>JARHVA010004345.1:255000-855000 GCA_037957365.1 Torreya grandis | reverse complement strand
TTGTCATCTATATTGTAGAAATGTTTTTAACCATGACAGGTGTTGATTAAATATGTTGCTCCTACTATTCAACCTTAAAATATGATCTAAGGTAATCTTATTATTAACCCTAGATTTGATTAAAGGGGTATATAGAAATGAAATGGCACAAGGGTGATAATCAAATCTATAGTAGGCTAATTATAAGCTAAACTCAAATATAAGTATACATCGAATTTATTATGAGTATAGTCTAAATATGAAAAGTAAAATTATGCTAGATATGAAAATGATAAAGAAGTAATGTATTTAGCTTGTTCTAATGTTAATATAGTTATGGATCTAAAACAGATAGAAATTAGGATGGAAGATAATTATGGAACTGTTAGATTTTGGATTTGATGCTTCTAGAGCTCTACACACTAATGTCATCCTAGGATGGTTGCCTTGACACTATTGTCTAGGTTTGACGTAAATGTCCTATACAAAATACATGTTGGAAAAAATATGTGACCACCTAGATTATTTTAGATTTGACTTTACCTTTGCTTTGGTTCATTTAGATATGGGTCATGGACTGTCACTCTTTGTGAAATGGTAAAACCCTACTTTTCCATATTCATAGTGACTTTGGGGGAAAATGGTTTAGTGTGCACAAATTGTCAAGTTGATCCCAAAGACCCCACTATTAGAGGGCACTACTTACATAGCCAATATTTTAGAAGAGGGCCTCAGACTCATGTAGTTCTCTCCTACATGTTGGTTTATGTGTGAATCATACAATATGTGTAAAAAAGTACAAATGTGACCTAATTTTTAACTTAGAAAATCAGGCTCTTGGGCTACTCCTTTAGTTCTTCAGATCATAGATGTTTTATGCCTATGAATAGTATGGAAATAAGGAAGCTTTGTTAAATTGAAAGCTTGATAGAGTGATTTTGATAAGTTACCTTAGTCTCTTTGGTCTTTTACTAGGTGAAAAATGAATGAGGGTTGATATTGTATTTATATCAATCCTTTTGGAGTAATAAATTACAATAAATCACTTAGGTTGACCATTAGGATACTTTTAATTTGAAAATTGGATGATTTTAAAGCACTAGACACTTGTGTCAGGTCAAGACACTAGCATTGATGCTAGTGTCTATCCTAGATATTACTGTCCAGGGAGAAGGAAAATAGGTACAGGCTAAAAACTTGTAGAGATGGAAGATAAGTACATTTTAAGCATTATAGGTAAGATAAAAGGCTTGAGTCATCAACACAAGACTATTTGGACTAAGAGATATAGGCCAAGGGGCACAAGATAGAGCATATGTGAGACTTATAGAAGTAGTAAAAGGTATAGAACTGAGAGGAACAAACAAAGTTTAAGTTTACCAGGTATATAATAATTAGGTACTATATAATCATAAAATAGTGTATACACCTACAAATTTGAAAGAACCCTTATAAGCCACAAGATCTCTCTAGTTGCCTTTGAAGTGGCCATATATTTTGCTTTTGTTGAAAAAATTATCATTACTAATTACTTCTTAGATTTCCAACTAAAAACTACTATTCCCAAATTCATTAGAAACCTTGAGGTGGACTTTCCATCTTCATGATCACTAGCAAAGTCTGAATTTGAATAGCTAACTAGTTTGAAGTCTCCTACCCTCGAGTATTTGAGCCCAAAATTATGTGTTCCTTTGAGATATATGAGGACCCTTTTTATTTCAACCCAATGATTGTCCCTAGGTTGTTGCATGAATCTTGATAAGACACCAAAAATAAATGATATATTTGGTCAAGTTGTGGTCAAACAAATTATAATTCTAATGAGTTATCTATAGTGGCATCAACCAAATCTATTGAGTCTTCAGATGTCAATTTGAGATTTTATTCCATGGGCATGCTGAGAGGATTACAATATTTCATTCTGAACTTGCTCATAATGACACCAATATAATTTTGCTAAGTGATGAAAAAAAAATTTGATTGTTGAATTAATTCAATACCCAAATAGTAATGAAGATAACCTAAATTAGTCATTTCAAAGCTTTTCATCAACTCTGGTTTGAACTTTGTAGTGTACTATTCATTGTTCCCTATGTTGAAAAAATCATCAACATATACCATCACAAATACAACTCTTTTGATGAAAAGAGTTGTATCTTAAAACTCAAAATATTTGAAGTTCATGTTCATGAGGTGCTCAACTAGTTTATCGTACCATGCTCGAGGGGTTTGTTTCAAATCATACAATGATTTTTCCAGTTTAGACACTTTGTGTTCTTATTTGTTTATTATAAAACCTTCAAGTTGCGTCATGTACATTTTTTCCTTGAGGTTTCCATTCAAAAATGTAGCTTTGACATCTGTTTGGTGAACTATCCATCTATTATGTGCTACCAGAGCCAACATGATTCAAATGGTAGTCTATTTTGCTATAATGCAAAGGTTTCATTGTAGTCAATTCCTTCTTTTTGAGCATATCCCTTTATAACAAGCCTTTCTTTGTTCTTGTTAAGTGATCCATCAACCTTTACTTTATTATGGTAGACCCACTTGTAGCCAATATGTTTACAACCATATGGAGGATCAAAAAATTTCCAAATCCCATTTATGACCAATACATTATACTCATCTTTCATTGCTTTTCTCCAAGATTCAATCTTCTCATCCTGTTTGAAAGATGTTGGTTCTGAATCAAATACAACATTGAGTTATTCTTTTGGAGAATCATTAATGGTGATATTTTCAATTTTATCTTTAATTTATTCAAGGGACTTGTATGATTGTGATGCGATTGCATGTGAAATTCTAGTGCTTATTTTCCCAAATTCATTAGGTTTCACATCTTTCAATTTTTGAGTAGCCCACTTAGGCATTTTTTCTATGTTTTAGGTGCTTTAAGTTCATCCTCTGAAGTTCCATCACTTTCTTCCCTCTATTTTGGTGGCCCTATTTGTTATCGAATGAAGTTTCACTCTCTTTTAGGAGGAGTTTCAATCTCATGTATAGGAGATAATAAAAAATCAATAGATTCCCAATGGTGTGTCCCCTACTCATTGTAATCACTCTCTCTATAGACAAAAAAGTTTGCATACTTGTCAAGTCGACTTAGCTACCAATCAATGTGCTCTTTGTCCTTTGTAGTCATACAAAAGACATCTCTTGTGACAAGAAACTTCTTGTCTTTCTCATCATATATCTTGTATGCCTTGAAGGATTTAGAATATCCCAAGTGAAAGCATTTTCAACTCCTATGGTCCAACTTATTTATTTTATCCTTTGGAATCAATGTGCAACAAGTGGATCCAAAAATCTGAAGATGTCACACTAAAGGAAGATGAACACACCACATCTCATATAAAGTCTTGGATTCAAGAGTTATTGATGGTGATCTATTGTAAATGTATACTATTATTTTAGCTTATTTCAACCTGAAAGTGTAGATTTACTCCTTTGTAGTACAACATATCATGAATCATATTCATCACATTTTTGTTCATCCTTTCTACAAATCTATTTTATTATAGAATGTAAGGAACTATAATATGGTGTTTGATCATATTTTAATCAAGGTATGATTCAAACTTATTTGAATTGTATTCACCACCATTATTTATTCTAGGTGTCTCAATATGGGTTTGAGATTCAATTTTAATCATGGTTTGAAACTTTTAGAAAGTCTCGAAGGCTTCTGATTTTTTCTTTAGAAAGTATGTCCAAGTCATCTTGATGTAATGATCAATGAACAACATGAAATACTTATGACCACCAGTGGAAAGGATTGGAAGAGAACACAAGTTTGAGTGAACCAATTATAACTTTATGTCATATTTCCACTATGACTTTGAGAATATTTCTTCTGCATGTTTAGCCACGATACAGGTTTCACACTTTCCATCTGATTTTGTGGGAAATATAAGGCACACCAACAACACCATTATTTTGCATTACATGAATGTTGTTATATTGAGTATGCCCAAATCTTGCATGCCACAACATTTTTGAAGAAATCACGTATTTTATGAGATGAGCATAATTACTTGAATTTAGTGGCTCACCCCTAAGTTTGAGTGGTTTCTCTTCTTCATATCTAGTCAAGATGATTGTATTATCAATTTTTCTCTTGATTGTGATATCACCATTATAAAACATAATGAATGGCCTTTTTGCCTTATAATAACTAGGGATGATAAGTTTAATTTCAATTGAGGAAGGTAGAGAACATTTTAGAGTCTAAACTATGGAATCCCAAGACACTAAAGTCATATTGTACATCTTCCTTGTGGTTGTAGACTTGATCTACCTGCGAGGTATATCTCACTACAACCTTATTCATTGAACTCCTCAAAGAATTATTTTTGAAAAGTCATATATATATTGGCACTAATATCAATAACCCAAGCATAAGACTATGAAGAATTAATTGAGACACTGTTTGGTTCATCGTTTGTATTGGAAAACACACATTCACTAGTGAATTGGGTAGAGTTTGACGCTTTTATTTTATTCTATTTTTCCTCTTTATTCTTACAGTATGATTCAATTTTCTCCCATGGAGTTATACATTCATGAGTATGATGATGTCATTTTCTATCACATTGTTCATAGTAGAGGTTTTGTTTGTCGTTCTATTTTTTACCACCTTGATTTTTATTTTTATCGCCTTTTCCCTTGTACTTATTATTGCCTTCATTTTTATAAGATATGACCTTATTGGATGTTTTGGAATAATTTTATTTGAAATGGCACACACTTTCTCCTATTTTAGACTCAATTTTTTTCTAAAGGCATTTTTCTCTTTCTACCATCTTTTCAACCAATTGATCAAATGTGAGAGTCTTAAACTGATTGCTTGTTTGTAGAGACTCCAAGTACGATGAATAGTTGGGAAGAAAGGATTTATGAATGCAGTCATGTAGATGTAGATTTTAATGCATGTTGATTCTAAATCATGTTTGATGGCACGTATCTCTGAAGTAACTCAAGATTAAATAACTTCAATAATAACTAAATGAATTTCAACTTTGAGTGGGAATCATATAGGTCCTTTAGTTTATGAACTGTTTCCCAACATATTGCACCTATGAATATGATGAAACACATCTCCATTGACTGAGGCTCTCATCAAGGCCAATGCTTTCTGGTTTTTTGCTTATATGCCTAAATATCCTTTACATTCCATATTGGCTCAACTAGTTGTTTTTACTCATCATAAATATTAACCATAGATCATTGAAGATGAGTGTGTTCTCCACTTGCCAAGACCATTCTAACCAGATGTCTTTGTCAGTCAAAGTTGTGCCAATAATAGATCTGATTGAAAGCATGGTTATGAGTTTTCAATTTTGAGTTTGGAGTTTTGAGTTATTATTAACCCAAAATGGTTCTTTATCACTCCAAAATGGTCACATTTTTTATATACCACCAAATTGATATACCAAACCTCTATATATACTCACCCTTCTTATATAGTCATTGGTATGTGGCCGAAGCTAACCCTTTCTATATGCTAGATAGTACATGAAAGAGGCTTTAAGGTATATGAGAGTAAAGTGGTATGTGGTACCTGAGTGGCACATGAAAAGGATTCACCCTATAATTAACACCATATTAAAAATAAAAGGTCATAGATCAATATTATCAATTTTTCTTGATTTTAAGATTTACGTCTATTGATAGTGATGAATGGGTAAAAGAGTAGATCTCCTTATTTCTCCTTAAATTTTGTAATTTGGTTGTTTTATCCCAAATTCACTTAGAGTATCATGCTCAAGTTAATTACAATGAAAAAATGCTTCAAATTATTTCAAATTTGAAAAAGAGAACTTAAAAGAAAATTGATTTTTTGCTTTTTAATGGAAAAAACTTAAAATATGTACCTCACTCCATTTATCTTATAAAAAATTCCAATATTAGAAGAATATGAAAAGTACAGCTTCCTTTATGTCTTTGTTTGAATGAGATAAAGATGGATTTTATGCACTGCCACTTATCTCTAGATAGCTCTACATAGCCATATAAAAATTCCAAAAGCCTTTTACAAATTTTAGGTCTGAAAACAATGTGTAACATAGTTAAGGATCAATCCAATAAATTTCAAATATGCCTTGCTATTTAAGTAGTATTCAACAGTAAATCCACCAATCTAAATAGCCACACCATCAATTAGTTGTCATGCCAACTAAATTAGGTGTTGTGCAGAACATAACAATTGAATACCATGAGCCATAAAATGCCACGTTCATCCTCCCTTGTGTTATGCAGGTCTATGTACAGGGTCTATCAAGTGAAAATAAACCTATACAACCAACCATTGTAGGCCTGAGAAGTCTCTAAATGAGATTAAAAAAATGATAAAAACTCTATTAAAATGGGTGATATGTAGGTCCATAAACCTAACAAAAAAATCTTGAGCACCTTCCTTTAGAATAAAGCATCTCCCTGATGTTGGTTCGCTACCAAAATAGTGATATGAATGCTAAAAAATTAACTTTCAGGTTGTATGACTAGAATGAAAGAGAGAATCAAAATAGATGATAAAATTAATCTAAGATTTAATGCTATTGAGAGACTAGATTATATTCAGAATGCACATGAAATTATATTTCATAATTCAAGTTGAAAGAGATCAAACATTACAATATAAAATTCAAAATGGTTGTTAACTGCACGTTCCTAATGTGACTCTTCCTATTCCTACGAGAATGGAAATAAGTTTATTGAATAAGACAAAAGATACCTAATGAGACAAAATACACCTAGGATTAACAACTATATACAATATTATTACACATAGTTTTTTTATGATAGAGTACTACTAAAGGTATACCATACCCTTCCGCAAATTGATATTTTTATATTTTATCAAGTAACATATGTTGCATAACTTAGATTGAGACTTGTGATTCTATGTTGTTGTGTTATCTACAGTGATTGCATTTATCTTGTGTTACTTGAGATGAGTGACAAAAACCATAGTTTCCCTTCTTAATGACATAAATGAGAGGAATGGGTTCAATCTTGTTACATACCCTCAAATGACTATAAGAATGTAAAATGGTTTAATTCCCTTATATGGTTGTCATTTTATGGTAGGTTTTTTTTACCTTCAATCAATGTCACCTCAATACATTGTGTTATGTTTCTTTCATTTTCCATATATTATTCATTGACTATTACCCTCTTAATTGCTTGTTTAGTGGCTAAAGTATATCTCTTTATCATGATTATTTTCATGTGCATGTTTTTATTTTTATATCTCTATCTACATGGAGAAAAAATTCATCCTTAGGATGATGGTTAGGGTGGTAAGGGCCAATAATGGATGGTTTCATCTTACTCATTTTCATTTCTATCAGTAGTTGCACCACTTATTATCATTTCTAGATTTTTTCTCATTTGTAGTGATGGTATTTTATTGTGTTAGGAATACAGAACACATAGCAATATTAATGAATTAAAGATGGAAATAAAAAGCAAAAAACACAATATAAAATAGACACATATTTAACGTGGTTCATCCAATATGGGCTATGTCCACACAAAAACAACCAGTTCTTCTCTTTATTAAGTCCAACAAAATGAAGGGATAAACCCTACAATCTCCTCTTCACTCACATACAACATGTCACCACAATTACAATGCCCTCATATCAAAAGGAGGGTTAAATATAGGTAAAAAATGCACAAACATAATTTATATTGTTATATCTATAACATAATAGTGAACGGCCCAGATTTACTATGAATTTACAATATTTTATAATGCATTTTTAAATAAATTTTGCTTCAGAGGCACTACCCCCAAACCCCTACTAGGGGGACTTCCAAGTAGGTCATCATCACCCCTATATCCCCATGGTGACGATAGTGGGGGGCATTACCCCCCACACCCCTTTTAGGGAACCAAACATTATAATACAATCAAGCTCCACCATCCAACATATTGAAGAATTGAAAATGTGATCTTCTAGCAATTGCATTGTAATTATTACCAAAAATATGTTGTGTTGTACTATTACATTTGTAAAACCTAATGATTAATTGAAAAGAATGATATATTATTATTTGATGAAAATTTTTCAATACAAGAAATCAATAAAAGTGGGATTTTGTCTTTCTTGTGCTTGATATTGGGTTAACTCAAACTTGAGATGAAGGTTTGTTACTTCAATATTTAGATCCATTAAGAGATTTTTTTATTTCTATTTTACTGTTATATCTACATATTAGTTAATGATTTTTAGAAATGGTTTGAATAGGTTTATTCCTTTACTATTGATGGTAATATAATTTTGAATGTCTAGAGATTAAAACAATCAGTTTTAAAGTGATAATAGTGTCGTGGGAATAATTCTCTAGTATAGTTTTCTGTATATTTTTGGTGGAAAAGACTCTATGACAATTTTGATTTTAGATTATGAATTAGATCTTCTAGACTAAAGCATATGAGATTTGTATTGACCTACCTTGCATTTAATCTTATTATAGATTCATTAACTTTAATAGATACGCTTCTGAAATAACTTTTTAATATTTCCATAGCACACACACACACACATACACATCTTTGTATTTAATATTATTATGGATTTATTAAATTTAATAAATAGACTTTTGAAATAAATTTTAACCCTTACCGTAGTATATATAAGGTTAAAAATCCATTTCAAAAGTCTATCTATTAAAATTAATTAATCCATAATAAGATTAAATACAAGGATATACATATACACACACACACACACACACACACACACACACACACACACACACACACACACACACACACACACACACATATATATGACTTTGTTCACATTTTGGATGTGTTTAAGATACTAAATTGGATATTCATTGCTTGAATTTAATGACAGGAATAAACTTGGTATGCCATTTTAAGTTATAGATACTTTGTTAAGTATTAAATCTATATTTTGTTATTTGATATGCAATGGAATTCACTTGGTTTGAACCAATATATTATTATACTTTATTATGTCTACTTCTGAGTTAATAAATTCAATTCTTAATTTGATAACAACATTGCTTAAGCTATAATATTTATGTCTCTAGAAAGCATGACGACTGTTGTATATGTGTTTGCAAATGCTTATGTAAATCATCTATATTGAGGCAGTTGGAGTGTTATGAAATGCATGTATTCAATTTTATGTAGATGATTTCATTACGTTATAGGCTTATGATATTCTTATAAGGTTTTATTGAACAATGTTATGTAGTAATAATTTCCTTGTATAAAGTACTCTATTTATCTTATGAACTCTCTTGAGATCCATTTAAAGGTACAATTTAGATAGGATGTATCGATATGGTTTATACCTATTATGAAATGTTACAATTTTTTAATACCTTTATGTATTCACTTTAGTTATGGGATAGTTAAAATTTTAATAGTTATAACCTTATAAGGAGGAATGTGTAATAATATCAATCATATGTTACTTATGGATTGAATTGAAGAATGCATCATTTCACTGGAATGAGGATTTTGAGATATGTTTCCAATAACAATCTTGAAAGGCTAAGGTACTTATATCATACAGGGTGATGCCAATTAAATAGATATTAAAATATGATGTTGAGGAGTTTGGATTCAAGTTGGATAAGTTGGAATCTTTGTTGTATGGACTACTTTGTAAATGTGTTATACCATTTATTTCATATTAATCATTGTAATATGAATGATAATATTTCATTTGCATAAGTATCTTGATATTTTGGATTGAATAACTCATACTCATTATGCTAAGGTATTTAGGAAGATACTCATTAATATGTATATACACTTAGAAAAACATAAATAGTATGTTAGTAAGGCTTGAGAAACTATGTTTTAGAGAAATTACTATATTGGATGTTTATATGATTTAGATCATAGAACAATATGAATTTAAATTATATGTTGAATGCATATTTGCATACTTTATTTTTTAATATGAAGGTTCTACCTAGGATAATGTTGTGAACCTTGGTGGAATATGTGACTTAAGTAATTATGTATAAAATAAATGTATACTGCATACTTTGGTGGAAATTATGTGAATGGTTAAAGTATGTTTGGATACCTCATATGAAGGTTTATAATATCATGATTTGTCTTGTAATGTTATGTTGAAAAATTGAGAGGTGGTATTGAAGATTACTTTTGTATTGTGATTTGTTGCTTGCCAATGTTTTATAAAGCCTTGTCTGGTAACATTATTTAGAATAAGTATGATTGCATTTTATCTTATAGTTATATTAAACTCCTGGATTGGTATGTTTATGTCACTCTCATCCTAATGTTCTTGCATATATTAATTTCAATCTTACTACAACTAGACTTTATTGATAATTTAAATATGTTTTTTATAATTTTTAACCACTACTTAAAAGCTGAGTGTAATGTTCTTTTCATGTTGTATTTCAACATGAGACAAATGAAACAATGGCATCCCTTAATTCAAGGTTTAGTTTTATGGACCAACTGAGTATTCAGATATTATAATACACATGTTGGATAATAATTGAGCTCCATTATTATGACTAAACATAACATGCAAGTTGTACTCAGTACATTTATACTTTGATTGAATTGATTACTTTTGTAAAAGTATTAACTAATTTTTCTCTATTTCGAATGGATTCTTAATTAGATTTTGGTTAGAGTTTCACACACAATAAAATTACATTGATTAATTTCAATGCTAAATTCTTATATAGAGAGCCTTTTGATCTCCTACATACATGAAGTTAGACTTATCAATTGCAACCCATGTATTCTCACTATTACATTTCTCTCTATGATGAGTTATTTCTTGACAACTTGTACACACATTAACACACTAAAATATAAAATATCTAACATTTCCCCCCTTATTGTAGACATAAGGTGAGGATCCACACCACACAAACTAAAAATAGAAACATATGTCAACACATACAGATATGCACTCTATTATTCATGACAACTAATACTTTTGATCACCTACATACATGAACACAAATATTCACACTTTCACTTCCACTAAGTGTTGGGTTTCTCAGTATAAAATACATACTTATATTTATAACCTATATACGTGAACACAAATGTGCACGTTATCACATCCGGCGAGTGTTGGGATACTCACCGACAAATCACTAAGAAGTATTCAACAAAGGATACATAGTAAACTATATGATGCAGGGGCATCCTATAAGGACCCTAAGTTTGATCCATTTTTGTCTTTAGATGGTCTAATATGTGTTTTATAGGTTATATAGGTCATCATAAGTCCATTTTTGGAGTCTAGGTTGTTCAAAGAGGCATAGAATTTGAATTCTAATTTTTCCCACCAAAAGTTCCTTTTTGAATATTTGAATCTTGTAAAGCCTTATATGAGGACTTTTATGAAATTTATGTAGGTGGTAAGTATGTTAACTTGTCTAAAGGTCTTGTACAATTAATAGGTTTATAAATATTCACTAGACCAATGCCATAATGCTAGATGTGATATATTATGTGAAAAATCAAAACATGTAATGTATCCAAAAGAGACCATTCGGAAGAAAGTTGGCCAAGATTCAGTGATGTGCCTCTTTTTAGGAGTGATAGAGTTAGTTATTTGTAGTAGATGAATAATCCATTTTAGGAGATGATGAGAGCAATGTAAAATTTGGTATGATAGAGTTTTTGGTGTTGGTTACCCCTATTTTGAAAAGAATGTGAATTTAGACCTTTATGGAAGGTCTTTGCAAATCTTGTTGTTTACATTACTTATTGATGAATGCATATGTATAATAATGAAGGAATGAGATTGAAATTTTAATTGATGCTCAGGTGAGTTAGAATATCAAAATTCAAAGATAAA
Source organism: Torreya grandis (assembly GCA_037957365.1). Taxonomy (NCBI): domain Eukaryota; kingdom Viridiplantae; phylum Streptophyta; class Pinopsida; order Cupressales; family Taxaceae; genus Torreya; species Torreya grandis. The sequence continues at coordinate 843,169 of JARHVA010004345.1, read as the reverse complement.
AATAAAAGAGAGAACCCTGTCTTGATAGATTCACTATATAAACCCCTGTCTAAGTTGAATAAAACTGTTGTTTGCATCTTTATGCATTTTGAGGGTTCATGAATGTTTGTAGTAGTTGTTTTCCAATGTGTTGATGGATAATTGAAAGTGTTTAAATTGAATGTTTGTTCTAAAACATAAATAATAGGTACCCTAAAGAAGGAATGCATGTTTAGACACTAATCTAAGTTGATGGAGGTTTCTCCAGCCTGTGTATTGTTAGGTCATCTAAGAAAACACTTGGTAATTGGTTCAATAAAAATAATAAATGTTTTTTGTAGATAAAATATTATTTTAGGTTTCAATAAAGAACATGGAAATCTAATATTATTCAGATAATGGCATAATAATCCCCTGCTTCTTGTCACAGTCTTGTTTTGTTGGACTATGAATGTACTCCTTGAAATAAAGTAATACAAGATCGATGTTCTAATGATATGATGAGTCAAGGTAAGTTATTTTTAAAAAATTAAAGGTTTTTTGATTCTGGTAATGCATTTCAAAGTGCATTGTGTATCCTTATGAAAGTACAGATTTGTAAAACAATAAATATCATACACAGTTTGTTGCATTTTCTAGTGAAAATATATGATAGTGGATTGGTGGAAAGTAACAATTGATTTTGGAAGGTGGTCTAGGTTTATATAGAACTTAAGAATCTATTTTGGATCTTTTAAACCCCAAAAAACACCCATAGTGTAAAATAGTATGTTCTCGACTGAGATAGAGCATTGGAAAACCCTAAACTAGGGTTTAAGCCATAACTTAATCTTTAACTGTCAAAAATATGTCAAATTTTGTGTGGAGTTAGGGTGACACATGTTCAAATATATTTTAATAATTTTGAAGTAGTTTTTTACCTTCTAGTATGGTTTCTAACTAATTGTGTGTATGTAGGGTCTTAAAAAGACTTAAGAGACCTAATGGGGTAAACAGTAAGCTATAAGGAGATAGTAAAGTGGCTAAAGGAAATAGTTAAGGTCTCAAACTTTGTGTACAGTGAGATATTGGAAATAGGTAACTAAAATAGTTGATGGTTTTACTTTTGGCATCTTTACAAACCATACAAATCAAAGAAAATCCCCAAAAAGGGTTAATGGAATAAGCCTAACCAGGAAGGTGAACTTGTATGAAGAGTTAAGTCACCAAAATTGGTCCACAATAATATTTTGTCATGTGAAACAAGATGTGAGTGTTGGTTTACATTAAATTATAGTACTATGTCTATATTAAAGGACTTTGAGCCACATAGGGCTATAAAGAGAGTGTAGAGAGTATGCAAGTTGTGTGAAGTGAAAGTAAAGTTGTGTTAAGGGAAGAAATGAGAGTTGAAAGGTGGTGAATAGATTGAGAGGGAGTTAATCAGAGATAGTTAACCAAGATAAGGACTTGGAAAACCTTAAAAATAGCAGGTGATCTTGAACCATTGTGTGAGGAATTGACCATATACCATTGTGAAAGGAAATAAGTGAGAAACAAGGATAAATGTGATTGCTTGAGTATATGCTCTACATCACTATTACTCTATTGTTCATTTATTTACAAAAAAATATTTTTATCACAAAAACAAGAAAATGAATATTGAGAACTGGGGTCCTCATTGTTGTGTTTGTAGCCTTTGTTCATAGTCATTTCCACTTGATTACGAATAACATCTAGATGACCACCACTACCACTAAAAATCACCCTCAACATTAGTATTTTTGGCAAAATTTATTTATCTACTATTGCATGTTGTATTGGTTCATAAAATTTAAATATCCTGACCCACTCTCCCTCACCCTCGTTTTACCTCCCTATACCCACCCCCAAATCTTCCATTAGATATCAAGGTCATCTAAAAATGCATCTTTACATAAAGTAAATTTTGATCAACTAACATAGACCTAACTTTGATAAGATACACAGACTCAATCTTGAATAATAAGTTTATAAAATGACTTAATGGAAAATGATACTAAAATATATTAAAACAAAACCTATTAAACTAAAAATATAGCCACTTAAATTATATATGCTAATATAAACTATGTAATAAAATTAATTCTTTAAAATAATGTAATTATCTTCAAAAAATTATAATAATTAATTAGATTATTATAAGATAATATTATAGTAATACTAATAATATTTATGTACTAAATATTAATAATATTTAGTTAGATCATTATTGACAGATGAGATGTAAATGTATTGGTTAAGTGGTTTGTTTATATCCATCTTCAACCGAGTTTAAATCTTATTAGACATGTGAGATTGGTTGCAACTATTAACGATGCTAGTGGTGTTGAGAAAATGAACCTCCCAATTATATTCTAGACTGATTTGTAACTCTAATCAATGCTATAGAAGTCCAAACTCTATAAAATGACTTCATCACTCTATATTCACAGCTTCGTCTTCATCAGGGCTGAAGTTGTATTAGACTTGCACTTTGATGAACATCTAATCAGAGTCCTTGAATAATCATATATTTAAATCAATGAGTTTCTTTAGCTAAGAAGTTATGAGTTACAGACATCCATACCATCAAAATTACTTAGGGCATGATCTTAATCTTAACCGTTTGACTCTCCATGTCAAGTATCTAGAGGGATTTGTACCATAGTGAATGGATATAATCAACCATCATCCTCACCAATTGAACTACAACCCTTTTGATCCAGATCCTTTTTAAATACTATGAACAATGAATACATCTATGCTACTAAAAAATCAAAAAATCAATATAAAATAGATTTATCCTAAAAATAAATGATAACTAAACAAGCATTGAATTTTCCTTGTTAGCAATCACTTCTTCCATTTAACCTCTCATAATAAACCTACTCATTCCAAATTACATTTTGGTCAAGTTTCTCACACATTAAAACTTCATCAATTAATTTCAATACTAGATGCCTTTTGATCACCTACATAAGGAGTTAGGTTTATCAAGTGCAATTCCTATATTCTCTCTATTACATTTATCCTTATGATAATGTGTTTCTCAATAACTCATACACATATTAGCACACTAAACTATGAACTAGCAGTTGCCCCAAAGGTGCAAGTTATGTTGGAAGGCATGTTTCTTTTTTTTGAGTTTTTTTTCCTACTTTTTTAAGTGCTTATGAGTGTGAAGTGATGGAGTTGTATTAATTATTGAAACAAATTATATGAAATTCCTTTTTTGCATTTATTGAGAAAAGATATATTTAATGTAAATATTGTGGAAGATCTATTTCACTTAGTCTTGTTTCCTCTACTTTTTCAACGTTTACATATTTACTACCATTCATTCTTGCATACCGATTGACTCTAAATATAGTGGAGATATACATGTCATAAATTGAGCATACTCTTGATACAAAAATGAAGGTCAACCCTTGATGATCAATGTTGTCAATATTAATTATTTTCTTATTGAGAGTCATTCCTTGTGCTTTATGTATGGTCAAATCCCATAAAATTTTGATTGGCATTTTGTGATAATTACCCCATGCAATAGGAGGGATTGGAAGATGTGTTGGATTGAAAATAACCCATAGGGGACCAAAGTATTTTTCGAAGGAAACAACCACATATATGGGTAAGAAAGGTGGGTTTGAATTTGGATTGTAGACAATGTGAATAATATCCCTCATAGCTCTATTAACTAACCTTGATTTCACTCATAAATTAGATTCCAACATAATTTTGTGTCCTTTACATAGAAGTACACTTGGCTCGAATAGAGTGTTGTTATGGTTAGGTATCTTTTGTTGTCTACTCTATTCTGATTTACGTATTGAAATTGGAATGTTTAATTATTTATGGGGGAAAGTTATCTTAGGTCCCAAACAAGTACAATTGGGAAACTACAAAAATACTTGTTCTTATGTTGAGGGAATGCCATACATAATTGATTTTTTATATTGTTGAGCATATTTGGGCCTATGAAGCTCATTTCATCAATGAACACATATTCAATGTGTCTCTTTTGTTTTTGAAAAAAAAAATTATTGTCCCTCAAGTGCCTTGATTTATTAGATAGGAATGTAGAGACATGAATGTATTGTTGATGCATTTATGTCAAATGATACATTACTAGTTGGAGTGAAGAGGACTGCTTCTACCTGCAAGTCCATTTAAGACACATTTGATGTTTTTAATCAAGTAGGATTTACCTATACATGGTGTTCTTTGTATAATCATCTTCAGTGGTAGAGTATGTGTTTATTTAGTATGGTGTAGATCCATTTTGAAGTATGTTTGTGGGTTACCTGATAACTCATTTGGCAATGACTCACTTGAGTACTTAACATTTGTATTTTGGGTGACTATGCATAGAGAACCTTTAAATTGTGTCATTGTTGTGGGTAGGTTTATTAATACCTCATAATGGTTCCAATTGTGGTTGGTTTCGAAGTCACGAATCCTAAGAATGTTGAGGTCATCTATTTTAGTTTTTCTTGATGGGGTTCATGTGGGAAAAGGGTTCCCACTCATGCATTTCCACTTCCATTTGTACATCTTCTTGTATGTCTCTATCATCATTCCTTGATTCATCAATGTTGTTTTCTTCTATAATTATTCGCTTGATATGCTATGGAATGTATGAATCTTTGATTTGTTTCCAATGTATAATAATGCCTTGCCTAGTTAACCAATGTCCACTGTAATGTTGTTGAATTTTTTGTAAAGTAAGAACTCTACCCAACAATTAAATTCATGTGATGGTAAATCATTAAGAGGAATAAAATAGAAATGATATAATATATGAACAATTACTTGAATTGTTCTTTTTCTCTAATGATTAAGTTTCCTTTGATTGTTGAAAGACCATTTTCATGCAACCTCAATGAGTGGAAATGTGTCTAAAAAATAAGGGTGATTTAAATATGCATTAATGAATGACAGAACAAGTAATATGATTACATACAAACACTAGATCTAGAAGTGAAACCAATAACAAAGACATACACCATGAAACAATGAGAGCAAAGTTGAACACACCATAACATAAATATATGTGAGAAAACCTTCAAAGAGGTAAAAAAACCCACAAAGATTATTCATATTATGAGAAACTAACAAGTACCCAATACAGTATTTCTTCTTCTCACTTCTTTTTTCATATTATTTTACAATATAAGCTTTTTATTATATAGGCAAGATAATCTACCCATTATAAACGACTTTTTTCAATGACCACATTAATGGGTCCAACCTCTCTAAAGGTCATTTAATATATATTATTATTTATTTACATGAGGATACACTCATGATAAATAATAAAATATATTATTATTTAACCAATGTAATTTAATATATTAAGCATACATAAATAACACCACTTAACCATTAATTATTACAATACTCCCCCTTAATGTTAAGTGGGGATACATCATGATTTTTAGAAGGTAACAACATAACAAACTTACACTCCATGAACCATCCACATGATGAGTTTTAGGAGGTAATAATTGAAAGAAACATTCTTCATCATACCATAGTCACCTTTAAAGGAATTATGTTATGTAAACATAGTCACCCAAAGGTATTACACTATGTAACTGCAATCACATAATCACCTTTAAAGGAATTACACTATACAACTATAGATACCCAAAGGTATTACACTATGTAACCATAATTAGATAGTCACCTTTAAAGGAATCACACTATACATCCATAGACACCTAAAGGTTTTGTATTATGTCCTCATAGGTACTTTTAAAAAAATTACACTATGTTATTTTAAACCACTTAAAGTGAGTTCAGGCTAGCATGATTGTGAGACTACATCACACTGAGAATACATCTCACAATTTCTCATGAATAATCAACCAAATATATTGAAGTCTTTTATAACGTAAAGACGTCCATGCTACTATGTGTTGGGTATAATGTAGACTTCCATATGAAGTTTATTAAAATCATATAAAGTGATATATTACAATGCTTTACAATAAGAAGTATAGAGAAATAAAAAGAAACATACGACACACATAACTTTTAAGAAGTGACATTGTCATACATACTCCCCCTCAATGATAATTTCGATAGGCCTAGTATTGAATGAACTTTCATAGGCTTTAGTTTGTTGATGTTACATTGAATTCTTCACTAAAATTACAAAATGTTGACTATCACCAAGATGTTCTTCTATTATCTTTCATAGCCACAAAGCTTATTTAGCAACTTCCACATGAAGTGCTCCAAGTGATAGCACCTACACTGAACATAAACATATATCTAAAAATAGACTCATCATATTATGGTTAGCATCATAATAACCAAATAAATTAGCGTAATTAAAGAAAAAATAATATAAACTAGAGTTTACAGTTTCTTTTATATATCGAAGTATTCACTTTGTTAATTTCTAATGATCCAAGTATAGATCCTGCATGAATCTGGAAGTAATGCCCACATCTTATGAAATATCTATCTTAATAATGGTTAGATAAATTAAAATACCAACAAGATTTTGTAAATAGGGGTTAGCTTTATTACACAATTTCTGGATCAAGTTTTAACCCAACCTTCAATAAAAATATATGTAAGCTTGCAATCAAGCATGTTAAATTTAACAAATAGATTATGTGATGCACATATAATAAATTCACTAATAATTTGATAATAAGTTAACCAAACATTACATATATTTTTAAGAATAATTTCATATTATAATTTGAGTCATGAATATTTTTTTTCTTTTTAAAGTTGACAGTATAAGTTTGCATTTTATACTAAATAAAAAAAAAAGTTTTAGAAAGCAAAATTTTTAATGTGATTTATACTTGATTTTATAATAAATACACATATTCTAGTGTATAAACAACACTAGCCACTTTAGTTGATTGCAAAACAATTCAAAAAACACAAATAATTGCAACAAGGGTGAAAGTTGCAAGTGTTGCAAGTATCATAAATAGTATCGTAAATTACACTATTTGAATAAATTATTTTAAAATTAATAGTAAGAGGTTTTAAATCAAATAAAATACTATCTCAATATATCTAGAAAGTGTAAAAACTTAAATATCGACTGATCACATGATGATCTTCGACAAAGAATATGACAAGTCAATGGTATCAAAAGTGTCAAAAGCATTGCAATCTTCACACATGAGATTTTGCACACTAATAACCAGACATTTTAAATAATTATTTTAAAATCAATTGATTAATTTTGATCAAAAAAAAATATTGAAATTGATATTTAATTTAACGACCGTGGATCTCTAAATATTTTTCAAAAAATACTAGTAAACTTCCCTTTGTCCAATACAAGACTTCACATGAAAGCTACATGACTTAATTAATTTTGATTTTTTTAAAATCAAAATATTAAATGTATATAAAATAAATATCTCATGATTGTATTATGTGTGTGTGTGTGTGTGTGTGTGTGTGTGTGTGTGTGTGTGTGTATATATATATATATATATTTTTTTTTTAAATATAAGTCAACACATATGGGCCCACCATGTTCTTGCATGAAAAATTAGTTAATTATAATTCACCCTTTAAGTACTAACTTATGTCTTATGTTTAATCTTTTTTTGGTCTTATTTTTATTTTTATTTTTAAAAATAAAGAAACCATAATTAAATACTTCCATAATAAAATGCAAGTATTTATTTAAAATTTGGAAAAAAAAGATTTTTTTAAAAACTTAAGTGGGGTCCACTACTTGGGTGGAATAAAATAATCAAATAAAAAATTTATTTTTTAAATACTTTTATAAAAATATTGACATACCCGTTAGTTATCGAGTCTTCTTTGCCATTGGTAGTTGACTCCTCAAGTGGCATTGCTCTCCACGAGTCTTCAAAGGTTCCCCCTATAAAAAATAGTAAAAAAAAAACCGCTTACCAATATCAAGACATATCCGTTAATTATTCTTGAAGCATATAGTATGCAGATTGATGGCGTAGGAAAGGAAGCAAAGGAGCTTGTAAGAGCTATAGGTGGTCAAAATAGGTTATGTAAATCTTGAAACCACCTCCAAATGGCCCTCTAAAGCACATAGAACCTTCAAAATTTAATTTTGAGCTCATAAAATGGCTGTTAAAATTTACTAGGCTGCACATGGTGTCTAATTGAGATAAAAAAAATTAGAATTCTTTTTTTATTTTTCAGGATCTGAAAATAGCTCCAACAGGTTTAGATATTAGAGAAAACAGGAAATCAACTTTTAAATCTCAGAAAATGACTAAAAATTCATGTTTTCTGATTTTTTTTCTTCCATAGCTGTACAAATTGAAGCATGGCTTTTGAGAGGAAAGAGAAAAAATTAAATAAAGTTGTAGGAGACCGAATCAAGCAAAGTAAAGATCAAAATTGTTTGGAAATAGCCAAACTAAGTAAATGGAATAATCAAAACTGAGATTTATTGCCCAAAATATGATCTTTCACTAATTTTTAGCTCACATATGCTAAAAAATGGTATTTATGAGGAAAGAAAAAATTTGAAATGAGCTACAAGAATCCAAATCAGGAAAAATAAAGATCAAAAATGCTTGGAAATGGTCAAATTAAGCCAATGGAGTGACCAAAACAGAGATTTACTGTATAAAATATTTTTTTTTAACATAAAAAAAATTTAATCACTATTTCGCTCACTTGTTGGCTCTCTTAATGTTTGCAACTCCCTGTAAGTGTTAGATCTACAATTAAAGAGCTTCAACCACCTTCATACATATTATTAGTCCAAAAAATAAGAAAATCTTTAAAAAATTAATGTTTAAAAAAGCATTTTTAACCCATTTAAGATTCTCAGTTAGATCTGACATGAAAATAGGTTTAAAATATGAAAAATTATACAAATCTAAAGTTTATAGGTTTTTAAGAGAAGAAAAAGTAGAATAACTTACTTCCTACAGAAGAAGAAGCTTGAAAATTTTTATGAACATATCATAGCTTGAAAAATGGATGAATCTAGACTTGAACACAAGCCAAAAACTCTGATCTATTATCTTGTCACTTGATCACGCATCAACTGGCTCTGATATCATGACAGAACAAGCAATACGATTACATACAAACACCAGATCTAGATGTAAGACCAATAGCAAAGACATTCACCATAAAATAATGAGAGCAAAGTTGAACACACCATAACACAGAAATACATGAGAAAACTTTCAAAAAGGTAAAAAACCCACAAAGATTATTTATATTATGAGAAACTAATAAGTATCCAATATAGTCTTTTTTTTTCTCACTTTTTTTTCATATTTTATTACAATATAAACTCTTTATTATATAGGCAAGATAATCTACCTATTATAAATGAGTTTTTCCAACCACCACATTAATGGGTCCAACCTCTCTGAAGGTCATTTAATATATTTCATTATTTATTTATATGAAGATAAACTCATGATAAATAATAAAATATATTATTATTTAGCCAATGTGATGTAGCCTGTCCTTACAGAGCTCTGAAACCATCATATTTTCAGCGAACTTCGTATACAGGCCTATCTAGATCATTCATTTTTTGTAGCCCTATTTTTCTTGTTTATTGGCCATAACTTTTTGTAGGTTAACTCAATCAGGAAAGTAAAAACATTTATGAATACCCATTAAGCCCTTCTATAACATACTCAAAAATATCTTGAGATTGCTTTGTACGGAATTGTACTTTCTTCTTTATGCCCTGTTCTAATTAGCCCTCCTTTAATGCAAAACACCTTGTCCAGAGTGAAGTATGGACTTTATAATCAAACAAAGCACCATTCCAGATACCCATTACCTTCTTACAGGTGAATCAATCATTTTTTAGGACGCTTCTTTGGAGAAATTCACTTTTGCTATATTGGCCTATGCTCTTCATCTCACATGCACCTAGGATCCACTTGGCAATTGTTCTTTTCCGTACTTATCCATACTGTATCACCTTTAAACCACTTCCAATAGTTTTAAAACATCATCAAGGGTCAAATTACAAAGTTTCAAGAGGTTTCAATCATTAAAACTCATTTTGAGGGCTAGAAGCTAAATCAGGATTTTCTCATGACAGTCACAGGCCGAGAGCTTATTATTTTTTATGAGAGTGTTTTATCATGTTTCAAGGGTTCCAATCACTTTTATAAGGTCTGTTTTAACCCCCTACACATTCTCCAAAAATAATAGTCATTTGGATTAATATTTTAGGAGTTATGTCCTTTTTAGTGACTGGGAACACATTTTTCTTGAACTGTTCCAAAATTACAGGGTTGTATTTTGACCATAAATTTTTCCACATTGCTCCATTCGATCTAAAACCACTTGAATTGGATTATTAACTATAATTTTCATCTACACGCAAAATTTCACAACTTTTCATTAGGTAAATCTCGAGATATACCCATTTTTCCAACTGTGGCCTAACTTTTTTGTCCACACAGCCCTGAATTCTAACAGTTGGAGTTTTGAGATATCAAAGGAATTTCTAAGCCTATTTCTTCTTCATTTAGGTTTTTAATTTCTTTATATACCTGTCTCCATACCATTATGAACTTCATGCAACCATTTTCACATGGGGTTTTCTTAAGACAGTGGGTTGTAATTTAGATGCCTGAATACCTTGTTTAGGCCTGTTTAGGCTTTTTATGACATTTTAAAGCTCTTTAAGACCTCTTAATCACATAAGACTAGTTTTAAATTACTCCCAACATACAAACTAACCAATATACATGTAGCTTTCTCAATGTTCTTATAGAAAAACCATCACATACATTCACACACAGGCCTACCACCAGAATTCATAAAGAAACCATATATGAAACAAATACATTCATTCTCCTTAGATCAAATGGAAGACTTACATTCAATTCCAAAATCCATGGCTTTCAAAACCTTTCTTGCTCTTTCACACATTCTCTTGTCTGCTCCTTCTCTTTCTTTTAACATTTCTTGAGTGAGGTCCTCCCTCACTAATTCTCCTCTCTATTTTTCATTTCATTTTTTTTCCTTGAATGAGAGGACTTTTCCTCTCTGTCCTTCTCCACTTCTACGCCCCTCTCATCCTCTCTTCTTCTCTTCTCCTCTCCTTAATGAATTCTTCTTTTTTTTCTCTCTTTTCAAGAATCTCCCTTCTAACTTCTATGCCCAATTTGGGCTTAAGGCAAAACAATATGTTGTTTGAAAGTTTTAACAATTTACTAAGGTTGAAAATAGTTTCAACCATTTCCATTTTATTTCCTCAACAATCTAACAATCACTTTTCACCTTTTACTTTCACTTTTTGATAATTACATTTACCTTGAAGTTGAAATTTTGAAATCTCACAATTTGGAGGGAAAACCAAAATTTGAATTTTTACACTAGAATTTGAAACTTTTGTAGATGCTCCTGCATCATACTCTCCCTCTAGAAAAGATTTGAACCTTAGTTCAAATGAGATGCTTCCTCCATGCTTTAGCCTTCATTCTATGCCTGGATCCTAAGGTCTTGTTTTCAATGCCAATGCTTGTCTTTGGTAGTCTTTGTCTTTCATCTTGCTTTTTTTCCTCTTCTGGTATGTTCTTCTCCTCATCTCTTTCTCAGCTGTCATCTCCCACTTCCATGCTTCTTCATCTTCATTCATGTCTTCTAGATCTTCTTGTTGTTCTTCTTGGTTCATGAGCTTCTTCAATGACTCATGTATGTCATTCACTTTAGCTACCTTCATACCTGCATACAAAACATTCAAATCCACCTTAGAATAAAAATCTTTAGGCCATGAAGCCTCTTGATTGTCTTCACATGCTTGCTCTTTGACCAAAACTGCCTTTGTTTCTTTGCTCTGGTCTTGTCTTGCTCCACTCTTCCCAATGGTGTCTTCACCATGGCTTATACCTTCCTTCATCTTTCTTGAATCACCCAATAGCTCCTCTAACATCTTCAACTCTTCCTTTAGTGAGATCTCATCTATCTCACCATTCTCTTCATCAAATTTGGGCTGATCACACACAAGGCTTACTTGCCCTTTACCTCTTATCTCATATTTTCTTAGCTTGTCTTCACAATAACCAACTTCTTCATCAACATCAATATACTTATCAAATACAATTGAAGCACTCTTACCTTCTATCTCTTTGCTTTCTTCAATCTCTGCTTGAAGCCATCTTGTTTGTTCTGCTATATACTTTCTCATTTCCTCATCTTCCATCCGTTTGGAATTCTCTCGTTCCTGCATATTAGTCCTTACAGCCACTTTCCATCTTTCATTTCTCATGAAAATATCATTGAAGGATTCAAAAACATCATCATAAACAAATTGTTTACCTTTCATCTTTGCATCCTCATGCTCTACCTCATTATTCTTTGAGAAGTTTTCTTTCTTACCTTCATTCTCTTGGCTGCTGGAATCACTTTCCATCCTCTCTTTTCTCTTTGCCTTCTTAGGCACCCACATTTGATTCTTCTTCTTATCATTTGACTTCACAAGCCATTTAGGCATCCTGTAATCATGCTCTTGTACCAGCACTTCCTCTTGCTTGGGAGTTTGCTTCTTCCACTATTTAGGCATCACATATCCATGGTTAATTGGAAACTTTACCTTTCTCTTTGCTTCTCTAACATGCATATCAACAGTTTCATGCTTATAAGAATAAGAAAAATCAATTTTTGGATTCTCCTTTACCTCCTTAATGGCCTACCCCATTAGTTCTTTGACTTGCATAGCTTCTTGATTGTTTGTACCTTCTTCTTATTTTATGCTTGGCTGTTCTCTTTCCTCTTCTTGGCCTTCAATGGCATCATGGAATTTAGCTTCGTCTTCTACCTCTTCTCTTGCTTGTATGGGGTCTTCAATACCTCCCTCATGCATTAACCAATGCATCTCTTCTTCTTTGTCAACAACAACAAACTTACTTCTCTTTCCTCTTACACATTCACTTGTGCATTTGGTGTCTTCTCTTGCACCAATCTCTTCATTCTCCAAGGCCCTTCTCTTGACCTTCGTAAGGCTGCTCATACCTGCAATTACCCATTCAAAGACAATATTAGAAATAAAAACAAGAGACTACAAGGTCCCTATGAGTGCTCTCTTCATCAACACTCTCATCTTCTCAAGTGCTCTTCCTGGCACTTCCTCTTTTCTTTCTTCTCCCCTCTTGTTCTCCAAAATGAGAACCTTCTTCACAAATTCTTCCTCTTGTTGCTCACTTGGCAACCTTCTTATCTTTTTCAAGCCTCTATAGGCTTCTCTCTTCATGGCAATCTTTTTTTGCCTTCTTCTCCTTTTCACTAGGAGATCTATTGGCCACTTCAACCTCTTTTTCATTGGCCATACCCATGCTTTCTTATCCATCTGCATCCAAGACTCATATTCATCTTTAATCTTAGCTAACTCTTTCTTCAAATTATCAATCTCTTTATCAAGTACAAAATTGTTCATACCTTTGATGCTTGCTTTCTTCTTGGTACCCTCATATACCTTGCTGCTCTACAGTGCCTTCAACAATGCTTCCATCTCTGAGATCTTCACCCAAGTCTTTTTCACCTTGATCTCTTGATCCCTTGTCTCACTCAAGCCTTTCTCCTTGACTGGTCTTTTGACAATCTCTTTGATCTCACCTAGGCCTTTTGCATCCTAGTCTTTTGATCCTTTTCACAACCCTGCAGCAACTCTTATACAACACTTCATCAAATACAAATCATAAATCCAAGCTTACCTTGCTTTAGATCTTCTTCTTGAGCATCCACTGTGCTCTCTTACTTTTGAGCTCTCAAAACTTCAAACTCCATCCTTTACCTCACCTAAGTCTATTTCACCTTAGTCTTTTGGCAAACTCTCCAAGCTTCTTCTTGGATCTTCACTAAGCCTTCCTTGGCTTATTCTCTTCTTAAGCCTCAATGGATTGGCTGCCTTGAACCTGAAACTCCTTCACTTGATTGCTTCTCAACACAATAACTCAAATCAAATAGCAAAATTATTCATACCTTTTCTCCCCAGGGTCTTCTAGCACTTGTCTTGTTGTTCCTCTTACCAAATCCTGTAACAACTCATTAGAAATCACAACCAACAACAAGTTACCAATTCCCAAGAGCTTCAAGCTCTAATACCAAATGATGTATCATGTCCTTACACAGCTCTGAAACCATCATATTTTCAGCTAACTTCTTATACAGGCCTATCTAGATCATTCATTCCTTGTAGCCCTGTTTTTCTTGTTTATTGGCCATAAATTTTTTTAGGTTAACTAAATCAGAAAAATAAAAATATTTATGGATACCCATTAAGCCCTTCCATAACATACTAAAAAATCTCCTGAGGTTGCTTTGTACAGAATTGTACTTTCTTCTTTATGCCCTGTTCTAATTAGCCCTCCTTTAATGCAAAACACCTTGTCTAGAGTGAAGTATGGACTTTATAATCAAAAAAAGCACCATTATAGATACCCATTACCTTCTTATAGGTGAATCAATCATTTTTTAGGGCACTTCTTTGGAGAAATTCACTTTTCCTATATTGGCCTATGCTCTTCATCTCACATGCACCTAGGATCCACTTGGCAATTGTTCTTTTCCGTACTTCTCCATACTGTATCAACTTTAAACCACTTCCAACAGTTTTAAAACATCATCAAGGGTCAAATTACAAAGTTTCAAGAGGTTTCAATCATTAAAACTCATTTTGAGGGCTAGAAGCTAAATCAAGATTTTCTCATGACAGTCACAGGCCGAGAGCTTATTATTTTTTCTGGGAGTGTTTTATCATGTTTCAAGGGTTAAAATCACTTTTATAAGGTCTTTTTTAACCCCCTAAACCTTCTCCAAAAATAATCAAGTCATTTGGATTAATATTTTAGGAGTTATGTCCTTTTTAGTGACTGGGAACACATTTTTCTTATACTGTTCCAGAATTACAAGTCTGTATTTTGACCATAAATTTTTCCACATTGCTCCATTCGATCTGAAACTACTTGAATTGGATTTTTAACTATAATTTTCATCTACACGCAAAATTTCACAACTTTTCATTGGGTAAATCTCGAGATATACCCATTTTTCCAACTGTGGCCTAACTTTTTTGTCCACACAGCCTTGAATTCTAACAGTTGGAGTTTTGAGATATCAAAGGGATTTATAAGCCTGTTTCTTCTTCATTTAGGTTTTTAATTTCCTTATATACCTGTCTCCATACCATTATGAACTTCATGCAACCATTTTCACATGGGGTTTTCTTAAGACAGTGGGCTGTAATTTAGATGCCTGGATACCTTGTTTAGGCTTTTTATGACATTTTAAAGCTCTTTAAGACCTCTTCATCACATAAGACTAGTTTTAAATTACTCCCAACATACAAACTAACCAATATACATGTAGCTTTCTCAATGTTCTTATAGAAAAACCATCACATACATTCACACACAGGCCTACCACCAGAATTCATAAAGAAACCATATATGAAACAAATACATTCATTCTCCTTAGATCAAATGGAAGACTTACATTCAATTCCAAAATCCATGTCTTTCAAAACCTTGCTTGCTCCTTCACACATTCTCTTGTCTGCTCCTTCTCTTTCTTTTAACATTTCTTGAGTGAGGTCCTCCCTCACTAATTCTCCTCTCTATTCTTCATTTCATTCTTTTTCCTTGAATGAGAGGACTTTTCCTCTCTGTCCTTCTCCACTTCTATGCCCCTCTCATCCTCTCTTCTTCTCTTCTCCTCTCCTTAATGAATTCTTCTTTTTTTTCTCTCTTTTCAAGAATCTCCCTTCTAACTTCTACGCCCAATTTGGGCTTAAGGCAAAACAATATGCTGTTTGAAAGTTTTAACAATTTACTAAGGTTGAAAATAGTTTCAACCATTTCCCCTTTATTTCCTCAACAATCTAACAATCACTTTTCACCTTTTTACTTTCACTTTTTGATAATTACATTTACCTTGAAGGTGAAATTTTGAAATCTCACAATTTGGAGGGAAAACCAAAATTTGAATTTTTACACTAGAATTTGAAACTTTTGTAGATGCTCCTGCATCACAATGTAATTTAATGTATTAAGGGTACATAAATAACACCACTTAACCATTAATTGTTCCAATAATGAAGAATGGTAATTTTCTTTCCTCAGATGTGCTTTGAAAAACATGTTTGAATACTTGTTTTCCAAAAAACATGGTGACAAATGTTCTGCTACAAAATGTTAGAGGGAGCTTTATTAGCATGTGGCATGTCTCATGTTCCCCTGTGTTGTGATTAAAAATAGTCTATGTGAGGAACTTTTTATATGAAATCATTGTTGGGATTTAAATTATAATTGTAACATATATTCTAGTTAACGTATGATGGTAGCTTTCATATTTGTCTTTAGATTTTATTGCATACTTTGCTATATATTTGAGCACATCATGGCAGGAGAAAATTAGTTGACAATCAACATTTACATGTCATATTAAAAGCATGGTTGTATTGTGGATGTTCACTCTTTCATCATTACGTGCTAGAAGTTTATTTTTATGGCATTCATTGTCAATAAACATGCTTGAATACACCTATACTAGCCACAAAGCTTTATAGCTACATTGTAGAGTAGTGCCCCTTTTTCGTAAACATGTGGACTCACTACATTTGGTGTGATGTTGAGCTCAGTTTATAATATCCTCATCATATTTTTTAGCATTGGCATTAACTATTCATTTGTGGTGAACAAACATGGATTGTCAAGATTGGAGTGGTGTATTCTATCATTGAATCGAGTGGTAAAATGGGGTTAGAGGTGGAACTACAGGAAGAAAGAGTACATTCCTAGAGTGTCTATCAATCAAATTCTATTCATTCTCTATATAATGGACATGGGTTATAGGTGGAACAAGAGGAAGAAATATTACATTCATAAAGAGTAGAGTGTTTATTGATAGACTTCTATTCATTCTCAATGTGAACATTACATCCATTTTGGGTCCCTATCTATATGGGTAATCACTCATATCACGTATGCAATAGTCGTATCCATAGCTTAAGTAACAAAGGTTCAATTTTATTTTTATGAGATAATGGTGGAACTAGAGAAAGGGTATCATTCATTTCATAGAGAGTAGAGTGTTAATCGAATCCACTCATGATGCAAATGGATCCCACTCTACACTATGAGGTAGTGGAACGGGTAGACCTTAGAGCATATGGTAGGTGGGGAGTGGGGGGAGAGAATGGATTATGATGGAAAATCAAACTTAATACCATATTAATTGAGAATGATGTGATGGTGTGTATGAGGAGAGTTTGAAGTCAATTAGAGAAGATATAAGGGTGGAGTGAAGTAGAGAAGAGATTGATCATAGCGAAGAGCATTGATTAAGATATTAAGTTGTGTTATATCTATATAGGGGATCAAGTGACCATATATATATATATATATATATATATATATATATATATATATATATATATATGGACCTTATATTAGGTCTTCATGTATATATAGGTGATTGAAAAATAAATATATAATGGGGGAACTAGATAAGATGGCTCTAGTTATAACTGACTGATGCTCGAGAGAAAGAATGGATAAGTTGGTCAACATCTCAATTAGAAATATATATAGGTAGCTAGAGCTAGGGGGCCTATCCGATAGGAATAAAATACATATCATATTGATCAGATCAAATACTTGAGATGAATGAAGACCATATCCCATATCTAAATAAGGTGTGCAATTATATAAGATATTTAATGGATGACATTGATGGATTAAATTAAAGCTCCTCTTTCATTGCCATATCTAATTATCATAAAGTCAGGGATGAAAATCATATAGTTGTAGTTTATTTAGAACCCATGAACTTTGACCCCATCTCACCTTTTGTGCAAAAAGGGTTAAGCAATAATACTCTTATTTATGTGGTGGAGGTGACAATGGAAAATGTGGCTATGTGTTTCTCTAAATGGCATGATATTGTGTTGTGTAGGGAGGAGACATTTCCTTTCACAGTGAGTTTGAGGAATGGTAAAGTAGTGGGGTAGACCAAAGCCATACAAAATACACAAATGGTGAAAGATTTTAAGGTGAATTGAGTGGTGATGGTGAGGGGCAATGACAAGTTATTCCAAGGGATATCATACACCAAACCTAGATTCAAAGCAGTGAATGGATTTACATGTCATGCACCTATATTAAAGGGATCTATAGCTCATTGGATGTCGGCATTTTCAATTGGTTGTTTTTTATTGTCAAGGCTGGATGAGGACATGAAGAGTGCCAAATTGATTGTGGCTCAAACCATCATACTAATGTCTTTGATGTGGTGATAAGACATGAGGTTCCAAAGTCTATATTTATATATATTAAATATAAATATAATATGTTATAATAGTATATAATATATTATATAAATAATATTATATATGTATAACTATAAAATATTATTAAATATTATTGTAATAAATGATTTATTATTATTTATTTATTAATAATACATATGTTACTATACATATAATTAAAATTATATATAATAATATCGTTATTTTTACTATAATATTAATATATTATATTTTTATTATAATAATATTAATATACATTTTATTATTATTCACAAACATATTAGATGAATTTATAATATAGGTTGAAAAATTCTTTTGATGAATAATTATTAATATAAATAAACAAATGCAGTAAGCACATATTGATTGAGGACTTCTAACGTTGGGATAACACTTTCATGAATTTTAGAATACAAGGCCATTGCCTATTGCTCATGGAGACCAAAGGATCTATAAGGCAGTAACATTCTATGATTCCTTATAAATCCATGTGGGCCAACCATATTCTACACCTTTGATTGTTATTTGTTAATCTTTATATTGAAATAATTAGTGTTCCTTTCATGCCACCTATCTATTGCATAGAAAATGCGGCATCCATTTCTCTTTTTGTTGCGCAACATAGAATCATTTATGCCCACCATGCAACATTTTGAGAGGATTTTTTCATAACATGAAGATCACATTAAACAAACCAATGGTAGCAATGACATTGTTATTCAGGTGGGTGTGGACCAAGCCTTAGGTATGCTAAAGTCGTATTAAAGGATCCATTGTCCTGACCTATGATTTATTTGGTTTTTATTTATAATGCCTAATCATAGATTTGTTGAGGTAGCTAAAGTCTTGTTGTGGTGATTGGGTTTTATGATAGGCTCTAGATTTGCCTCAAAGAAGCACTATCTTTTTGGTTGAGTTAGCATGAAAATCAAGCTTATTCATAGTGATGCATCTAGAATAGTGACTGCTTTCTATGTCAGATTTTGTTAGTTTGAATTTCTCTTTTATTTTCTTAATAATTCTTCAAAAAATTCACTAATATTCTTGTTATATTGAAAGATACAGTGTGTTTTATGGAAGGCAAATTTATACATATTATTAGTAGCAAGTGATGATAAAATTTAAGCAATCCCCAATCCCTTGATGGCATCCATAATGAGTTAGATACACCAAATTAGTGTTTTGAAGACCTAAAAAAAATACTTCTTACCTTTACCATTATAATTTTATTCATTTCTTTCAGTAGTGTTGAGAAGCATTTTATTGCATTCCACTAGGGATTAATGTTGTGTTATATTAAATGATTCAGGAGCGACCTTCAATAAAAGTGTTGTGTAACTTTGTAGAT
Organism: Torreya grandis; assembly: GCA_037957365.1. Lineage (NCBI taxonomy): Eukaryota > Viridiplantae > Streptophyta > Pinopsida > Cupressales > Taxaceae > Torreya > Torreya grandis. Next base: position 823,574 of record JARHVA010004345.1, on the reverse strand, counting down.
TGTTTAGTTGTATGTAAAATAAAGAGTGAAACATGGATACAAAGAACCCTACAAAAGATGTTCTCAATCTTTTAAGATATTTTTTTGGTGTAAATATAGTTACAAAGCACCCTACAAAATATGTATTTGCTTATATTAATTTAAATAGGCTTTCTTTGTATTTTAAACTTCAATATCAATTCCATATTTTGAAATTTAGACTAGTAAAACTTCAATAATAAACATATATGATTTAAGGCCACAAAAATCACCCTAATATATATCTAATTAGACTCGACCTAGAAAATAATGGTAGTAAATGTAAGTAATAATGTGGGAAGGTGTATATATAAATGAGGCGTATTCTATTTTTCTTAGTTTTATATTTTCTGGAATTTCAAATTATAGCATTTCTATTTTTCACATTTCAATTCATGATATGAATGCCATTTTTTGGATTAATTTTGGATATTGGACTTGCTTTTATGAGCAAATGAATTCAGACAGGAACATAGTCAGATGAATTAGACTTTTAATTTTTGGGAAATAGATCAAGACAACCTTACACTATCCAAACCATCGTCTTTGCCCATGGTGAGGATGATAGAGAGTAGAGAGGTGGCACTATGACATGCACCTTGTAGAGGAAGCCAATTTCAATCATAATGTAATTTCATTAAAAACATCTCAAGAGGGCAAGGAAGAAGCAAGGCATTCCCATGGAAAAGAGTAATGACATAAAGAGTTGTTGGTTCATGTATCATGAGAAGAGTATAAAACAATATCATTTCAAATGAGAAAAGGAATCATATTCTCCCATTGAAATTTATAATTTATCATAGTTTTTGCAAGAAATCTCCTTTTCAAATAATTGTAGATTGTTCATTTATTTGAATTTGTAATTTTATCATCATGCCACTCAATATCAATAGCAAAAAAACACAAAGGACGTAGCTAAAAACCATTAAATATACACAGTAAAGGAACTAATGGAAATCTTCTACTTATTGGAACTGTTGACATCATTATCCATTTATAATAAGGTATATCTATCCATCCATGTTATGTTGTCTTATTATGAACAAAGGAAAAAACTTTTGCAAAACTAGTCATAACTGAAGTATCTATTTGTGAGACGAATCTAAGGTTAGTTCTCTCCAATATAACACCTCTGACATAAATATCCAATATATTGATTCATTGTATTTTATTGAATTCAGTTAAGTTTGAGATCTTAGCCAAAAGTGTTTTATTTGAATATAATAATTATACTCAAATTATAGATGTTGCCATCTTGAACTAGCTTAATTAACTATTGTAGTGTAAGGGTTGCTATCATATAATTTGGCATAAGAAATTTAGAGAAAGGAAGTCCTTTAAAGGTAATAAATAAGTTATCATTATATTATATTTGATGGTGTTGTGAATGTAATTCACTTTAGTAAGGAAACCCTAATTTCTTTATTAAGGTTATTGAAGTTCAGATGATAAAGTTTTTCAATCTTACCTAGTTGAGCTAGCATTATTCTTGGTAAAGATGTAAGAAGTATGTAATTGGTATAGGTAAGTTAATAGTACATTGAGAGGTTTCTTATTTTTAACCTTGAATTGAATAAGGTTCTTTAACGATGTAGATTTTTTCTAAGTTGAATTATATAGTGATATTAATTGTCCATGCCAATGTTGTTATGTAGCTTAATAGTGCATGAACTATTGTAAATAAGTAGTTACTAGCCTAATAAATGAACTAAGCTAACTAGAAGGAACACGTAGCAATTGAAAGTATTATAAGTAGTTAAAAGGTTGGATTTTCTCTTATTTTATTACTCAAATGACTTGCCATGTATAATATTGTGAATAAAGTAAATTGAATACACTAGTATGGATTGTCTAATGAAATGTGTGAAACCATAAAAGTTTAAATGGTGTTATGAATGAATGAGTCCTGTTATAGATTCAAAGGCAATTGGTTCTACATTGTTATTATTCAACTATATCACTTCCATTTTTTCATAATTGATTGGATTATTATTATTTAGCACACCCATACATGTGTATAAAAAGAGAATGATTTTGCATATTTGTTACGACCCTTTGTCCTAACTCATATCTTTTATATTAACTATTATTATTAAAATCTTTGGACACATATACTATGTAATTCATCCCATTAAATATTTTTAATTATCCCACGTGTAGGGAATAGTAGTTATCTTGAGTAGCTTAGTTTAAATAGAGTGCTTGTGTAAGAGGAAAGGTCATCTAATGAATATTTGTATTGAGTCATGCTCAAAGGAGGTTTCATATTCGAAGAGGTATGCAATAGTTTATGTTTTGCTTATGTTATATCAATATAATATTTCCATCTTCTTTTAGTTATAGCATATAATTTTTATATTTATATTGATAGATTAATATGTGTGCATGCAAGTTCCTAACATATGGTATCAGAGCACTTTCCAAGGCCATTTACAATAACAATTTCAAGGGTTTATAGTTTTTTACTATTGTCCATTGAACTCTCTCACCTTGCCCAATTGGGATCTTGGTGATTAAAAAGTGGTAACAATGTAGCAACATGAAGCTTTTTTTCCCAAATCCATCCAAAAATTTTATTTCATATCTCTTTTCTTTAGGGTTACAAACTTGTTCTAGTAATTTTAAAACTAATATAGTGTTTTTGTTCAGGGCTAAGTGGTTATCAATTTTCCCCGATTCTGTGGAATGAGTGGTTTACCTCAACTTGCAAGCCATTACATAATTTTATATATGGACATGTGCTTCGATGTACCTTACGGTATATTAAAATATCCCTTATTTTTTTTCATAGTTTTCCATATGTAGCTTTTGGTAGTTTTTTTTTGATACACTAGTAAGTGATTAGCCCTAGGAAGTTATTTGCATTGTACCTTAAAAATGAGATAGTGAGCTATGAGGCACTTATCCTCTATAGTTAGAGCTTAAAAATATTGGGCACACTATTTTATGAACAAGATTAGTATAATTACAAGCCACAAACCAAACACACCCTATAATAACCTTCAATGTAAGCTTGTCATTCCCACAATCATAGATCTAACTCTAATTTCTCGAGAAACATAGTAATAGGCAACAATCAGAAAAGGGTTCACATATTTTAGAATTTGATAAAAACATAGTAATAAAAAAATATGAACAAGTCAAAATAATTTAGGTTAGTTGCCAAAACTCAATGCAGTAGCCAATGAATAGAAGAATCTAAAAAAGAAGGCTAGAACAAAATTTCACTTGTTATCCCAATTTGATTTTCTCTTCATGCTAATCATTTTGGTATATATCTCTGGTAACACTTTCTAGAACACATTAGATATCCCATATATTTATAAATAAATAAATAAATATTAAATTTTTTTTACATATCTCAAATCAATTTTCTCTTCGCACTGATCATTTTGGTATATATATCTGGTACCACTTTTTGGAACACCTTGGGCCTCCATATGGTCCTAACCAACTCTAGGGAAATGAAGAAATAACTTTATAACCTTCCAGAAGAATTACATGTTGTTGTTTAACCCCAAATTATATTTTTGGTCCAAGTGTACTTTAGAGTTAATAATATAAAAATGAATAAGCACAAGGGTGATAAATAGATCTATAGCAAGCTTTAATTTGTAAAGTCAAATAAACAATATTTTAAATTTATAATACTAAGATATGCTAAAAATAGAAAGGTACAACTATTTAATAAATTAAAAATAAGATTACTTAACTTGTTTACTATGTGTATAGAGATTTGGAATGAAATAGGTTGGAAGTGGACTAGATCAAGATTCTATAACAGTCATCAGATTTTAGAATTTTACACTCTGTAGCTTCAAATGCAAGTATTAGATTTAGACAATTGCATTGATGTTGGTATCTAATTTAGACGTAGGTGTCTAATATGGATAGTGACTAGATTTGGACGTGACCAACTAGATCAATCTAAGTTTTTTGTCACATTTATTTTGATGTATACAGATCACGTGCACATATTATCGCTCTTCGTCAAATGATCAAATCTAAACTTCTTCACCTTAGAGTGAATGTGAGAAAAATGGGTTAGTGGACACATGGTGTTGAGTTATCCCAAGGACCAATCTATCAATGGACATTACTTATATAGCCAATATTCTAAAGAGAGCCTTAAATTTATGTAGTTCTTCCTTATGTGTTGGTTTGTGTGTGCATGAATATGCAATGTGTGATAAACAAGTACATAAAGTGACCTAGCTTTTTACTTGGAAAATATGGCTCATGGAATGTTGCTTTAGTATTTCAGACCTTTTAGAATATTGATCATATGCCAAATATGGAAACAGGGATGAATATGAATGATTTTCTCACTTGAATGCTTGATTGAGTGCTTTTAGTAAGTTGCCTTGTGATTTGCTAGGTGAGGAATGAATGAGGGTTGATATATATATATATATATATATATATATATATATATATATATATATATATATATATATATATATATATATCCATTTTAAATATATCTCATGGAATGTTGCTTTAGTATTTCAGGCCTTTTAGAATATTGATCATATGTCAAATATGGAAATAGGGATGAATAGGAAAGATTTTCTCACTTGAATTCTTGATTGAGTGCTTTTAGTAAGTTGCCTTGTGATTTGCTAGGTGAGGAATGAATGAGGGTTGATCATATATATATATATATATATATATATATATATATATATATATCCATTTTAAATATATCTCACACTAAATCATTTAGTCTGACCATAAGGATACATTTCATTTATAAATTGGATGACTTTTGGGTACTAGACACTTAGTTCAAAAATGGACACTTGCATTGACATAGGCATCTGACTAGAATGCAAGTGTCTAGGAAGCTGGAAAACAAGTACATGTCTAAAATTGGAACTGAAGGATAATAATTGGGTTTATGATATTTTACACAATTTAAAAGGCTAGGTCATCAAAATAACAGTGGTCAAACTAAGAGATAATCAATTTGGCACAAAGAGATAGTAAATGTGAGCCTTTCAGTAGCAAGAAGGTCTTAGAATTGAAGGGTACAGTCATGCTAGGCATTTTGCAAGTGTAAAAAATGGAGGTAATATATAATTCATATTTAATATCTATATTATCCTTCCTTTATCTAGCAATGGAATAGCTAGTTTAAAGGAAAATAAATGCATACATCAGTGTGTAACACACCTTGTATTTACATGAGTTCCATTTGAGTGATTTTTTGGTGATTGACCATCAACTAAGAACATCTTACAATATATAATCTAGACTTGAAAGAATTTAAAATGCTTAAAATTAAAGAGAGCAAGGTTATGATTACACTTGTGTGTCGATCCAACCATCTTGCTTTTTGGAAATTTGATTTGAAGAGATGCTTCATTATGAAGCCTTGAAGCTGAGATTAAAACAATTTGGAAACATAAAAGAGTATACATATAAATATATATTAAAAGACAACATGCCCCAAACCTTGGTGAAAAAGTGAGTTTTCACAAGCCATTGAACATATCTCAATCATGCAACCCAAACATACTTATAGCCTAATGAGTGTGAGTGATCCAATCAGACCAAAATATATATATGGTGAGGATGGATAATTAATCATGTCATCCTATAAATGTGGTGAAGTTAGATGATTTAATCAATTCTAACTTATAAACTTGGTAAGATTGAGTGATTTAACCACCTCAACATGCCCCCATTGTAATTTGGAGATGTTGAGTACTGAATAAGTGCAGAGGTCATGCCTTTTTGACATGCCTCCACTAAATTTTGAAACTATGAAGGTGTGTAAGCCATGCCTTTGTGACATGTCCTCACTAATATGCCCCCTTTTTGAGGTGAGGGGAAGTAGTAACTGGTAGTTACCTCAAAAAAATAAGATAACTGTATAATATTTGTATGGATCATGTAACATATATGAGTAGCATGTCTAGATAGATATAGGAATGAGGTACATAGTATGTGATCACATCAAATCCTAAGATGCATGTGATGTAATTCATGCCAACACCTAGAGAGTAACAATACAAACTCAATGAATAATTAGTCACACACACAAGATCACTCAAAAGAAATACAAAAGGCAATGGTCCAAGGAGACCTAATACAAAGGGCATGTTCAAATTTCACACAATCAAAGGGACATGACTTAGTCAAATGTCCACAAAGCATTTAATAACATATTTAAATTTCTAAATAGGCAAATATAGGCATGGTGGGTACAAACAATGGAGCATATTCAAAACATCAAACTAGCAATAAAATGTAAAATAATAGTAATAAAGGAACACACTCAAGGAAGTGAAAAAAGGAAAGCATGTAATCATAAGCAACGAGCATAAGAATATCATACTAGTTATTAGATAAATGTGTTAGCAAAAAATGTTAGGTACATAACATATCAAATACATTGTGAAATATTTAAGCATGGATATAGGCATTTGTAAGTATATAATATCAAATATGATAATGGAAATGATCATGTAATAATGTAGCATTGGTGTATCATGATAAAATAAGTGGATTCTCCCAACGAATTGATGATGTGAGTAGAGGTAAGGTCCAACATTTGTATGTGCATATATCATGTGCCTAGATATGCATGTATCACACTCAAAATATGTGTGAAACATACGTATGTATATATAAAGAATGATATGTCATCTACTAACATGGAACCAACAACATATGTGCCAAGGAGCTAATAAATCATTAAAATGTCAATAATTTTTGGATTTTTTGGATTTTTAAATTTTTGTAGTATTTTTAGAATATTTGAATGTTTTAATTTTTTGGAAAGGTGCTATGGACAAGGAAAAGTGCTACTAAATCCCAAGGATCTCATGAAGGAGATGCCTATGTGGAGGCCATGTGTCATGTGTGTTATATTTGTATGTTACGTAATCAATATCATCATGATCATCCTAATCTTTTTTGTTATTAGGATCATACCAATCTTCTATTTTAGTAGTCTAGGAAAGATGTAACTTCTTAGGTTGTTCTTGAACCCATGATATTTTGAGCATTTGTGTATGAAAAAATCATTGAACCATAAATTTGAATGTCCTTGAAATTTTATTTTTGAGTTTAATTTTTCAACTTCTATTCTTGCTCTTTTTGTGGCATTGACTTTTGTAGTTGTTCCTTTTCACTTTGTTCTTTTTGTAATATTGCTTGTTCTAGCTTTTGTATTTTCAATTGTTTTCTTCTAAATTATTCTTTGGTACCCATATTTTCTCTTTTTGCACTTGTGTCTTTGGAGAGGTACTCATAACGTGAGTGGTTTTATTTATCGATGTATCAATGATAAAATCACCACTATCTTTGAAATTTTGTATTTTGTTCTTCAATGCAGAACAAAAATATGTATGATTCATATGAATTCTATGATATGAAAAATAATATTTTGATCTCCTTATAGGATGTAGAGGAGGTGATTTGATCACTCAGTTTCAAATTATTTCTCTTAGGATTTCGCTTGGTCTTTTAGTAACCTTTGGTATAACATTTAAATCATTTGTTTTAGATGCATGTTATTGGATATTTTCATTTAGATATGAAGCATTTGTACATACAGCATTGGTAGATGAATATGCAAACACATGGTTAACACTACCATGTGTTGGATTATGTAGGTATGTATCTGATTTTCCAATAATGTGATATTTGAATTGAAGTTATTTTGCAATTCTTTAATGAACTTGCCCATGTTGATTATTTGATCTTTTAAAGATTCAGAAGCACAAACCCTAGATACCTCGGATTGAATATGCAACATAAACCTTCTAACTTACCCCTTGAAATAGTGATAGCATGGACCCGGTTAAAGGGATGTAGCTATTACCCTCCTTAAGGTTAGGAGGAGGAAGAATTTATTTTTTGCCATAGTAAACATGATTTTAGGAAAATGAATTCTAATTTTTGAAATAAATTGTAACAATTGAGAGATCAAAAAAATCAGAAAACCCCTAGAGCACACTAGGACTTGCATGAAAAGACAGAGGTCGGGTCCACCAAATATTTAACCCTAAATAGAATTTTTGGTACAAGGGTACTCTAGGATTAAGAATATAGAAATGAATAGGTACAAGGGTGATTAAAAAATTTATAGCAAGCCAATTAATTTTTAAACTCAAATAAAAAAATATTCTAAATTTATAATATTGAGATATGCTAAAAATGAAAAAGTACAGTGATTGATTGATATTTCATTAAATTGAAAACAATAGTACTTAGATGGTTTACTGTGCATATATAGATCTAGGTTAAAACATGTTGGAAGTGGACTGGATCAAGATTCTAGAACAGTCATCGGATTCTAGAATTTTACACTATGTAGCCTCAAACATTTGTGTTGAATTTATACAATTACATCGATGTTGGTGTCTGAGTTGGTGTTTGAGTTAGATATAGGTGTCCAGTACAAAATAGTGATTGGATTTAGATGCAATCAATTGAAACCTTTTGGGTTTTCTATTGCCTTTATTCTAATATATACAAATCACGTGCACAGGCTATCACTCTTCATCAAATGATCAAACCCTAGCTTCTTCACTCTTAGAATGATTGTGGGAAAAATAGGTTAGTGGGCATACAATGTTAAGCTACCCAAAGGACCCCTCTGTCAATGGGCATTGTCTTCATAGCCAATACTCTAAAGAGGGCCTCAAACTTATGTAGTTCTCCCCTATGTGTTGGTTTGTATGTGTGTGAGGATGCAATGTGTGATAATCAAGTACATAGAGTGACCTAGCTTGATACTTGGAAAATATAGCTCATGGGATGCTCTTCAGTATTTCAGACCTGTTGGAATACTACTCCTATGTATGATATGAAAACAAGGATGAATAAGGTAGATTTTATTAATTGAATGCTTGATTGAGTGTTTTTGGTAAGTTGCCTTGTGTGTTGCTAGGTGAGGAATGAATGAAGGTTGATCTTGTATATATATTAATCCCTTTTTAAAACATCTCGCACTAAAACACTTAAGCCAACCATAAGGATACATTTTATTTTCAAATTAGATGACTTTTTGGCACTCGACACTTAGTTTTAAAATGGATACTTGCATTGATGTAGGCGTCTGACTTGGATGTAAGTGTCTAAGAAGCTAGAAAATAGGTACAGGTATAAAACTAGTAGTGAAGGATAATAATCAGGTTTATGACATTTTACATAGTATATAAGGTTTGATCATTAGAATAACACTGGTCAGACTAAGAGATAATCAATTTGACATAAAGATATAGTAAATGTGAGCCTTTCGACAGTGGGAAGGTCTTAGAACTAAAATATATAATAATGATAGGTATTTTCCAAGTGTACAAAACTGGGGTGCTATATAATTCAAATTTAGTGTCTACAGCCATCAGGGATGACCTCCAATCTCAAATCATTGATGTCAATGTCTAAAAAACAACATTGTGGACACTCTTTAAGATCTAAGTGGTCGCAATTCACAGACTAGTCCAAAAAACAATTTTGAACACAACTCCAATCTTAGGAAAATGCCACACAGTTCCAAATTATATTTCCCTAAATTTGATGGTAAAGATCCTATTAGTTGGATTTACATGGTAGAACAATATTTTTAGTTGCATGACAATGCATTTTGAGACATGGTACATTTGGCCTCTTTCAACTTAAACAAAGATGTTATGCAATGGTTTAAATGGTATCAAAAGGTGAATGGTATGTCATTCTAGTGAAGTTATTGTGAAGGCATCTTGCTTTGATTTGGCCCAAGTGTGTGAGGATTTCACAAGCAATTTAACCAAATTGTTTCATATTGGTTTTGTATGGGAATACTAAACAAAATTTACAAAACTTGCCAAAAGAACAGAAGGGTTGGCAGAGGAATTCTTAAAAACTTGTTTTATGAATGAATTAAAAGAGGATATTAGAGACAAGGTGAAAATGTTCAAACCTTAGGATATGATGGTAGTCAATGGGTTGGCTAAATTGGTTGAAGATAAGTTCACAACTCAACATAGATCTTCCAAATCTTACCCATTTAGGAATTCCTTGCCATTAGAACTAGTCATAGTTCCAAATCCGAGAACTACACCCATAAATTGCCTAACAAAGGTTGAGATGCAAGCCCGACAGGAAAAATAAATTTGTTACAATTGAGTTGATAAATTCACACCAGGTCACCAATGTTTAGAACAAAAATTATATCTACTTGATGTGGAATCACCTCTAGAGTCTGAAGAATGGGATGTTGCAATAGAAGCCCAAGATGAAGAAAAGGAAGAAGACCCTGACATCAAAGATGATCCAACTCCATAAATTTGGTGTGTGAATTGCCTAGTGTCAGCAATCTTCAAAAAATCAAGTTCAAAGGGTACTTCAAAAAAATATCCCCTCATAATCCTCATTGATTCTGGTAACACACATACTTTAATAGATATCTAGATAGCCAAACAAGTTTATTATTATGTGAATCCATGTTCACCTTTTGAATTCATGCAAGCAAATGGGGTAACATTATTTTACAATGAAAATTATTGCAATGTTCGACTCTCAATAGGGGATTATAATTAAAAATTAGACATGTTTGTCCTACCTCTATGAGGTTGTGATGTAGTTTTGGAAGCACATTATCTTTAGACACTCGGACCTATCCTATGTTATTTTTACAAGCTATGGATGAAATTCACTAACAAAGGCCAATAATACAAGTTGAGAGGACTCACCCTAGGATCAATAAGTGTCATTATTTCTCACTAGATGGGGAAGTTGTTAGAAATAGATTTCATGGGGTTATTGCCTAGCTTTGCACCATCCATCTCACTGAATTCTCTGACTCAAACCAGCCATTGGATTTACGAGAACTATTTTAAAAACATACCACTGTATTTGAGGAGCCTTAAGGGTTGCCTCCACTATGCCTAGAGGATCCTGCCATTCAACTTGTTCTAGGTAGTGTCCTCCCTCAAGATTCATCCTTATCGATATCCCTTCTTACAGAGAATTGAAATTTTAAAAATGGTGTAAGAATTGTTGCATACCAGAGTCATTAACACAAGCATCAACTCTTCACCCCTACTATTAGTACGCAAAAATATGGGTCTTAGAAAATTTGCATTGACTTTCAAGCATTTAAAAAACTCACCTTTAAAGATAAGTTCCATACCAATGATTGATGAGATCTTGGACAAATTGCATGAAGCTTGATTCTTCTCAAAGATTGACTTGAGGTCAAGCTACCCACAGATCCGCATCAAGGAAGAAGATATTCCTAAGATAACCTTCTGCACCCATGATGGGCACTATGAATTTTTGGTCATGATAATTAGCCTCACCAATGTTTTATCAACATTACAAGGCTTAATGAACAAGATCATTTTATCCTTCCTCCAAAGATCCATCCTATTCGTCACATGTGGGAGGGGCATTTATTGCATTTGGACTAAATCTTTCACATCATTTATGAGAACTAGTTATGTGCCAAATGGTCAAAGTGCTCTCTTAAACATAAGTAAATTGAGTACCTGGGGCATATCATTTCAAAGGAGGGTGTCAAGGTGGATTTGACAAAAATTATGGATATGAACAACTAGCCTAAACCTAAAACACAAAAGATACTTCACGGGTGTTTGGGCCTCATTGAATATTATAGAAAGTTAGTCAAGGATTGTGGGAAGATTACATCTCCATTGAAGGCCATGCTAAAAAAATATGTCTATCATTGGTCAGAAGTGGCTGCAATGGCCTTTAAACTTATTAAACATACCATGTGTACAAGTCCCACTCTAGCGATGCCAAACTTCTTCAAACCATTTATCATTGAAATCGATGCGTCTAGTAGTGGAATTGGAGTTGTCCTAGTGAAAGACGGTCAACCCTTTGCCTTCACTAGAAAGTCACTTATAGGAAAAAACCTTGGCCACTCCACATATGAGAAGGAAATGCTAGCCATCCTTCGTGTAGTAAGCAAGTGGCTCCCATACATGGTAGGTCAACATTTCTGCATCAAGATGGATCACTGTAACCTTAAGTACTTATTGGAGTAAAGAAGCTCTTCTCTTGACAAATAGAAGTGGGTTACCAAGCTAATGGGCTATGTCTATGATATTACTTACAAAAAAGGCTTATAAGGATAATGTTGTAGCAAATGTGTTGTCTCACTAGTGTAAAGAACAAACAACTAAGTGTGCATTGTCATTGCCCATTTTGGCATGGGTACACAAGGTCCAATAGGAATGGTCCCAAGATGCCGAAAATCAACAACTCATCCAACAAGTCTACACTAATCTTTCTTCTCGATCAATTCACTCTTGGGATGGTCAATATTGGTGTCGATATCATCACCACGCGACAAAAAATTGCATGAACTACATGCCTCCCCTTAATCGACCACTTAGAGGTTTTGAAAATGTATGGAAGGGTTCACTAAATTTTGTTTTGGGAATGCATTAAAAAATTCAAACAATTTTTGGTTGAAATTGCCTATTCCCACCAGGGTATGGACCAACATTTCCATGGACTTCATTAAAAGACTCCCAATTTCATGTAGAAAATCCATAATTCTAGTTGCGATGGATCTCCACACAAAGTATACCCAATTTTGCATGCTCAACCACCCTTTCAATGCCCCCATATTCATCCAAAATTTTATTATCTTTTGCCTCCATGGGATACCATCTTTAATTGTTTGCAACAAGGATCCCACTTTTACTATTAATTTTTCGCATGAACTTTTCCATCATTATGGCACCAAACTTGAGCTTTGCCTCCCATCCACAAATTGATGGTCAAACATAAATTGTCAACAAGTGATCGAAGATGTGTTTGTGTTGCTTTGCCTCTGATTAGTAGAATCATTGGGTTAAATAGTTATCAATCACTAAATGGGGTGTAACTCCACATACCAAACAACCACAATAATGGCACTGTATGAATTTGTTTATGGTCAACCACCTCCCTCTCTTCAAACATGCCTTATAGACAATTCCAAGGTGCAAGTAGTCAATTTTGCACTCAATGTGCATGAACATATCCTCTGCACTATCAATGACAACCTCCATCTAGCACACAACCATATGAAGCAACAGGTCGATCAACACTATTCAGAACATACTTTCAACATAGGGGATGGTTTTTCTTAGGCTCTAGCCTTATAAGCAATCCTCTTTGAAGCTAAAGTGCCATCAAAAACTTTCCCCTAAGTTTTATGGTCCATACAAGGTGTTTGAGAAGATTAGTCCAATAGCATATACATTGGACCTTCCCTCTTCATCCAAGATCCATCTTGTTTTTCATGTATCTTGTTTGAAAAAGGTCATTGATCAACATGTTCAAGTCTAAAATACATTACCCAAGCTCAACACTGAAGGCTCTAACCTCTTCTGTGACTACACTCTCACAGTAGCTTTGTGACTGCACTCTCACAAAACTTTTGGTACAATGGCACAAACATGCAACTAGATGATGCAACATGAGAACCCCTCCTCCAATTACAATATAAATTTCCCCATCTCAAGCTTTGAGGATAAAGCATTTTTAAGGAGTGGGGCATGTTAAGACCCCTTAGTCTTAACTCATCTCTTTTATATTAACTATTGTTATTAAAAGCTTCAAATGCATATGCTTTGTAAGTCATTCCATTAGCTATTTTGTAATTGTCCTACATGTATGGGAAGTAATAGTTATCTTAAATATATTAGTTTAAATAAAGAGCTTGTGTAAGAGGAAAAACCATCTATTGAATATTTGGCAAATCGTGCTCAAAGGAGGTTGCCCCCTTGAAGAGGCCCGCAATAGTTTGTCGTTTGCTTCTATTATTTATTTGATTTTTTTATTAATTAACAAAAATTATTATTGTTTTATACATTTATTTAGCCTAATTAATTATTTATAGGTATTTGTTTTGCAATTTAGTGAAAATCCATGTATCCATCTTATATAAGTATACAATAGCATGTGTTTTTTAAACTTTTTGAAGTCCACAACATTATAAGGCCTTTGCTATTAATATGTATTTGTTAATTTAACAATAATGACTAAATAGTTAAATCATGTAGAGAGTTGATAATCCCAAATTATGCTTGAAAATCAACAATCAGAAAAAATTATGTTCCTTCTGCATTTAAATTAGTAATGTGTTATCCCAACATAGTGTTTATGATTAACTTGAGGGGTTGTTTAATATCTAAAGTAAAATATAATTTACTAGTTTAAAAAACATATATTAAATTTAATACAAATTACATCTATCCTATCTTAATGCTATTAATATTAAGTTAAAAATTTACATATATAATAAAGTCCTAATTTCAATTCAAATTGTCTATAAATACATATGTATTCTCATACATTTAGGCAATTAAAAAGTAAATAGAGAGAATTCATTATTCATAGGATTTTATTGAAAAATTACAAGCATTCTAGAGAAGAGTAAGCATTCATTAAAGCACTCAACTTTATATTTGAAATATTACATGATATTGGTTTGCATGTTTGAATTATTGTTATTATTGAAGCACTCATTGATAGTCCATATATAACATGTCTTTCGCTCAACTCATGTTAACAATGCTCCCTGTGAATGGGCTAGGCTATAGGGCCATGAATGAATCTGGAAAGAAATTTCCCCTTTTCTATAAGTTGAATGTGGTGTTACTCTAAGTGAAGAGTATCAAATGATGATCACCCTAGAATAACTTATATGGAGAGGAGTGGAGGATATGTATACCCCGTAGAAGAGAGAAGGTGTGATGTTTTCAATATTGTTATTCTTTAAAGACCTGAAAAATATCAAGATAGTTCGACTATTATATGATTTACCATAGGACCTAAAACACAATTTGTTTTCTTTACAATTTTCAAGGACTACTACCCAATGGCAAGAATAATTTATACTTTCCAAGTGGTCAAACTGAAAGCACAAGAATCTTAGCGAATTTTTTGAAAAACATAGAATTTTGGGCCTTTCTACAATTATTTCTAGAGTGTCCATACAATCCAAACATCATCAGGGTAGTAAAAAAAACTCCAATAAAAATTATTTATTTGACATGAATTTGCAAAGTCAACTCATCTCACATATGCATGTACAATTTCATTCTTAAATATTGACGATTATCACTAAATCTAATAACGTTCAAAATATATATATATATAACCTCATTTATTGGATTTTTAAATTAATTATTGTTTTATACATTTATGTAACTTAATTAATTATTTATAGGTATATGTTTTGCAATTTAATGAAAATCCATGTATCCATCCCACATAAGCATACCATAACAATAGTGTATTTTTTAAAACTTTTCTAAAGTCCATGACTTTATAAGGCCTTTGCCATTAATACGTATCTGTTAATTTAACAATAATGACTAAATAGTTAAATCATGTATAGAGTTGGTAATCATTAATTATGATATTTTTGAAAATCAATGATTATGAAAAAAAATTATGTTACTTATGCATTTAAATTAGTAATGTGTTACTAAAATAAAATATAAATAATTTGTTAAAAATATATATATTAATTTTAATGTAAATTATATCTATTCCATCACAAACAAGGTGCTATTAATGTTAAGTTAAAAGTTTCTGCGAACAATAATTCTTACAAAAATTAATATCTAATTAAAATTGCTTGAGAGAGCCTTCAATTAAATATTAAAATATATAATTAGATCATAATTGAGTTGCTTTCATATTGATAATAATTGCAAAATAAGGAGTATTTATTAGGCACTACAATCAATAAAAACCTTGCCAACAATAAAAGAGGTTATAGAGTGAAAGCCCTAAATAATAAAATTGCATTCATCATTCATCTCCCCTGCTAACAAATACTTATAATGATTGTGTGTTAAAATGGATTCTTTTATCTTATAATAATTACCAAAAATAAATAAATAAAATTGTCCGAAGAAATTATCAAGTAGAGAATGACTATTGTAAGAGAAAATGACAAGATTTACCACTTCATAAAAATTTATATCATGACGATAAAAATGACAGAACGGTAACAGATCTCAACTTTCCGGTTTCAAAAGAACCTTTTTCACATTGGTTTGTTTTGTTGGACCATAACAAACAATTCAAGTGCATACGATCACACTGAAATGTTTGACAGGATGTGTGTACACGATGATTATCAACAGCCACTCCAATTGATAAAGCTTCTATGTAGTCTCATCTAATTTAAGAGATGAATACATGCACAAGTTTCTATTTACTGACATGTATAGGCTAAGAAAATTGTGTTAATTTTCGAAATTTGTATAATTAACTTATAAATAATTTTGAAAGAAGATATTTTAAGAGAATATAAAAATAATAAGAAGATTGTTAAATTAATACATACTGCTCTAATGAAATCATTATTAAATTGTGGAATTTGTATGATTAACTTACCCAAAAAAATTGAACATGAATATCTTGTAAGATAATATAAAAATTATAAGACTATTAAATTGATAAAAGTGTTGGCGTGATGAATTTATGTTAATTTGTGAAATGAATTTATGAAATTTGTATGATTAATTTAAAATAAATTTTAAATGACAATATTTTTGAACACTATAAAATAAAAACAGGAATATTATATTGATTAGATTGAAATGAAGATAGCATAATGATAACAAGTTTATTGAATTGTTGAGATTGAAAATAACTAAGGTACACTAGTATTTCCATGAAGATATTGAAAAATAATAAGTACTTCACCAAACTAAAGGCCATCGAATTGCACAAAATTACAGAAAACAAAATTTTGCTTGGAAACTTTTCGTTTCCGGGATTAAACAAAATGATATTATCAAAAACATTAACCCAGAAAATGCCAAAAGTAGGGACTTAACAATTGAAGAAAGTAGATGACCAAACCAAAAGAAAGAGCTTACAAGAAACAAAAACACATATTGACTTGTCGAAAAATAAAATTTAAGAATCAATGTCGTGATCTGTTCTTTCAATATTTTTCATGGGAAAATAATGCATTGCATGATTACAACCATAACCCTTTCACGGATTATATATTCAAGGGAGAACACAAAATAACATGATAACAAAATCATGTCTGTTACAGCAAGTACAGGATGCAATAAATGACTTGACATCATTCAAAGAGTATCTTAAATCATCATATTCATCATATTTTACAGACCATGCTAAGCATTTACATGTAGAGACGAGCTTCTGTAAAAAATAAAACTGTGGGAAGAATTTTATATTAATAAAAAGCCTCTCATAATGAAGAAAAAAAATGCAAGGAAACAGCGGAACGGCTTTCGTGTAGACTGGACTTGTATTATCCATTCTTTGCGGAAAATTTTATTTGACAACAAGGTAAAAAGGAAAAAACAACATTATCAAGACTATCTTCAATATTCTCGAGTTCAATCTCAAGTGGACTATATTTCATGTTGCTTATAAACCCTAGTTTTATTATTTTACTTTTCTTCCCTGTCGGCCTTAATTAATCCATCATGATTTTACTTTTCAGATTGAAGTGGAATGATGTTGCTTTGTGGAAAAACTTATTTGACAACAAGGTAAAAAGAAAAAACAATGTCTGAATGTCTCTCTACACATACCTACATCACTGAAATTGCAACTATGCTACACCATTGAATAAGTGATGAATATATTTGTGTCGAGAGGCTTCAATTCTGCCATAAGATTCATCACCAGGCAAATAAACATTATGATCGAACTGCACAGGAAACAATAAGAAATACACAATATTTGACTACGTATTTCTAGATAGATGTACTATTTTGAGATATAATAAAACCAACCAAATGGGAAAAAAATACCTAAATGTATCTCTAGATACATGTATTATAGTACCGAGATTCTAATTCCAGCTACATCTTTGAAAATGTAGTGAAGTTTTTTCGTGTCAACGTGGCTTCAATTGTCCCATGAGGTTCATCAGTAGGCATATAAACATCATGGTCAAACTGCAAAGAAAACGAGAAGCAGACATACATAATGTTCAATCTCTAGGGACAATGCCAAGTTATTAAAACATTTTAAAAGATAGCGGTAGGAAATGCTTGTGATTTAAACAAACTAGATCAAGCCCAATCAAAATATTAGCTGGTGAATTTGCTTTTGCAAGGAAGCAAGGAAAACAACAAATCCCAAGACCCATTATCAAAATTGTTAAATTTGTATTTACCTTTACAATATCTGGGAGATTTACAGGTAAGAAATGGAGGTTAGGCATGCTCAAACGAATAGACTCTATCTCTGGAAATCTGCCAAAATAACAGTATTAGGAACTAATGTGGTGAAACGTAAAATAGAAATGACTTGGACAAAATCATACAAAAAAAGAGACACTTTGCCTCTACAGGGACCTTTAGTCAATCAAACCTGTGCAAAACAGATTGTGCCATAAAATAGAGAGTATTTTGTACAGAAGGGCTGTATACACCCTCATGTGATGACCCGAAGAACACATCAACTAGCGTTTTCTGCACAGAAATATAAGCCTGTGTGTAGCACGATGGCTTTTTTGAGTATCTGCAGCACAGCAACATGCATATAAGCATATCTATAAATTACATTCATTCAGCCAAATAAAGTCACAAAGTATTTATAACCAGTCATTTCAGAATCAAATACAAAATATCACAAACCCATTCCTTATGAGTTATTTATCCACATATGTGAATTGAAATAAATAAATAAATAATAAATGAGGGAAACTGTGGCTTTCATAAGGAAGGTTATGTGAAGTAAACGAGGGTGGTCATGTGAATTCACATGGGTTTTGTGATCCCTATTTACATAATTATGGCACAGTTGCGGGTGCTAGAGCATCAGCAGGATTTCGGCAAATTTGTAAGGATCCTATTTAAAAGTAATTTTATGTTTTACATAGAAACTCCTACTTATTGTGTGCATTCATAAGACACTTTTGGAAGACATTTCATACTCAAAAACATCAGACCAGATATGCTTGTGTGGCAAATCGGTATGAGGGTGATCTAGACATCTTCATGGTGATGAGTTGGTAAGTTGCAAGCTCTTGAAATGGAAGGACAAGTACTAGTTTCTGTTGTATGGGGTAAAACAGCATATGGTTGGCATAAAAAATATATTTTAATTATATATTTGAGTTCCTCTCGAAAAATTATGCAAGTTCAAAAATAACGGCAAGTGATTTCAAGGTTGTATGCAAAAGTTTCGGCCTCCGGAAGTTACAGGGCTCTGGTATTGGACTGTAAATCTTGGGAGCCAGCTGTTGATCTCAATAGCCAGCAGTTGATCTCCAAAGCCAGCTGTAGATCCCGGAGCCATGTGAATTTTAATGGTTGCAAACATTTCTCCTTCACTTTGGCAGTTCAGATCAACTTCTTGGCGGTTCTAAGGTTGAGACAATGGTAAACATCAGAAAACGCAGTGAGAAGTATGGAAGTTGGATTCACATTGTTTATTGCAAGTTTGAGTCTTTGTTCTTGTTATCTCATTGATGCTTAGATATAGATGATTGGTTTAAATGTGTGGAAGCACTGAGAAGAATTTCATAAGTGCAGAGCATCCTTGTGTACGAATTTTAGATAGAGTGGTGGTGAAGATTTTGTCCATGACGGCCATGTCTGGCACTACCTTGTACATTTCTTACATTACATAGTGGAAGAGGAGTGCAATTGCCTCACCCATTGGACTTTTTCCCACATTGGGTTTCTCTAGGATAAATCGTGTTTGTTTTGTGCTTTGCTCATTCATATGCTTCATGTTTATGTGCATCAAGCTGTACATTTCATTTTCAGCATTTGTTTATCTATGTTTTTGCAAGGTTAATAGGCAAGAACAGTCATATAACCAATTGTTATTAAGCTAGGAGAAATAGGATCCATGTTGATGAGACTTAAGAGTGGAATCTCCACCTAGATTACAGATCAAATTGGTATCATAGCTGCTTAAGTCAGTCCTTTTGTGTTCGTGACTACATTGCAAGTTTATGTCCATCACTAGAGCAAGTATTGCTACTGGTCAAGGTGTCCTAATTTCCTTTGACGCAAATATTTCTACGAGGAAGTGGAAATAAGAAATCAAAAGTATGGCCCATGCTGCTAAAGCAAATGCCTGAACAGTAGAAGAGAGATTTATCTTTTTATAAGCAAGCTTGACCAGTTGGAGTCCATTATGGGGATTCTTCTGGATAAGCTTGGTGTTTCGACAAAGACATTGAAATCAAGCAAGGAGGACGCCCCCGAGACCCATGAGAAGAAGGAAGAGCAGCCCCATACCAACCAAGCTCCGCCTCCATTCAAGGCTAATGTAAAGATCGAAATTCAACCATATGATGGGGACGTGCATGCAAAGAAGCTAGACTATTGGCTAGCCCAACTTGAGGTATATTTCAGTTTACATCAAATTAATGAAAGCGAACAGATTTCTTCTGCATGGTTAAAATTAATCAATCATGCTTTAACTTGGTTTGAGAGCTATGTTCATTCTTTAGTTGTTAAGAAGCTTCTTCCTATTACTAAGTGGGATGATTTTAAGATGATAATCAAGAAGCAATTCTGTTCTATTTGTTATGAAGAAGAAAGGTCCATATATTGGCAATATCTTAGACAAAAGCAAGGCCAAAGCATGCAAGGGTACACCAATGAGTTCCATAAGAATGTTGTCCAAATGGGCAAAGATGTAGCGGACCGTGACCTCTTGATGAAGTACGTGGGTAGATTCCATAGCCATTTGAAGAGACCAATCCTCTTGGCCAAGCCTGTGGATGTAGATGAGGCTTGTTCTCAAGCTCACTACTTGAATATGGACAAGAAGAAGGCTCCATCTACCTCTCAAAACAGAGCCAAGCAACAAGGCAACTCTAAGCAAAAGGGTGAGGATAAAAGGAAAGGTAAGCAAAATGCTACTTCCATTTCTAAGAAGGATACTAAAAGACATTATGGTGAATGTAATGTTGATAGTCATTATTAGGATAAATGTTGGAAGCTCCATCCAAAATTGCATCCGTTCAAAAAACAAGAAGAAAAATGCTTTGTGTTCTCTTCAAAGTGAGAATATTGGTTGCAGCTATGAGGTAGATGATACTTTGTGTTGTACCTCTGTCAATAGAGAGGCATGTTTGGGTAGTAGTAGTGCTCGAGAGAGTGAACTTTCTAAGCTTTTCCATATTAGAATTCAAATGAAGAAAACAAAAATAGATGCTATTTTTTATACTTGTTCACAAGCAAATTTAATAAGCAAGGAGTTGGTAGACAAATTGGAGTTTGAGACTTACAATCATCCAAGCCCATCTCCTTTGGGTTGGGTAAAAAAAGGTGTAAACATCAAGGTGACCAAACACTGCAATGTTAAGTTTGATATTAATGCAAATTGCATTAATGAAGTTACAGTGGATGTTGTGCCTCTTCATATGTGTGGTGTAGTGTTTGGCAACCCTCACTTATGTATTCGGGATAAAATATTCATGAGAGCCAACCAATATCATTTGGTGAAAAATGGTGAGAGCTACATCATTTCAGCCTACAAAGGTGATTCTAAAATCTCTTTGGTAAGTGCCTTTGAAGCTAAGAAGCTTATTAACGCTGGCAAGAAGTTTGCTTTGCTTCTTTTGAGAGATACTCAAGATATATAAGTATTTATACATAAGACTTTTTGTAGTATGTTCACTAAAAAAGAGCAGAAGCATATGGGAGAGAGTACAACAGTTCAAGGAGGTTTTCCATGAGCCTACAGGGTTAACAATAGCTAGGCCTATTGAGCACGAAATCCATTTGCTATCCAATAGCCCGCGTCCAAATCTCGGGTTATATAAATAGTGTTTGAAGGATGCCAATGAGATAAAACAACAGTTACAATCTTTGATTAATCAATGTGTAATTTGTCCTAGTACTTCATGTGGTTCTCCTATTGTTTTAGTCCCTGTTGTCACCAAATCTTGCACCCTAGAGGAGGTTGTTCAAGCCTCCTCCAAATTTGGACAACATGGGAATACTTCTAGGTATGTGGGTTTACCTATGATAGAAGTAGACCTCTAGGTTAAGGGCTAGCTCCTTGAATTTACCTTGAAATGCTTATCATCTACTTAACTGATTGCTTGTGGAAAAAGGGATAGAAGTTTGCATAAAATGAAACTACTCTAAGGGGGCGATGCACCAGAATGATTTCCACAAGACCATCATACTTCTTTCACTAAGAAACAAGACCTAAAAACCAAATTCAAAGTCCTAAGAGGGTTTAACATAAATGTTTCAATATAGAGGTGATATGTATAAAACAACTCAAGGTAAGTGAACCAAAGGGCAAATTGCACACTCGGACAATTGTACATTTGAAAGGAGCGTAACACACTAGCTACACTCTATATGACCTGTTAGAATAGGAACTCTTGAATAAACATGAAAGGGTAAGGAGAAGGAAGGATAAAAGATTATCACTCAACATAACCATACATCACTTTGCACACTTTAGACAAAATGTTCATGAACTCAAAACCAGATTGTTTTCATTGTTCAAAGGCAAAGTACAACATCAATCCAGTAGGGCTTCGCCATACATGGAGTGGAATTAGTCTACAAGAGTCAAAATGGCTACTAATAGAATTTGAGAGAGGAGAGAAGAGAATGAAGTCCAAGAGTCACTAGAACATGTGTCAAGCTGAGAAAGGGAGTTAAATCTCCAAGAGAACGAAGTAGGAGACAGACCATGCAAGGTCTACTTGTACAAGTGTCCCTCAAAGCATGAAACTCCTGAAATGTGGCATAGGATTCTTCATTTGCTTGCCTAGAAACTGCCTTCATCATTTGGCCTCCTTGGAACGCTCCACAACAGACTAGGGGCAGGTGAGATGATTGCACTGAGAGGGAGGGGTTATAAACAAGATCCAACATGCATTGGCGGTGTCCCTAATCATTAGGATTCTTCTGGAGATGAGTTATCACTGCCTACAGTCATAATCACCCCTCTTTCACTCACCTCTCAAACTTGGTGTCAAAGAGGTCTTCAGTTTTCCAATCCAATCCGTACAAAGGAGTGTATGACACTTGTCAAGAGTCTTCATGCCCTTAGATCCATCAGGTAGACCTTAAAAGGCCTCCCACTTCAAGTTTTCACCTTCTCACTTGCTTGTTCACTATGCCAGTTTGGATTGGTTCAGATGAAGGTGTTAGTAGAGGCACTTGTGAGCTTAGATAGTGCAAGCAATGGACATGAGAGGTTAGCTTACGTGCCAATCTATCTCCCAAAATGATATGCATCTCTTGAAACCCTTTTGTACCTGCACAACACACAAAACTGTCAAGAAAAGTCTTTTTCCACCCTATCCGTACAAGTAGGGTACAACTCAGGTTGATATAAAGGAGCCCTGGAGAGTCCTCTGCAAGCTCCAATCATTTCCCAAGCCATTCTATCCCTCCTGCATGCTTATTCTTCTTCATCTTCCCAATCGAGTCACTAGCAAGGGTTTTAGAGGGTTTTAGGTGGTTTTCACCCTTAAGGTTTGTTCATAAAGTTGTGACATTGGAAACTTGAACAAATTCCACTAAAACATGGTTTGGGACCCTCTTCAACACATCCTAGTTCTTCCAGCTCCCATGCTATGTCTCAGTACATATATGAGCTTCCAAAATTGCCTTCTTGAGCTTCTCTCTTCATTTTGTGCAGGCCTGAGTTGGTTTAAGCCAAAATATGGCTTCTAGGTGGTCTCCTTTGCAAGCTAAAGGATCTAACATACCTTATATCTCCCCAAATCCGGTGTTCCAATGCTTTAGAATGTCTATATGGTGTTAGAAATGAAGTTGAAGCCCTTTTAGGCATTAGGCCTAGACTAGGCCTAGCGGGCTTTGATTGCATCCATGTGGGTCTGGACCATCATGTTGGGCTTCTAGCACCCATGAATTGTATTTCATGTTGGTCCATGCCTCATACAACTTTCTACATCTCCATGAAAGGTACTACAAGTTTCCAACTCCTTTCCTTGCCATTTGCTTGGCAAACCTACAGGTTTCAACATTTTGGGAGTGCCCTCTATCTGAGGCAGAACAGAGGGTATCTCCCCTGTTGTCCCAAGTGTTGGTTGCATGAGAGGCTCAAGCAACTCATAGGGACCTTCTGTACAAAATGATAGAGCTTGATTTCATCAATAGACCCTCCAAACATCATGAAACCCTTAAGGCAAGCTTCTTGAACCTTGATTGTGCAAGTTTTGCATATAGACTGTATGTATACCTTGGAGATTGGACCCTTCTATACTCTGTTCTCTTGCCTTTAGCATTTCATATGATGGACAACACTTTCAATAAGCTCTATAACATGTCAACACTCTTTGTTCTTTGCCAACTCCTCAAGGTATATTTCCTACTTGACAAGTCTAGTTAGCAAGCCACTGTGACTGTGTTTTCTTGCTCAAAAGGTGACCCCTGTAGGTGCATACTACATGGTTAGACCTTTAATACGATACCTAAAGACCTTCTTGGAGTCCTCAAGGTCATTTGACAATCATTTGGACCTATTCACATCATGCTCATGTTATGTCAACACCAATAACACCATGTTCTAGCTCATTGTTAACTGCAGTCAACTGGAATTGACCACTATTAGGGTAACGGAGGTCTTGTAGTTTGCCTTTTCTCCTTGAAACCTTTGTAGGATCTCTCCAAATCTTTTAGTCTCATTGAATGAGTGAAATGTATCCATATACTGCCTAAAGCTTGAGACTAGCATTCAACAGTTAGGTTATAACATGTCACCTTTCTTTGAAACTTGTAGGTGTGCATTTTTAGGTCAAAAGAGGGTCCTGTAGGTTGCTTTGCAGGTCAAAACATTGTACTCCAGTCCTTGTTGATGCTCTTTGAAACACCATTATCTTCCTCGATTCAATAGGATCACCTAACAATGAAAGCATGCCTCTATACTGCTTCTTTGGGATGCAAGCCACTCGAGAGTTCAATGTCCTGTAGAAAACAATGCCTTTCTGCAATGAACAAATGAAAGATTTGGAAGTCTCCTTTGCATCGCTTGTGGGGTCAAACACCCACTCTCCCTTTGCAAGTTAATACCCCTTCATGAAGGCTACAAGAGGGAAACATCTAAACTTACCTAGGCACCATGTTTGCTCATCATATAACATCATCAAAAGTGGCTAGGGCTCTATTTTGGGGTTTTTATGGAAACTTGTCCTCAAAGTTCATTCTCCCTATATGCATATAACTCTTCAAATTTGCTTGCTACCTAATGACTTCACGATGGTTCTCATGACATTTTCCAACTCCACAACCTCATGGAGGCCTCAAGACATGTTCACACTCCATGAAACATTCTCAGGTCTTTGTGGCTTGTAGACGCACACACAACAGCATACAAGGCAATGAAGTTAAGACATGAACAATTGCATGATGTATGAGCATTCAATACGTCTTAGACCCTCTATCAACTTTCAAATGGATTCCTTTCAACATCAAAGAGTTCAAACCGTTTCAAATGACATTCCAACGTGCTTGGCCTTTCATGGGAAACCTGTAGATGCACATCCATGGTGTAAGACTGTGCATATATGAGAATTGACTGTCACAATCCATTATACGCTATTTGAAGGCTTGGCTTGATTACTCATGTAACAAGAATGTGTTCAACACCTTGAAACTATCCATCACACCTCCATGACCATGATCAAAGCTTCACACACCATGACTGTATATGGGTACTTTGCAGGGAGTTGACTATGCGTCACATTCTTGACTTCAACCTTCATGATGCTAGCTTGTGAGAGTGATCTCGGAAGGAGAGGGGATCAAGAAGACATTGGAGACATGAAACACAACACTTCACATTGATTTGAAATCATTGTGGAGAAAGAAATCTTCTGCAATTGATGGACATGCCTGCAACCTCACTAGCATACTCCACCTGCAACTTAAGAGGTTTGAACTCATAAACTCAACTGCAAACATGAAACTAGAGATAGGAGCCATGAAAGAAGGAAGTCCACATCCTATGGAAGCAATTTCACCATCTGGATTGTACGGAAAAGCTCATACAAAAGCAAAACCTGCAAGGTGTGGGGATTAATAAGCAAAATAAAACAGTCAACTTCTTAAGAATGATTCATGAAGCACAAGCAACCATTCTTCCAACTCTTGCCATGAATATGAAGCAAACCAAGTGTATTATCCACCACTTGGATTATTTTCCCTGAAATTTCTCCTATTGGCCATACCATCAAAAGCCCTGTTGACCAATTTTGTATGTCTAGTGGAGCGATGGAGAAGATAAATGGTTTTGGTCCATTTTTGGCACTTCCAAAGCAAATCAAGCGTGGAAATGGCGCTAGGGAAGTTGAAGAGCCATTCCATAAGCTTTTCCCACGAGCCACTCTCCTCTATAGGTCTTACAATTGTCAAAACTCTTCATTTTCACTTGTTTTCTTGATTTTGAGTTAGAAACCTGCAAGTTTCAATTAGGACTAACATTCCTGACAAGGAATCTAACATATTGGACGTTGGAAGAGAGTTAAGAACACTTGTCTCCCCAGTAAAACCGTACCACCTTCATTAATGACCCATATATGACCCCTAAGTGACATAAAATGACACAAAGACTAAATTGGACTAAGACCAAAGCTAGAAACATATTAAATCACATCAAATAAACCATCACATACCCTTTAACATTCTGATAGACCCCTATATCAAGTTTTGAACTATAGGGGGTTGACCTATCTTGACTTGTGGTCAAAATAGTCAACAGTACCTAAGAAAGATGACACATGGGGAATGTGAGTTGATTATAGAGCACTTAATAAGATAACCATCAAGAATAGATACCCTCTTCCATGGACTAATGTTCTTCTTGATCAGCATTAGCATGCCAAGTATTTTACTAAGCTTAATTTGAAATCCAAGTATCACCAAGTACGGATTAAGGAAGAGAAAGTTTGGAAAACAACATTCAAAACAAGGCCGGGATTGTATGAATAGTTGGTTCTACTTTTTGGGCTATGGAATGCACCAAGTACCTTCATGTGGTTGATAAATGAGGTAGTGAGGCCATTTGTTGATTCCTTTGTCATTGTATATTTAGATGATATTCTTGTTTTCAATAGAACTTTTGATGAGCATATCAATCATTTTAAACAAATTTTGCAAGTTTTGAAGGAGAACAAGTTAGTGTTGAATGAAAAAAATGTTAGTTCTCTCAACAATCGCTCGTCTTCTTAGGGCATGTGGTTGGAGATGGGAAATTGAGAATTGATCCGAAGAAGGTACAGGCATCATGAATTGGCCAAGGCCTTCCAATGTGACCGAGACAAGAAGCTTTATAGTTGTAGTTCAGTGTTTGAAAAAGTTCATCAAGAACTTCTCTTCCATAGTTGCACCTATGCACACCATTACAATAGGTGATAAGACTTTTACATAGGGTAACAAGCAACAAAGTGTATTTGAGTTGTTCAAACATAAGATTAGCCATGCTCCAATTTTAGCTTCAAATAACTTGCAGCTGTCCTTTGAGGTGGAAATGGATACCAGTCACTATGCTATGGGGGTTGTTCTACTTCAAGAATGTAAGTCGATATGCTACCTTTTTGAGTTATTTCATGATGCAATATTGAATTATGGTACATACGACAAAAAATTGTATGCTCTTGTTCAAGCAGTTGGGAAATGGAAGCACTATCTCATGGGTAAGGAAACTATCATCCATATGAATCATCAACCTCTCCAATATTTGTAGGCACAAACTAAACTTCAACAAACTAGACATTATAAATAGATGGGATTTTTGAAATAATTTCATTTGGTTATCAAATATAAGAAATGTGTGAATAACAAACTAATTGATATGTTGTCTAGACCTCCTTTGTTTTCATCCATGGGCACCATAACTCTTCTTGAGCCTTTTATGTATGAATCTTATGTAGAGGGATATGAGTATGATGCAGATTTTAAGGAACTATTTCTTCAAGCAAGGAAGTCCTAAGATGCAAGTTTTGAGCCCAAGGAGGATTATTACCTTCAATATGGATTGCTCTACAAGTTGGGTAAGCTTTGTGTGCCCAAAAAAGAAAGAGTTCAACTAATGAGGGAGGCACATACTTTAAAAATTGCAGAAAATTTTTATGCTACAAAGATCGATGCACATTTGCAAAGATATGTTTATTGGCCTAATACGCAAGTAAATGTGGCCAAATTCATAAGAGGATGTGTATTATGTAGTCTAAGCAAGCCTATTAGTAAGAAGTTGGGTTTATATATGCCATTAACAATTCCTTCTAGGCTATGGGAAAACATTTCCATGTATTTTGTAAGCAGGTTGTCTATGTCAAGGAAGGGGCATGACTATCTTTTTGTGGTTGTGGACCAGTCTAGTAAGATGTTTATTCTTGTTTCTTGTAAGAAGACCCTCAAAGGTAGTGATGCAACTGAGTTGTTTTTTGCTAATGTATGGGTTCATTTTGGTTTGCCTAATTATATTGTCTCAGATTGGGACTCCAGGTTTCTGGGGAAGTTTTGGGCTACATTGTGGGAGAAGATGGATACTAAATTGAAACGGTCTACTGCTTTTCACCCGCAAACCGATGGGCAAATCGAGGTTGTGAACAAAACATTGGTACAGGGTATAATAGGAAGCATCCTAAGACTTGGGATGAAAAGTTGGTGTATATTCTGCATTCCTACAAAGGGGTTGTGCATTTTTCTACTATTAAATCTCTTTTTGAAACTTGTTTTGGCTAATTACCTCCAGTGCATTTGATGTTTTAAGACAACCATACAAAGACAATGGGAAAGTGGACCCTGAGGTCCACAAAGCTAATAAATTAATTGGGAAGCTTCAGCGAATTCGCCTCCAAATGCAAGAGAGGTTGAAGGAATCTTAAGCTAAGTACAAATCAAAGACATGATCAGCATAGGACAAAGCATAGTTTCCTTGTTGGCGACAAGGTATGATTTTACTTGAGTAGATAAAGACTCCAATGAAAGTCTAAGACACTTAAGCCTCTTAGGTATAGTCCATTTGAAATTTTGGAACAAGTGGGCAAGAATGCTTTCAGATTTGATTTGCCTCCTTATATGAAGATCTATTCAGTTTTCAATGTTGAGAACTTACGTCTTTTTGAGCCTTCTATATTAGACAATGAAGATGAAGGGTTGTTGCTACCTTCCATTGAAGACCTCGCTTCAGATAGTCAGTTGGCATTGGTGGAGGATGTTGTTTTGTAGAAGAAGGAAACGACAATGCAAAGAGTGCAAGAACATTAGTTGGTTGTGTTAAAGGACCAACTACCTAGAAAGGCCAAATGGTATTCCAGAGAAGATGTGAGGAAGAAATTTTCTCACTTATAGGATTCCTAAAGTTTTTAGGGACTTAAAGGCCTCAAATTGAGGAGGTATGATCCTAATTTGGATCCTAATATAATGGTCATGTGTACTAGATGTTTCCACTATGCCCAATTAGATGTACCTCATGTTCGTCAGACACTTGTTGAACACAACTATCTACTGAAAGGGGGGTAAATCAGTAGATCAGCTAAAAACTAGTTCTTTAAATTTTTAATGAAGATACAAAAACATATGCATATCAAAAAATAAATGTAGAGAGCACACACACACAAAAGCATAGTACACCAGATTTATACGTGGAAAACCCAAAAGAAAAAACCACGGTGAGAATAGCTGCTAGAATCTACTATTCTAATCTAGCCTCAGTTAAATCACCTCACTAGTAAAACCACATTGGTTACATTCAAAGACACATATCCTTAGGAGACACCAATCCCCGGTGCCTCCCCTAACTGAGCACCAACTCAGTTTAACCTTACTGGTTACAAGATTTAAGGGCACCAACCCTGAGGAGACTCCAATCCCCTAACTGAGCATCAACTCAGTTTGTCTAACGACACCAACCAATTAGAACTATGGAGCTACAACTCTAGTATACAAAATAGATTCACAAATGAATCCAGTTCAGTTTTTTTGTTACAAGTCTAGTCTGTAACTGCTCACTTTTGGCTTATTCTGTGTATGCCTATTCTTCTTCCCTGCTCAATCTCTGCACATTCTCTATGTGCCCTTTCTTTTTCTCTGCCTTACTCTCTGTTCATTCTCTATGTTCTTTCTCTTTGCTCAATCTCTGCACATTCTCTATGTGCTTTTTCTTTCTCTCTGCTCAATCTCTGCACATTCTCTATGTGCTTTTTCTCTCTCTGCTCAATCTCTGCACATTCTCTGTGTGCTCTTTCTTTCTCTCTGCTCAATCTTTGTACATTCTTTGTGTGCTCTTTCTTCCTCTCTGCCTCACTCTATGTCCAAATTGTCTTTCACTCTGTGTCTGCATACACCCTGAGTTGACACCCTTCGAATTTTCTCTGATGACACTTTTCAGTTTCAACAACAGCAGCAACCCATTTTCTTTATTTGCGTATGCCTAGATATGTTCTGTTCAGACACGCTTCATTCCCCCTTTTTCTTCTCTTTTACTCTGTCTGTGTATGTCTCTAATCGACAGCATTTCACTCCATTTTGCATGTCTCTAATCGACAGCATTTGTCTCACTCTCAAAATTGCGACAGCAGCAACAATAATAATGTTTTTGAAGTCGTGTATATACGTTGAATCTTAGGGTTTCATGTCACCAATTGCATTCACACTTCAATTGCACTCAACCGGTTCTCATTAAAAGCGATTTTGACTGTTGTGTTTTCCCGTGTCTCGATTCATGCAACACATTGCAATGGTCAAGTCTCTTTACTATGTTTGGCAACTGTCGGATTCAGCTCATTACTGCACCGTTTCCTTAATCGATGATTGATCAATCGGATCAATCAATCTCGGGCTCCATGTAGACTTTTCGAGCTCACTGTTTGTCTGGTCATGTCTTTAAACGAGGATTATTCATCTTGTCATTGACGCCATTCACTGTCTATCTTGAACCGTCAGATATTTCCACTTTTGAAACAAAACCGTTGATCTCTCTTGCATTAACCGTCGAGCTCTTTCTTGCATCTCGATATTTTCTATATGATTGGTTCGCTTTTGCTCCTTTCGATTATATTCAATATGCTCAATCTTTAATCTCGCCTTGATCCTTTGGCAATATTGCAAGTGTCTTATACTTCAGCGGAAATATCCTTCGAAAACCTTTTAAGCATCCACTTGCCCTAGATTCTTCCCGAAACAATCCAAGTGATCCTTCGGAAGCTTTGTAATGGTCCTTGTGTCCTTCACAATTGTCCTTCGACACTTGTGGAAGTGCCCTATGTCTTTCGGCAAATGCTCAAGTGCCCTTTCCCTCCATTTGAACTACCCTTCGGGTTTTTGCAAGTGTCCTCTCTTTCTTCGAACTATCATTTGGACAAAATGTTGTGGGTTTTTTGTCAAGGGCTCTTCGGGCTAATTTCCATGGGTTTTTTGTCCAAGTCCCTTTCGAAACAATTTCCGCGGGTTTCTTGTCCAAGTCCCCTTCGAGACAATTTCTGCGGGTTTCTTGTCCAAGTCCCCTTCGTGACAATTTCTGCAGGGTTTTTGGCCGAGTCCCCTTCGGGACAATTTCCGCTGGTTTTTTTGTCCGAGTCCTTCAATTCTTCGCTCATATATTTCGGCACTTTTGTTTAGGACACATACCCTTCGGGTTTTTTGTAAAGTACCCTTTGGCTTTTCTATAAGGGTCCACATACCCTTCGGCCTTTTGCAAAATACCCTTCAGCATTTCTGGAAAGGTCCACATACCCTTCGGCTTTTTTGTAAGGGTCCACATACCCTTTGGCATTTCTAAAAAGGTCCACATACACTTTGGCTTTTCTGTAAGGGTCCACTTCGAAAGCTTTGTTCGGGACCTATTTTCTTCGGACTTTTTGTCTGATGAGAACTTAACCATTTTTTCGAAAGAATTGACTAAACCAATATTTCTGAAAGAAATGACTCAACCAATATTTCCGAAATAAATGACCAAGACACTTTTTCCGAAAGAAATGACTCAACCAATATTTCCAAAAGAAATGACCAAGACACTTTTCCGAAAGAATAAACCAAGCTTGTAAAATCGACTAAGTGTTCAAATACCGTTCAACTGCCTGGGAGCCCTACATTTGCACCTGCATAAGTTTTGCTCCTTCCATCCTCATGACTTAGAACTTGGACCACAAGGAATAGGCACAAACCTGAGTAGCTTGGTGTGATTGTTTCCTCCAAATGCTGCCATAAATGCAAATGTAGTCACCAACAAACTGTGTACTAAGCCCTATCAACAAACTAGCAAAGGCATTCACATGACTATTCTGAGAATTCAAGGTGCACATACAATCTCCATGAGGACTCTACAACTGATCTGTTCAGCTCAACACAGTTCAACACCTTTGTCATTAATGCTTGATAGAACATTCATCATTTGACATCAATGACAATATTACAAACAGCAATCTCCTTGTACACAATGACACTCAAATTGCCAACAACACTTTCGTAAGACATTTCATACTAAAAGGCATCAAACCAAATATGCTTATGTGGCAAATCAATATGAGGGTGATCTGCACATCTTCATGGTGATAAGTCCGTACGTTGCAAGCTCTTGAAATGGAAGGAAAAGTACTAGTTTCTATTGTACGAGGTAAAACAGAAAATGGTTGGCGTGAAAAGTATCATTTGATTATATATTTGAGTTTCTATCGAAAAATTATGCGAATGACACGTGTTTTCGAGGTCGTATGCAAAAGTTACAGCCTTTAGAAGTTAGAGGACTCCAATACTGGACTATAGATCTCGGGACCCAGTGGTTAATCTTAGGAGCCAGCTATAGATCTTCAGAGCCACATGGATTTAAATGGTTCCAAACGTTTCTCTTTCACTTTGGCGGTTTGGTGCAGCTTCTTGGCGAGTTCTAAGGTTGAGAGAGCATTAATATAGGTCTCAGGAAGGCAGTAAACATCAAAAAATGCAGTGAGAAGTATGGAAGTTGGATTCACATTGTTTATTGCAAAATTGAGTCTTTGTTCTTGTTATCTCATTGTTGCTTAGCTATAGATGATTGGTTAGTTGTAAGTACTGAGAAGTGTCTAAGAATAAGTGCAAAGCATCCTTGTGTACGAGTTTTGGATAGAGTGGTAGTGAAGATTCTATCCATAAAGGCCATGTTTGGCAGTACCTTGTACATTTCTTACATCACATAGAGGAAGAAGAGTGCAATTGTCTCACCCACTAGAGTTTTTCCCACATTGGGGTTCTACAGGATAGATCTTGTGTTTGTTTTGTGCTTTGCTCATTCATATGCTTAATGTTTGTGCAGTAAGCTGTACATTTCACTTTCAGCACTTGTTTTTCTATGTTTTTGTAGGTTTAATAGCCTAGAATAGTCATATAACCAATTGTTGTTAAGCTAGGAGAAATAGGATCGGTGTTGATGAGAATTAGAGTGGAATCTCTACCCAGTTTATGAATCAGTTTCACTACAGCTTAATAAGAAATGGTCATTATGTTCTGACCTACCATCATGATCTTATTGTCTTTTGTGCCATGAAGACCCATTTTATTGTTTTATTGCTTCCTAGTTTTAGTTTTAGATGCATTAATCTTGGTTATTCTCGTTCCTTTTACACTCGCGACTAACTATTGTAACATGCTCTACTTTTGAGTCCCATTAACCTACTTTTGTCATCCATGGACATTAATATACTTTTTCTTTTTTCTCAAAACTATTCATCCATTGCAACTATACATTCTACAGTCACCATGTCAATTATCGATATGTATTCTCACCTAGCATCACGAAATAGACCAATAGGAATCCAATGTTGTCATTCTCACCTGCCTTTGAAACTTGTCATCTACAATTGGCAATGTAACCAATAATTATGATTAACCAATCACTAAAACATCACACTAAAGTTAAAAGGGGAAACATCCTTATCCACTTCATTCCATAACTAGAGTCACCCTCATAATTAATATCAAATAAACGATAACATGATTATACATAGAAATATAGTCAATAAATTAAGTAGCCAATCTTAATACAGGCATGGATACGGATACCGGAATCGTATGCATGGATGCGACGATTTTGTTTTGGGGCCTAGATACGGTTTTGGATATGGCCATACAAAAATATGCATAAAAAATTAAAAATATTAAAAAAATAGCCATATAAGCAAAATTAACCACATAATATGCGTAG
Source organism: Torreya grandis (assembly GCA_037957365.1). Taxonomy (NCBI): domain Eukaryota; kingdom Viridiplantae; phylum Streptophyta; class Pinopsida; order Cupressales; family Taxaceae; genus Torreya; species Torreya grandis. The sequence continues at coordinate 789,455 of JARHVA010004345.1, read as the reverse complement.
AGGAAACAAAATAAGTTAAATAACCACAAAACATACTAATAATTCAATGCAAACTATCATAATATTCAATGGTCGAACTTAGATTGGTCTTAGAACAAGTACATAGTGCAAATGTTACAATGTATGGACAAAAATAAAGACAGATAAGCATGTTCATTATTCACTATATTCATATTTGTCTTCAATGTCTTCATCAAAAGGATCCTCATGTGGTTCATTAGATCCACAAGCCGTAGTAGTGTCACTCCCACTAACTCCACTATGCAAGTCATGTGAAGCACTATCTAACTCCGTGTCAAACAATGAAAGGTACGCAACGGAGGCATCCAAGTCAATAGTCTTTGGGTCCACATCCCAATACTTTGTTGCCTATGGCTTGTAATCACCTTGTTTGTGTGTGAGAAGACACAAGTTTGAATGCACACAGACCAAATTCTCTGTCGTTTTTGCTGCCAACTTGTTGCGCTTAACTGAGTGGATAAAGGTGTAGGTACCCCAATTCCGTTCAACTAAAGAGGAACTTGCAACCTATTGAGGCAAGCCACAAAATCAATTAAAATTTATAAAAACAAAAAGTCAAAACAAAATGGCAAAAAGAAGGGTAGGGAGTGTTTAAAAAAAAAACTTGTGATAGAATTTTTATTGCAAGTAATTGGAGGCAGGTGGATGCTTTCCCTTGGAGGCACCACCACATATGAGCGTCCTACTTGTATTGTCACGAAGAGTGCCAAGGGAGTGACCCATGGAGGTTATGAAATGCCCAAACTCTCCCATTACTGTGTTCTACTTCTGGATCGGGGAAGACTTAAAAATATCATCTTATATCCCTCACTAGCCTTAATATCCTTGTATGGTGGGACCTTTCTAGGCAAAGAAAGGATCTTTTTGTTATAGCATTTGGGAGTCAAAAAAAAATCAAGAAGATGCAATGGAGTGATCATTTTGTTCCACATTTCAATGAGATACGACTGCGCTTCCTCGAAGAACCTCTATGTAGGATCTTGCTCTTTGGCATTTATGATGGACTTAATCCTCTCAATCATTGAGTCGATTCCATAATAAATCTCACTCAAACATGGATGATCTATATCCCCAAATCTAAAAATACTCATGATGGGCTCAGTAAAACTAAACAAATACTCCACATGTTCCCACCGCACATCATCAAGAATCAACCATTTCACCTTTGTGGCCCTCTCAGCGTTTGTCTGCCTTCATACACCCCAAAGGTGGTTGATAACCATGTTGCCCAATACCTCACACACCTTGACAAGTCGTCCCAAGACAAAAGTTTTCAAAGGTAGCTATATATGTCAATGAAGCATGCAATAATTAGAATTGTAGTCAATGATTAATATAAATCATGTCAACATCAAATAAAACTAGATGTAACATATTAGAAATGTGCATGATAGAGATCATAACACCGAACACATAATAACAGTCAATTTCCCATATAAATATATGTAAATGTGCACATGTACACAATATCAAAGTGAATAACATGTAAGCACACATGCATAGAAAACATGACTTTAATCTAACCTGAAATGCACACGACATGGAAATGGCATGGACTTAGAGGATCCTCTGACACAACTGACACACAAATTGACAAGACACATTCAACATACCAACAAAAAATAAAAAAAGAAATATAAAACGCGTGTGAGGCAAACCGAGTCTCAGCAACCTAATAAGAAATTAAAATAAAAAAGATTAAAAAAAATGTTCAAAAATAAAAATCCTACAAATTACAACCTTACAAAATTAAATTAAAATTATACATGATTCATGAATGATTAAAAAAAGTTACTTTTAACAATTGCAACTTTAAGAAGACCCTAAAGATGCCTTGGGACATGTGATGGTTGCTTATGAACAATTGGAACTTGCTTGCCTCCTCATAGACTTGTTTGATCTGGTCAATTTTGGTGTCCCATTTTTGCAGCATAAGGTTGAGGGAATAAACGGCACAAAGACTCCAAAATATGTGCCCATACCTTGCCTCAACCAACATGCCTACAACTTCGCAATTTTTTGTGTTGTTCGTTATAACTTTGGACAACTTTTTGAGGCCCCGCAGCCTCAATAGACTCTATCTAGATGTCGGCAATGAATCGTGCATCCTTCACTTGTCCTTCACAATCAACAACCCTAAAAAACATTGCCTCTTTAAGGCACACTATGACCACATTTAATCAATGGCTTATTTGTCATATCTTTCCACCATCGAAAACGATGGACACCCTTGTTTCGATCCATGAATCCTTGATGGGCTTCAATGCATCATCATATTTTCTTTCTTTTGCCAACAAGGTGGTGTGTACTTTTTCATACCGGCTAGTGAACCCTTTAAGGGCTTCATTGATAGATCTCATCATATCCCGCCAGTATGGTGATCTAACAACATTAAATGGAAGCCCACATGCATAAACACAATGTATAATATTCTGCTCTGTTATGTCTCTAGATTCATTCTAGAATGCCCTTTCCAATGGGCTTGCATCTTCTATTCTTTGGCGACTAAGAGGTGAATCCTCTTTCTCTACAGCGACAACGGATGTAAAAAGCAATGGGTGTGATGAGGTCATAACATTAGCATGAGATGGAATGGCATGTGCCTTAATAGACGTAGATCCTTTCTTCCCCAAAGGATACTTCAATCTTAGTGCAACAGAGGCATCTACTTCTTGCAATCTGATGTATGCAAAGATCTTCGCATGTGAAGAGCCCTTTCCTAGCTTTCCATTTATGTTTGGCCCACCACAAGCTTTGATTCCAAAACCAAGAATCGCACACAAATGGGCTTTCATCCAACTATAGGGGCCCTCATATTTAGAGTTACACTTTGAGGAAACCCAAATATAACACCCTCCACCTGGCAATTGTTCTAACATTGTCACATAGTTCTAAAGGGCACTCATGGATCGGTTTTCAAGGTTGTCCCTTGGCCCACTGAACTAATACTTGCAAAGAGAGACATTCTGGCAAATTCCTATAGCTCCTAGTTAAAAATAATAATATAGGTATTAAAATTTAAGGCATTTAACATTTGTTGAAGGACTGCTTAAAAAAATTAAAAAATAAAGTTAAAACTAGTTACAAACATTTTTAAGTTTGTAACTAAAAAAACACAAAACTGAAAACTTACCTTAAATCAACAATCCTCTTCATTGCAAGCTCCTTAAACTCCTTGGTGCCAAATGGGTAGTTGTAATAGCATAGGATTAGCAAAAAGGAGTTTTAGTCTTAAGCAAAATAAAAAATGAAGGCGAGAGAACAGATGTGCAATGAGAGGTGAAAATGCAATGAAAGATAAATGTAGTGTTGTTTTATTTTGATAACATGGGTGTGAAAATTGCTTTTAGGGTTGCCCTTATACTTTAACTTGTTCTTAATTGTTTTTTGCAGTACATATTTGACTTTTCATAAAGTGAAATTGAAAAAAAAAAAAAAAAATGTCCTACTTGCAGGATACGCCCTGGAGACGTCTAGGGTCTTGCAGGGGGCCTGCGAATGCACCCGGATACGTCCCCACAGGACCCTGGAGATATGTAGAGCATATCCTGCAGGGAGCCGGATCCAATACATTTCGTATCAGGATCTGGGGACCTGCAGAGGAGTATCCAACTACATAGTCAATAAACATTTCATAAAGATATAACAAATAAGCATTGCATAAGAAATATCAGCCACTTTACAATGCGTCAAGCAGAGGCTCATGCAATGATCAAGAGCATCTTAGTGCTCACTAAAGGACCAAATATGTAAATGTACATACATTATATTTATCTACACAATTCAGACTAACCTATTAACAAATTCCATCTACAGATTCTCACCACTACTTGATGGCTGGTAAAACTGGACAAGATGTTCTAACATCACCGAGTCGGTTCACAGTTTGTTGTTGGTTGGGATGCTTCCAGTTGACATGTCACCGGTTGGCATGCTACTTGTTGACATAACTTTTGTCATGATTTTTTCTCTTGGCTAGCTGGTGACTTCATGGACAAGACTATTGGCACATTTCTAGCTTCCTATAAAATCTCCAATTCCCGACACCCAAGCATAATTTATGTTAACAGAAAAAAAAATCTTAAAACTAACCTCCATGCAGCAGAAACCTCTGTAGCTAACACGCGCTCCTTTGTTTCTGGCAATAAGGTGTATCTGTCACAAACGAATCCTTCAAATCCTGACTGCCATGGATAAAATAATTTCTTCAGTTTCTAGTAAGAGGGTACAAAGAAAAATGTCAGTTTTCATTTACAGTATTAACATCATCCTTCTGTCTTACTAAATTGTAAAAGTATACCTGTGTTGTTTTTAATAAAGCTAACCCTTCTACTCCAGATGTCACCTTCAATTCTCCAAGTTTGTTTATGTTTATCTCAGTTGCATGTTTTTCTGTTCCAAGCTTAAAACCTACAAGCACCAAATTCAAATCATAGTTTTCATTAGGCAAATAAAATGTATTTACACTCTGAATAAACAATCAATGTGAACCAATCCATACTCAAATATGGTATATCCTTAATACCTATGTTATATGTGCATATATTGTAAAGGGGAAAACGGATTAGAATGACTTAAGTTGAAAATGGCATGTGAAAACAATAAGGATTGTTAATCATAAAACTCTTAAATGCCACCATAAATTCAACCAATTCATCATTTCCTAAAATTCATTTCATTGCTAAATAACAATTATATTAATTTATTGAAAATGCCAAGAAGGAATATGTGGTATACAAAATGCAGGCATAACCTGTAACAAGTAAATTATTTTATTTATAAGGAAATTGGTGCTCGACTTATATCTTGCGGCCAGCCACAATGTGTTTTAGCATTATACCAACCATGTTACACTGTTTATAAGTTTTTTTTAAAATATGCAGACATTCAAATAAAATGCATTTATACTCTGTAGACAAGTCAACGTTCAACTATGGTACATCCATAATACCTATGTTATGTGTGTCAGATTAGCATGTCTTTGAGTTTGAAAAGGGCATATGAAAAACAATAATGATCATTAATTATAGATATTTTACAATACTGCCATAAATTAAACCAATTTGATCCTTGTCTGGAATTCTTTTCTTTGCTAGGTAAAAATAATAATTTAATTTATGGAAAATTCCAACAAGGATTATGTAGCATACAAAATCCAGGCAAAACCTACATGTTGATTATTTTATCTGTAAGGATATCGATGATATTCATAATGTATCGTGCCACCAATTCTAATGCACTTTAGTATTATGCAAGTTTTGTGCATTCACAATACACATCTACCAGCAATATTGTTGAGTTTATGGGTTTTTCTTAAAAATATGCAGATATGCAAATGAAATGCCTTTACACCATAAATATACAAGTTAACCTGATTCAATATTCAAATATAGTATTATCCATAATGCTTATGTTATATGTGCATATATTGTAAGAGGAGAAATGGATTAACATGCCTTTGAGTTGAAAAGGGCATGTGAGAAACAGCAGTGATCATCAATAATGAAGCTCTTGCAATACCATCATAAATTAAACCAATTCAGTCCTCCTCTAAAATCCTTTCTTTGCTAAGTATAAAATTCTATTAATTTAGGGGCAAGTGCCAACAAGGAATATGCAATGTTACATAAGTTCCTAGGACAGCAGGACACGTTACCTGGGATGGCAAAAAAATTCCCAGATTTTGGGGATGGCAAGGGAACGGCTACTAAAAATACATATAAAATAAATACCTGAAAAATAACATAACATTATAAACAAATTAAAAGAATCTGAAATTCAATGCCTTAACCAAAGCAATAATAAGCCCATCTCTTAATGAAAGGGAGAAACAAACTCAAATGTTGATTCCCAACGTCCCTACTATCACTAGGATTTATAAAGCTCCTAAAATCCGTTAAGAATGGTATGCCCATTAGACCAATTGTCAATACCGGGAATTTCCCCACATACCCTCTTGCAAAGTTTCTAGCCGGGAAATTGAAACATTTGGTAGGCAATACTTATGCTTTATTAATAAATCTGAACACTTTGTTTGCAAGGTCAAGGATTGGAGGGTTAGCAAAAGTGATAATCCTCGCTAGTTTTGATGTGTTTCACTTTTGACTATTAACCCTCTTGAAGAAGCTATGAAGGTTATCCGGAGTATCACAGACTCCCAAACAGCTGATCTGGTAGAATTATGTTTGCACTCAACTTTTTTCATGTCCAATGGGGAAATATGTGAGCAAACTGAAGGGGTGGCAATGAGGTCACCGTTATCACCAATTGTTGCCAACTTATTTATGGAACATTTCGATTTAAAAGGGTTACGAGTCTTATCCTTTACAACCTTATTGGTAGGACAGATTTGTTGATGATACTAATGCTAAATGTTTCCATGGAGGTGAAAAGCTTGATAAATTTCTCAATCATTTAAATAGGAGGATGCAGCAAATCAAATTCACTATCGAAAAAAAAGAAAATAGCAAACTACCTTTTCTAGATGTTCTTATTGCAAAAAAACTGGAAGACACCTTATCCCATGATGTTTACAGAAAAAAGATGCATACAAATCTCTACTTGCAAGCTCACTCACACCATCACCCTTGCCAAAAGGTGGCTGTCCTTAATTCTTTAGCAACTCGAGCATATAAGATATCTGACCCTGAACATTTTCAGCGCAAGAAGAATCACCTTATAGAGGTATTAATGGAAAATGAATACGAAAAGGTAGAAACTGAAATGGCCTTTTATAGAGCTAGAAATCATAATTAAAACAGAAAAAGGAAGACATAGAAGTTCCTAGAATCACCATCCCCTATGTAAAAGGTGTGTCTAAAATTAGACAAGAATTGTTAAAAAAATTGGAATACAAACTGCCTTCAAAACTCAGATTACCCTTTGTACTTCACTTGATTCTACCAAAGTCCCATTAAGTCCCAATAAACAAAAGGGTGTGTATTTAGTTCTTTGCTCTTATGGCAAACCCTACATAGGTGAAACAAGGAGGTCTCTCCAAACCAGACTTAAAGAACATTTCAGAGACATAAATAACTCGTGTTGAGAGTTCTGCACTTGCTGAACATTCTTATAATACAAAACACCGTGTGTGTATTAATGAGGCAAATAAATTGTTAAAAAAGATGATTTTTGGAGAAGAAAGGTTAGAGAAACCATCAAAATAGAAAAAAGACCATTAAATCTTAATAGGGATAACGACCTCGATATTAACAATTCTTGGAAACCGATTCTTAAACATATTGGTATGCATGATAGATCCCATCCGAACATAGTCAATTAATTTTCCTTTGGGTTTATTATTATTAAGTAGTTCATTTTTTGGTTTCAACCCTCTTAAGCATTCATTTATTATAAATAATTAACTAGCTTTAGTTAAGTATTTATTACTTACTTTTGGGTTGTTTCCTTTGTATAAAATGTTTTGAGGTTGGCCAACTATATTTTGTCCATTGAGGTGTTATTTAATATTATTAATGGAATATTTTAAAACTGTTTTTTCATGGAATAACTTTCATGTTCACCTCTCCCTAATGATGGGTACCCATAGCGTACTCAAAACATTGTATATCATTTCTTTTAACATGATGAATCCAACAACTTCACTTTCAAACAATCTTCATCATGAAAACCTACACAATCTCAAGCTGAAATTAAATTTAAATAGCATAATACATTTAGGATCCAACATTGAATGAGGTAGAACAATTTAATCATTACAAACTAAACAATGAGAGAAGGGGACCTCATCCGCCTGCCTCCCCCCTCCTCCACTTTTAAGTTTAGGTTATTAATTTTTTTAATTCTTGGTGTCATTTTTTTTTTTAACGTATGTTTTTATTTAAAATGTGTGTTTTTGTTTTCTGTATGTTGCTGTCTTGGGACGTCAAGGCATCCCCAAGATGTACTGATGTCCCATGTTCTGTCTTCGGGATGGAGGAACGTTCTTGGGAATGTCTGGGGATGTCCTCACAACATCTCCCTTTTTGGTTTGTCAAAGGGAACGGGAGGGGAATGTTTCCTCCCTGTCGCCGCATGCCCAAAATGTTCAGGTCAAGAAAAAAATGTGGGTTGGGGGGGTGAGCACAAGCATAACCTCCAACATCTAAATTATATTATCTATAAGGAGATTGGTGAGATTCATACTGTAATATGCCAACAACACCAATTCAATAGAATTATACAAGTTTGGTGCATTCAAAATACACATCAACCAACAATGTTAGAATGAATCTGAGATTTTTTTAAAATATGCAAATATGAAACTATCCTGAAACTACACATAAAGTATCATAGCAATTTTACAGCTATTTAAAATATTGACTATGAATTGAAGTTATAATTGATATTTTCCTAAATGCTATATAGTAAAGGTTTCATTTGTAGGCCCCTACAGCCCCCTATTAACCAAGAACTAGGGCCAGTCAAGAAAAAAAAAATTGTGGCTACTTGAACAATCTCACAAGTGTCATACATTCGCTGCACTAGAGACGTACAAACCTGGCTCCCTAGGCAAGAAAAGGGGCAAAAACTGTAAAGTGCATGTGCATGCCCGCCGCCAAGGCTATTATGCCTAGAACTCGAAAGGCCATAACTCCAAACACACCAACTATTTGCCTCCTACATAATAAAAGAAACAAGAGGCCTCCTATCAAGAGGAAGAACTATTCAAGAAAAATATGTTTTCTGTACTAGATTTTCTGACAAAAAATGAATACCAACTAATAGCTCCCTCAAGAGTGAAGAGATGAATGCTAAGCTTCTTTTTAGTTGGAGGCCCATTAACTTGCTGGATGTATAGAAAAGTATCGTGGCTAAGCTCTAACCTAGCATATCAAACACATTCTGTCTTGTTAGACATGAGAAGATAGGTTTTAATCAAGACTAGGGCATCAAAATTGACTTCGAGCTGGATGAGGGCCTGGGTTAGTTGCTCAAAAGCAAGGGTTCCCATGCTCTCCATCCAAGTTCAAACTACAATATATGCACATCATTTATTGGTGCCCAAATTGAAACCAGATGACAGCTGACAATTTAAGGGTAACGTAGGTGGGTAGGTGTCTAGGCTCCCAAATGTGAGGCATTTTGCATGGTAACTTAGTCATTGTTATCGAAGGTAGTTTTTGAAAAAAAAACTTTGAAAAAGCCTACGATTGTAATTAATGGTTGTATATGTTACAAATGTGAGGAACAACAAGAAAAATAAGAATGTGTGTTGCTTACACATACGGAAAGGAGTAACAATGAGAATATATATATGCACAATTGTTAGGATCATGTTGTAACCTACTCAAGTCTAAAATGAACGATGTATGGTTAGGATGATGATAAAAACATAGTTCAAAAGCTTGTACTTGGCAATTACTCAGCAGCCCAAAATTTTGACTCAAACTCACAACTCGGCAAAAAACTAGGTAAATTTTTTGTGAGTTAAAAATATACATAGATTTATAAAATAAACTTAAATAACATGTAAAACACTGTTAAAAAGCATAATATATAAATGTATAGAATGCATTATTCAATTATAATTAATTATTTTCATCTCTCACCTCATCCCCCTAATTCTAACATATCAATGCGTCCCCCAAGCCGAGATTGTAAATTAACACTTAACAAAAAATGAAATGCATATCAATTCATCATGATCGGAGCTACGTATAGGAGCTCAAACAAAGATGAAAGACTTCATAACTGAACAACAATGTAATTTCAGTAGAGGTTACAAGAAAATGAAATTGAATAACGCACAACATCATTGACATCTAAAAATTCCATGTCTCTCTCTTTCATTCAAATTGACTCACTTTGTCTCTCTTAATCACATTTTTTCTACAGAAGCAACCCTCGTACCCCGAACCAATTGCAATCATGAACATGACGTTCCTTCAATCATTCATCTCTTACCTCACTCTCCAAATTATTTTTCAAAGAGGGCACACAATCAAGCATAGTTGAAAAACTCATCATCGGCATTTAAAGCTGATGTTAATCATGTCACAAAAAGTGGTAAATGATCGAATTTGTTTTATCATAGCAAAAACAGCAGAAAATCTTTTGCAAAAGTGGAAATGACATTTTTGACTGTTGAATGTTATAATTTAACAGTGGTTGAGTAATTGCCATGGACTCGTGAGTCCCTTACTCGGCTAGTGAGTTTTACTACAGTTTCTTGGGGGCGAAAAATTTGGCTGTTTTTCAGCAAGTACTCGACATTTTTCACGAGCTTTAATACTACGGGTCAAAGCATGATTGTCACCAAACCAAACATGTCATTGGACATTCTTCATCATCTTCTTAACTCCCTAGAAAGTGAAAATAGAATAATGCTCTATTTAGGAAGACGGCTATCATTACATTTTTTGAAGTAGGAGCTGAATAAGAAGAGCTCCATAAAAATGATAATCATAATGCTAAGATGGAAGGCAAAGTAACTAGTGAAACATTTAAGACTTATGAATGAACTCCTATAGAAATATCGGATAGAGTGGGCCATTCACCTTTTTCTAGATATGCACATCTTTGTCCAAAAACTAACTTCTTCACGTAATAAATTACTTTTGTTTTGTACAAATCAAATAAAAGCAATGAATAATGCAAGCATTAAACTAAAATTGAAAACTTAATGACAATATGTAACATCCCCAAATTGGGACAACAACCTAGAAAGTGAAAATAGAATAATGCTCTATTTAGGAAGACGGCTATCATTACATTTTTTGAAGTAGGAGCTGAATAAGAAGAGCTCCATAAAAATGATAATCATAATGCTAAGATGGAAGGCAAAGTAACTAGTGAAACATTTAAGACTTACGAATGAACTCCTATAGAAATATCGGATAGAGTGGGCCATTCACCTTTTTCTAGATATGCACATCTTTGTCCAAAAACTAACTTCTTCACGTAATAAATTACTTTTGTTTTATACAAATCAAATAAAAGCAATGAATAATGCAAGCATTAAACTAAAATTGAAAACTTAATAACAATATGTAACATCCCCAAATTGGGACAACAACCAAAAAGGAGGGTTTTCCAACAAACCCTAGCCAAACCAACTACCAAATTGAAATCTGAAATCTATAACCAGCTAAACCCTAGCTGAAAAAATGTATGATATTCAATCTAAGAGCATTCAAATAAATCCACACGAAGCTGAAATTATTTAGAAGATTGAATACCTTTTTTAGAGTCCAATAATATGGCAAATTGCTAAAAATACCTCACAAAAATATTCTGAATTTTCTTTGAAAGTACAACTGCGCTTTCCAACCCTTAAATGCCTCAAAAAACTTCCCAAGAGGTTCACCACACCCAAAAAAAATAGAATAAATAAATCTGGAATTTATTCCTTGATTTTCTCTCACTGAAACACCTCCCAAAGCTCGCCAAACAAGTCACCCAAGTGCCAAAAATGTGGGAATAATTTTTGAATGTTCTAAGGCATTGAATGACCCTAAAAACCTTGCAAAACCACTCCAACACAAATTGTCCAAGATAGAAACCTGCAAGTTAGCCTTTCCCAAACAATTCGCTGTCCACAATAATTATTATTTCCTACAAACAAACTGAAACTTCAAAAATTCATAACTCCCTCAATACTTGAAATTATGATGCAAATAAGAGCTCAAACTAACCACAAAATTAGTGACTATCCAATAAAAATAATATCAAAATTTTCCTTCCATGGGAAGGCCACCAAAACTTGCTTTAAATTTTTGAAAACCCTAGTTTCCAAAAAAAACCTCTTCAAACCTTAGGTTCACTCAAATTTTCAGAAATAGGTGGTGTTTCAAAACACCTTTGTAGATCCATTGCATGAACACATGCAATTTGAAGCTCACTTAAAACCCTTAAATAGAGTTGCCTAAGTAAAAGGAATAAAGGTTTTTGTCCACAAATCTAAGACACTTCTTAAAAGTTTTCGTCCTCAAGAGGTGGAAACCAAGCTTGACATACTTGATTAATAATTTCAATTTCCACTTATCCATAATCTTCAAATAAATCCTTACTTGTTTTTATATGCCACTCCTCCAAGTGTAGCGCCCAAAATTGGAGGGAAAAGTTACCTTTCTTTTTCAAATATTAAAAGATCCTCTTAATTTCACTTTAGGCCTTAAGTGCTCAAGACCTATAAACCCCACCACTTAAATGAAATAGAAACATAAGGTGTTTTTCATTACTCAACTCAAAATTAGAAATATAAAGTACCTTTTCTATTAGTAACTCCTCACAAGTAGCCCACAATGCTCCATTTCCTTCCTCTACCCCTAGCCATTGGAAACAAGAATGGGTTAAAGGTCCCACGAGGGTCTGGATCAAAAATGAGGACATTACACAATAGCATTTTCCTAGTCAGCTTACTATGATGTAAAGTGAAATAGTATCTTGGTGCATGTAAATTGAATTATGATAATGATGTTAATGTTTAGCCAAATCAAAGTGCCGTGACTTGGGAGGGATGGTATTTAGAGAAAAAGAAATCGGATTGTGATACTGAAGATGATGTTTTTAAGACTTAGCATGCAATCTTATTTTTCAATAGTTGAAAACATGATACTAATCACATTAAAGACCACACCGAGGGTAGGCTTTTCATAGGTGAATATAATGCCTCAGTTATGATCCCCTGAATGTATGTAAAATGGTTGTGAATGTGTATGTGATCCATGATGTTCAGCCAAGGAAAGAAATATAAGGTGGAAGATAAATCACCGAACAAAACGATCCCACAACATTTATCAAATATCAATAAATGTTGAAATAATTCACTCTTGTATGGGGAGGATATCTCTATATAACTAAGACATTTTGAATGTACGAGTTTAAAGTTTAGTAAGAGGATAACAGATCTTACATTTCTAATTCAATAACATATTTATTGACCTTAATATATCCGTGATTCCTAACCAATAATTTATCTATGATGATTGAAGGAGTTCATCCAAAATGTAAGAATAAAAATCACTGCATAGAAGAATCTAAAATCATTTAGCAAATACGAATAATTGTGTAACACCCCATTCGTTAAAGTAGTATCATGTTAAATACCTTGATAACATAAATATAATAAGAGTCCTAAAGTTGGAATTGTAATTTAAACTATACAATTGAAATAATAAATAAAATAGCCTATGAAAGGGCAAAATCCATGTTTCAGCTGTGAAATTCTGTTTTCTAAGAACCCAATCTCTTTCAGTTTAATTGGATACAAGACATGCGAGCTCTAAAATCCACACAAATGCACATGTTGCATGATATACAATATATGTGTGTCGTACCAATTTTAGGTGGAAACAATGGATGTTTGACGCTCTGAATCAGAGAGTCATGGCAACCCTAACAGATTAGGGCTTGGTTTCTAGGGGACACCAGCGTCAATCAATCCTAAAGTAGCCGATACAGATACCGGTATGGATACGGGAATAAGGTACGTGAATATGGCAATTTGTTTTGGGGGCCTGGATACATTTTTGGATATGACTGTGCAAAATATATATATATATATATATATATAAAATATAAAAAAGATAGCCATATAAGCAAAATTAACCACATAATATGCATAGAGGAAACAAAATAAATTAAAAAACCACAAAACATACTAATAATTCCATGCCAAATATCATAATATTCAATGGTCAAACTTAGATTAGTCTTATAACAAGTACATAGTGCAGATGTTAAAATGTACGGCAGTTTTTGGTCCTGTTATTGTGAAGGTTCGAATCCTTCCGAACCATAAGGTACAAATATTAATATAACATGATCTCTATCCATCTATGTTATAACTGTAAAAAGCTTTTGTTATTAAAACATAAATAATTAAAAGGAGATAAATACAATGACTATAAATAGTTGAATTAAATGGAGATAATACTATGACATATAAATAGTTAAATTAAAAGGAGATAATACTGACTTTAAATAGTTATAGTATGTGTCAAGATGTATCAGAAACAATATCAAATAAAAATATTTGCACTCAGATAAGAATGGGGCATGGTTAAACGATAAGGCAGCAAGTTTTGGTCTTGTTATTGCGAAGGTTTGAATCCTTCCAAATCATAAGGTGCAAATATTAATATAACAACATGATCTCTATCCATCTATGTTGTAATTTTAAACAACTTTTGTTTCTGTGTCAAGATGAATGATCTCATTGGTGGTGGTAAACCGCCACCACCCCTTGTCCTGAAAGCTTTCCGGAAGAAAGGGGATTAATATCATGACCTTTTATAATATGGCCTATAGTATACATAGGAAGGCAGGGGTGTTCCACGAGTCTTGAACAAATCTTTGATTTAGTTTTCCAAACAACACCATGCGGATCATTAGAACCCCAAACAAAAGTCGTGCCACTCCCACTAGCTCCACTAAGCAGGTTATGTGAAGCATCGCCTAGCTTCGTGTTGAGCAATGAAAGCTAGGCAACAGAGGCATCCAAGTCAATAGTATCTAGGTCCACATCCCAACACTTTGTTGGCCCTTCTTTGTAATCATCTTGTTTGTGTGTGAAAAGACGCAAGTTGGAATGCATAGACCAAATACTCCGCATTTTTCACTACCAAAATGTTGCTCTTAAATGAGTGGATAAAGGTGTAGGTACCCCAGTTCCGCTCAGCTGAAGTGGACCTTGCAACCTATTGAGGCAAGCCGCAAAGTCAATTAAAATTTATAAAAGTAAACAGTTGAAACAAAACATCGGAAAGAAAGGTAGAGAGTTAAAGAAAAAAATCTTACTTGTGATAGAATTTTTATTGTAAGTGGTTGAGTGGATGTTTATCCATGGATGAACGACCACATATGAGCGTCCTACTTGTACTTGTCATGAAAGAGTGCTAAGGGAGTGACCCGTGGAGGTTATAAAATGCCCAAACTCTCTCATCAATGTGTCTTCTACTTCTAGATTGGAGATGAGTCTAGAGAATGTTGCCTTATCCCTCACTTAGGCAAAGAAAGGATCTATGCATTTTAGTATTTCGGAGTCAAGGCAAAAACAAGAAGATGCAATGGAGTGGTCATTTTGTTCCACCTTTCAATGAGATACGACTGCACTTCCTTGAAGAACGTCTCTGTAGGATCTTGCTCTTTAGCATTTATAATGGACTTAATCTTCTCAATCATTGAGTCGATTCTATCATAAATCTCACCCAAATATGGATGATCCATATCCACAAATCTCAACATACTCACGATGAGCTCGATAAAATTGAGCAAATACTCCCACAAGTTCCCACCACACATCATTGAGAATCCACCCTTTCACCTTTGTGGCCCTCTCAATGTTTGTCTGCCTCCATACACCCCAAAGGTGGTTGATAACTATGTTGCTCAATGCCTCACTCACCTTGACAAATCGCCTCAAGACAAGTGTGTGTGAGGCAAACCGAGTCTCAGCAACCTAATACGAAATTTAAAAAATAAAATTATAAAAAAATGTTCAAAAATACAAATACTACAAATTACAAATTTAAAAAATTATATTAAAAAAATACATGATTCATGAATGATTAAAAAAAAGTTACTTTCAACAACTGAACTTCGAGAAAGGCCCTAAAAATGCCTTGGGACATGGATGGTTGTTTATAAACATTTGGATCTCGCTCGCCTTCTCATAGACTTGTTTGATCCAATCAATTTTGGTGCCCAACTTTTGCAAACATCTACCTATTGAACTTCTTGATCTCCATCATTGGGCTTAATGAAAATACCAAAAGCAGTGATGCCCCTTTCAAAGAAGTCCTTTACCTCATACCAATTCTAAAGAAATATGTAGTTCATCTTTACCTCCAAACTTTGAGCAAGGAAAATCACGCCTATCATATTCCTTAAGGAACCTAGTGAGCGCTAAGTATGGACAACATGTCGCATTCATTGTAAACCTAGCGACTACTGGGTATGAACAACTTGTCGAAGTCTTTGGGAACCTAACGACCTAAAGGTATGGAGGACTTGTCAGATTGTGTGGGAACCAAACAATCACTAGGCATCAACAACTTGTTGTATTATGTGGGAACCTATTGACTACTAGTATCAGTGACTTGTTGTATTATGTGGGATCCTAGTGAGTGCTAAGTATCAATGACTTCAAGAATTCTATGGGAACCTAGCAATCGCTAGGTATCAACAACATGGTGTATTCTTTGAGAACCTAGTGACTGCTAGGTATCAACGACTTAGCATATTCTTCAAGAACCTAGCGACTGCTAGGTATCTGCTCGTGGGCCCATATGAGTGATAGGTGCGGCCATCTGAGTGACAGGGGACTCATATGAGTAACATGTCATTGCCAACTCTTTGGAAATATAATAATGGATGATACTTGCAAGGTTGGCCTAAATGAAAATTTAAAATTTGTCAACTCCTAGATTGCTATTTAGGCAAGTCTTGTGTGATGTAATTTTTTAAGTAAGATTCTTTTATTCAAGTGATCAAGGGTGTCTTTTGACACTACCATTATCTGCTTGTTTGTTTCTCTATGCATGTTGTTCTCCAATATATAGTGATTCAAATATGGTATTAGAGTTGATGGTTTGATCTTGGAGAATTCGTAGAAAGCACTGAAAGTGAAGATATCGTTGACCAAATTTGACTTTTAGGTCAAATTGGGGCACCTCTAGGTAAAAACTTCGTTTTTAGATATTTTAGAGGTCTAATATATGTTACAAAGTATTTTATAGGTTAATTAATGTTATACTAGCCTTGGGCCTTAGTCATTTTAGTCATTTTGAGTCATTTTGAGGTCAAAAAAAGTGCACTTAATGACTTGTACAAATTTATTGAGAAGTGTAAAGATTCCAAAGGATGATGTCACATTCCATGTGTCCCAAGATTACTGACATAACTGAAAGGTGGCAAGTTCTTCAAAATAAAAGGTAGTTTTCTTGAGAAAAAAGGAGTTTGGAACTTGTACGGCTCATTGAGAAGTGTGCCATGTGGGAGAAGGTTGTAATATGACTCTTCAGCTTCTTTAGATCAATCTCAGTGCTTGACATGCTCTATAAGTGCCATTTTTGGCCCAAAACCGTTCTGCTCCCTTTTCACCCTTCTTGGCAAGCAAAAGCAATCTTCAAATTTGTACTTGGTACAGCCAATAGAGGAGTTTTCAGATCAAACGCTTTGGACAAGTGAAATTAGACTTAGAGACCTTCATTTCCATATAAAGAGTTTGAAGAATGATAACCTGTGCTTCATGAACCATCCTCATGAAGTTGATTGTACTTTTCTTCTTGTTTCATGCATCCTATAGGTTTTGCCTTGGTTTGAGCAATTCTATACAAACTAGTTGCTTAGTTTGATTCCAGATGATGTTGACGTCGTCTTCAAATGATTCTGATGCTTGGTTTCAAGTTTTATGAAGTTTTGATACGCTAATCATCTTAGGTTGTATGAGGGAGCACTTTTCTGTGCAACAGGGAGTTTTTACCATGTTCTGGATTCTCATGCTTTGGAAATGGTTCTAGAGGGTGTAGAGAAGTTCATCACTTTGTCTTCAATGTCTTCTTGATCCCCTCCTCTTTCATTTTCATTCTCTAAGGCAAATTCTCCATGAAAGTGCAGTCATATGCAACTTACCATTCAGGCAGCCATTAATGAACATGTGCAAGTGTCATAAAGGAGAAAAATCACGTTGAAAGGGATGTTTTGGAACTGGTCTTCAGCTCTCCTTGATGGCAATCATGAATTTGAGGGTTTGACATTGAGTTTGGGTTGTTCTCGAAACCATTCATCCACCCTTGTTACTCCATTCTACACTTATTGCCTGCATACAGCTCATATGCACTTACAAGTTCCAACAAGAGGTTTCAAATGTTGAAACATGGTATAGAAGTTCCCCTCAAGCTGGTTAGGTCATGATCCATTGTTTGATCTCTTTGAAAGAGCATGGAGAAGGTTATAAGACCAAATGTGATGCTTACTGCCCATCAATCCTGCTTACTGCTTGCAAAGTAGAATAACCACCTATATGTGGTACCACAGAGAATTAAAAGGCCATTTTAAGGTGTTGAAGTGAGTGTTTGAACCCTTCTCAAGGTTATAGCAAGTTAGAAACATCATGACAGACCTTTTGAGATTGATAGGTTGATTAACAAGATTGAGGATCACTTCAAAACGATGATAACTGAGTGTTTAGGCCCTTTGTCCCCAAAATGTGAAAACAAAGGCCCAGAGGTGTTTTGAGATTGCCATATAACAAGGTTGTCAATGTCTTCTATGCATCCTAATGTGCTCACTTTGTAGCCTCTATATAGGACAATAACTTGGCAAGGTTTGGGGTCAGGAGGATTGGTGTAGGTCAATTGTTATAAGGTCCAAATATGCCCCTGAAACCACTAAAACCAGGCAGTAAATTCTATAGCCTTTGAACTACAAAGTGACCTTAGCACTTCAAGGAGTAAACAAGGCAAACTTCCATGTTTAGAAGACCTTATGGAGTGAAAGAGATCCCATTGAGCACAGAGGCCATTAGGGGAGGATGATTAGTGAGGTTTCAAGGTCTAATATGTACCTTCAATCCGTACAAATGACCTAAAAAGATGCACCTACAACCAACATAAGTTCCAAGTTTGAAAAGTTGCTTCTCTCTTGCAATATATGAGTGTTAGTTATGTTTAGTAGTTTGGAAGATGATGGGAGGTTTCCTCAAAGGTTTCAAATAACAGGATGATGAGCTTCCAAACTCATAAACACCTACAGGACTCTCTACAGTCCGTTATAGGTGATTGTAGGTAGACAGTCAACTGGGACCATATGGCTAGGGGATGGTTTAGGCTTAAACAAGGGGAACAATAGGTCCAAACAGTTGCTTTATGACCTTAAACCCTTCAATAAGTATCTAAAGCACTATATGCAAGACTCAAACATGTATAAACACCTACAGGCAGGGGTTATTGTTGAAGAAGGAAACACAGTCCAAAAGGCATACTGTTTGAGAGGTTAAAGTGTATGTGAAAGAATGGAATGAATGAATAGAGTACAAATGGTGTTTAGAACTTCAAGGATACCCTCAAACACCATTCCCAATGCCTAATTCATGGAAAGTACACCTACAGGTACACTAAACAAGCAAACACAATCACAGTCAAGGTAACACTCAGTTTGACAGGGAGGTAGTGTTTGGAGTGTGAGAAATGCATAAAGGTGAGACAAGTGAATCCAAAAGGTATCAAATGATCTTAAGAGAATCTAAAAGAAATGCAAACATTGTTTCCAAGGTCTAACCCTACAAGGAACAACCTACAGGCACCCCAAGACAAAAACACAGCCAAGGTTTGGTATTCAGCCTTGACTAGGCAAAGTATATGAAATGATATGTGAGAGTTTTAAGTGTTATGCAGGTCTGAATCACTCTAATTATGGTCATAGTAACCTCACAACACTCTCATAATTGGATATTGAACAAATAAGGGTTCTAAACAAACTCACAACCCTTATAGAAACCCTATGCATACAGTCTACCTTTGAATGAGTCTATCTTGGTTTTTTGCACGTTTGAAAGGTCAAATGACCAAATCAAGAGTTGTAAATTTGTATAGAGTGTCCTTACCACTTTGAGAGGCTCTCAAAACATTCACCTTGTCTAGACAAACAGGGGAAGTACCCTTTGTTTTGTCTCAGACAAAGGGTACTTCCCCTCACGCATGAAACTCACAGTTTTGGAGAGATAGGTAAGAAGTATAAACCAGAAGCACATGGAACCCTTCAAGAAGGTGTATTAAGTTGAAATACACCTAATACAACATGAGAAGGATGTCATTGAAGAGAGAATCTAAACAGGGTGCTAAGAAAACCCAAGGTTGCAGTCAAACCATTGGACAAAGTTTAGGTTTAGAAGTTAGATTTAGGGTCAACTTACTCCCCAACTTTGGGCAAGTTTTCTAACCAGTTGTAACTTGTTAGCAGGGTGAATTCAGATGTGTTCAAGCTTATATAATGAAGAGTAGTCCAGTTGGATGACCTCGAACACAAGGTTGCAGGCACGCCTACTAGGCAGGGTTTAGGCCTATTGCAAAAAGAGGTCATTCACACTTTTGGCCTTAGACATGCATTTCAACCTGTTGGATTATGTTTACAGGGTCACCTCAGATGTTTAAAGCCTTAACCTTGCAGAGTAAACATCAGGAGAGCCAATATTGGCTTGAGAGCAACATCAAGTCTGTGAAAATTGGAGAAAGGAGCTCAACAGGGCAAGTTTAGATGCTCATATCTTTTAGGAGGATTTGCATGGAGGCCAGAGGAGTTTGAGAAAGTTAGAAGAGGTATTGAACAACCACTTTGTGGAATTTGTCTGCAACTCCAACGTGAAACCTGCATGAACAAAGCTTAAGAGGTCAAACAGGCCTAAAATCGTTGCTAAACCCTTGCAAAGATCAGTTTGAGAAAATGAAAGAGATAATGCACCAAAATGGACCAAACTGGCATGAATGATGATTGGATGTTAAAGAGGACTCAGTCAAGCTCCCTACCATCAAAATTATTTGTACGGATGGGGTGAAAAACAGATTTTTTTTACAGTTTTGTGCATTGTGCAGGCTACAAGAGGAGTCTAAAGATGAAATCAAGTTTGGAGGGAAGCTTAGGACTTATACTAACTCCCTATGGCCATTTCATGCCTTAGAAAAACTTCTAAGTATGCAAACAATAGCTCTCATCTCAGCTAGTCAAAACTAGCCTAGTGGACAAGCTAGTGAGAAGGGTGGAAAACTTCATGTGAGCTGATTTTAAGGTGTCCCTAATGCTTTTAAGGCCATGGAAGGTCTTGACACTTGTCATCCACTCCCTCTCACAGATTTGCATGAAAAATTGAAGCCAATTTTGAGGCCAAGTGTGCAAGGTGCATGGAAGAGGAGTTTTCTTGACAACAGATGATGACAGCTCAATGTGGGATGATTCCAGATGACCAGGCCTGCAACCAATGCATGGAGAGGCATGTCTACAATCCTTACCCTTCATCCCAATCATCAAACTTGTCCCTAATCAGTATTGGGACGTTCAAACAAGTCCAAATCATAAAAGCAGTTTTCTGAGCCAAAATGAGGAGTTTTATGCCACTTTGCAAAAGTTTGATGACTTGGATGGACACTTGGACTTCTTGACCTTGCATGGCTCGTCTCATATCCTCTTTTCATGCACAAGTAACTGATTCTCTTAGCTTCACAAGTGTCTTTATGAACCTTGGACTTCTCTCTTCTCCTCTCTCTCTCTCAAGTTCTATAAAAACTAGCCATTTTGGCCATTGTAACTTATGCTCTCCCTGAGTATGGCGAAGCCCTACTCATTTGCATACCATTTGATCAATAAGACTACTGATTTTTACCTCTTCATGACTGTTCATAAGTGTGTTTTACTTGGATGATGAATCTTGCTTAGTGAAGACTATGGATTCCTTAGCATGTTGTAAAACATCTTCTTGCAGGGCATGTGAAGTGTTCTAGAAAATGTCAAGGATTAAGTGAGTTTTCTCATTGGTGCCATTCAAAGCCTCGTGTCTAGTCCTCCTAGCTTTGTGCATTCATCCATAACCTCATAATGTAATATTGATGTGAGAAGATGCAAATTGGAGAAGTGTATGTTCAGTTTGTCCCTTGATTTCATGTGTAACATGCAACTGGTTGGAAGTCATCATGTTATTTAGTGTATCACCTCCCTTAGAATAGTTTGCTTTCAGTTATCTCTCTCCCTTTTCACCCCCAAAATTTAGGTTTAATTCCAATCCCAAGTGGTACATCAAGAGAGCTAGCCCTATCTAGAGATTGACCTCATCCTTCGGCTCCCACAAGCCTAAGCATCAGGTTGAATTGATTCTTAATCCATTGGAAAGCAGACTTTGAGAACCTTTCAACGAGTGGTCATTTTCCAAATTCTGAGTGGTATTGAGGGAGTTATGAGCAGTTGAAGTTTGAAATCTAATATTGGGGCTAATTTTTAAAAATCATGCATATCTCAAAATCTGTTGCGAATTTTTTGACAATTTTTTTCGGAAGTTGAGGATATGTACAAGGAAGTTACTATCCAAATTTCACACTTTTGTAACTTGTTTTGACTGAGTTATTCCGAGTTTAGGGTCTTCAATAAAATCTCCTTTCAAGATGCATTTTTTGGAATGTTTCCAATATTTTTACTTTTTCTTGAAAGCTCATTGAAAATGAGGTTGGGTCTGTTCTTTGTATTCTTGAAAATAATACAAATTTCATTCTGAAATTGATTAGGGTATTTGTTCAAAGATGGAGATGAGTTTTGGGTTTCGTATGTTGAAGGAACACAGCTTCAAGGATTGGGAGTCATCAATGAAACATGTATTTAGTACTATGGGCTTGTGGCAGAATGTTATGGGAACGAAAAAGGTTCCTTCTACCAAAGAAGAAGAGAATCGCTACTTCAATAGGAAAGATCAGGTGGTAGGAGAGATACTGATCACTATTGCACATGAGCTTCATTGGCATCTTGAAGGGATGGATGTGCCGAATCAGATGTGTCATAAGTTGAAGAATTTGAATGACAAGGAATTGTTTGAGAATGATCTTGTTCAAAGTAGAAAATAAAATGAGAGATTGAGGACACTCAATTCACAGCTTTCAAGGGAGATGATCAAATTAAGGAAGAAGAACGAAGACTCTAAGCATGCAAAGTAGTGTGTTGATGGTTCTACTTTAATTGATTTTGAGTTTGTTGATGTTTCTACCTTCACTGATGGTTGTATTATTTCTTTTATTTGATGAGCATGCTTGTCTTAATGATGACACTATTCGCCATGTTATTTATCATGTTAATCATATTGATGAAGATCATGTTAATAATGGGTCTCCTTATCCTAAGATCGAAGCATTTGAGAAACACACAAAAAGAATTGGAGCAAAATTACTTTAGAAAATGAGTTATACAGGGGGTGGATTTGGAAAGAATGGCCAAGGCGTTATTCTTTCTATTGAGGCAGTTTGCACACATGCGAGAGAAGGAACTGGTTATTCAAGAGATTCTCATCACCGTAGATCTACGAAGGATTCCTTTGAAAAGGAGGAAACAAAGTTTTCAAAATACTCTCATAATAGTAGCAAGGAGGGGAAGAAGAAGATGTGCTTCTATTGCGGGAAGAAAGTACATTTTGTGAAGAATTGCTTTAGAAAGAGAAGAAATGAGAAGAGGAGACACTTCAGGCACCTTGATTCATTCATGGGACTCATAATTCATCTGTTAAAGGACACGGGAGCATTCTCAACCTCAATGTGCTGCATATTTAGGTTCTTGAAGATATGATGATCACCTTGGATTTGGCTATGATAGTCACAGGTATAGGAGGAGGAATGATGGAGCAATTTGTTCTTGGCTGAAAGAGAGCATGAGGAGGGAATATATGGAACCATTTGGCTCTCATTGTTGATTCTTCTTTGTACATTTTGGTAGGAATAGGTGTGATGTGAGGCCACACTATGGATGGGATGTGCTCATATGGTCAAAGAAGGTAGATTGTTCCAATTGCTTGGCATAGTTATTGATGTTGAGGTATCCAATGAAGAGAGGCTTCATTGGAAATTGAGGTATCCAATGAAGAGAGGCTTCATTGAATCCAATGAAGAGTTGTTTTATTGATGTTTAGGTATCCAATAAAAAGTGGTTTCATTGATGTTGAGGTATACAATGAAGAGATGCTTCATTGATGTTTAGGTGTCCAATGAAGACTTGCTCCATTTATGATAGAGGTATCCAATGAAGAGTTGCTTCATTGATGTTCAAGTATCTAATGAAGAATTGCTTCGTTGATGACAGAGGTATCCAATGAAGAGTGGCTTCACTGATGTTGAGGTATTCAATGAAGAATGGCTTCATTGATGTTCATGTATCCAATAAATAATTGCTTCATTAATGATAGAGGTTCCAATAAAGAGTGGCTTCATTGCTGACAGAGGTATCCAATGAAGAGTGGCTTCATTGATGTTGGAGGTCACATGAGGAGAGGCTTCATTACATAAAGGATGGATTGATTGATCTCAACTAATGTTGGTCAAAGTATCAGCGACATATTTTTCACATGTAGTGGAGTTAGTCAAGTTTGTACATTTGCATAACACACTTGGAATTCAGGGAGTCGTTGTCAAGGGGGTATGTTAGTATATGGCATCTTATGTGTTTCCTCCATGATAAGATTTGGGGGGGATGTTAGGAAAGGACATTCTATCTATCGTATTCATTAAGGAACCTAGCAACCACTAGGTATGAACGACAAGCCAGGATCTTTGGGAAGCTAGCGGCCATTAAGTATGGACAGCATGTTGCAATCTTTGGGAACTTGGCGACCGCTAGGTATGAACAACTTGTCACAATCTTTGGAACCTAGCAACCACTAGGTATGAAGGACTTGCCAAATGTGTGGAAACGTATCAACTGCTAGATATCAACTTGTATTATGTGGGAACCTAGTGACTGCTAGGTAACGACTTGTATTTCGTGGGATTCTAGCAACCGCTAGGTATTAGCGACTTGGATTATTCTAAGGGAACCTAGCGATCGCTGGGTATCAGCAACTTGGCATATTCTTCGAGAAGCTAGCGACTGCTAGGTATTAGCAACTTGGTGTATTCTTCAAGAACCTAGCGACAACTAGGTATTTGCTTGTGGGCCCATATGAGTGACACGGCATAGCCAACTCTTTGGGAATATAATAATTGATGATACTCGCAAGGTCAGCCTACATGGAAATTTGGGATTTGTCCATTCCTAGATTGCTATTTAAGCAAGTCTTGTGTGATGTAATTTTTTAAGTAAGATTATTTTATTCAAGTGATCAAAGGTGTCTTTTGACACCGCGATTATCTACTTGTTTGTTTCTCTGCTCATGTTGTTATCCAACATATAGTGTTTCTAATACAAACAACTTAATTTAGGATATAGTCTCTAGGATATAACAAAAGGCCTACTGATAAATCCATTTTCCACCTACTATAACACCATGCTTGCCAATTTTTGTAATATTTAAATCCTGGTGATCATTATATACTTGAATTGGAAGAGAAATATCGGGTGCATATGCATTCCAATGCTAAATGTTCTTACCATTAGCTAATTACACCTCAATCACATAAGGCTTCCTTCATCACAATCTAAGATTTCTTCATAAAGGTGTCAAATAAAAAGCTCTGTGTGCATTTTGAATCTACCAAAATATGCTCTACCCCAATAAGTTTTGCTTTGACAAAGAATACATTAGTTTTATTGAATTTAACAAGATCACACTTAACTTTTGAGAAAACTGCTTCTTGATGCTCTTATATTTACATACTAATATGACCTCCATTGGTTATGCCACTTATGGTTGGTTTCAAGAATTTGGTTGTTGCCTATGCCTTTGATATGATATTTATTGTTGAAGTCGTATAGCTTTACGAAATATTTCTTATACAACTTTCCATAATCGTAATAATACCTCGGCACCTCCGTCTTATTAAAATTATAAATCTTAGACTTAAAGAACTTTTAGAGAAAATTTTAGGGGTTGAAAATTTCTTAATGCTAAAAGGTCCTACAAGGGCATTACCCAACTCTTTGGGACCCCTATCTTGCTTGAAGGGATTCCTCATATTTGTCACCTCCTAAACATTTTAAAACTTGAGGGCTATCGTGATTTCTTTCTCCCTAAAACCTACACAAAAAACTATAATTACACCATAAATGTGGTAGTTAAGGCCATTTCTATAGCATATAATTTGGTATGACCTGAGTGGGCCTAATGGTGAAGGCATTTGTGCTCCATGGAGGTCACAGGTTTAAATCCAAAGTGGGGTAGGTTTGTACACCATGTTGAACAATATATATAAGGTAAATGGACAAACCATAGATTCAAAAATTGCCAGAAATCGTCGATAAATCATGAGTTGACCTTGAAACGATTAATCTTCTAATAAATTGCAAGCAGAATTTTTCCAATAAATCAGTGATTTTTGTTGAGTAATAACAACGATTACTTAGCAAAAATCATGGCGTTATCATCGCGACTTGCCCAAGCAGAGGATAAAAGGACAATGAGAAAACAATTAAGCTTATTTTTACATTTTTCTCTACATTTTGTCCTTGCGATTTGCGAATACAATGCATAGTCAATGGAGCTAGGGTTTTCAAGCGATTTTTGAATCTATGTTCAGACTTTCAGAGTGAATGATAGTGGTACATATTGGTACAATCAGTGGAGCCTAGGTTTTTCATTGTTCAAGGCTACCTCAAGGAATACTAACTGATACAATGATTAACAAGGCCCAAGGGTATCCAATACTATTACTGCGTATACATAGTCACACAGTCTATAGTTGCCTACCGCTTTTTAATACATACTCCATTTTCAAGCCTCAAGGAAAACATAGTCACATAGCCTATAGCCTACATGTATTTATTTATTTTTCATTATCTTTTTAATATGAATCATGATACCTACTTCATCTTCTACTTCTTCCTTGGATTAGTAGCTAGGGTTAGATTCTAAAATATTTTATTTATTTTCTATAAAGTTTAATTTATTTTTTTAAGAATGGCATCGGCATCCGTTTCAGCTACCCATCGTAAGCCTAAGTCCCTTGACCTTTCTCGGAAGTATTGTGAACCAGCGGAAGAAGGCAATTGTGTGATCTGCAATTATTATGTGATGAAGATGAGAGGTGTCTATTGCCTTAAATACCACATCACACAACTACTAGGGAATTATGTGATATTGTGCAAACAAGCACCACTTGAGACTCAAAAAGAGATGGTTGATTACCTTGTGGCTTATGCGGAGAAAAAAAGAGGAATGTTGATGCACTTGAAGCCCTAATGAATAGGAGGGTAGCGAGGGATAATTATGGCATTGAGGCCTCTTCTATTGCCCCAACTCCAAGGGCTAAGCAGTCGGGGACGAGGACGAGGCTCATCTACTAAAGATAGTTCAACTACTTTTTTTGTTCCTCAAAGTAGTGTTGGGTCACAACCTTCACTCGAAGGTACCGCTTGGAACTGACAAGTGCACAATGAAGCAAAGATAACTACGAAAAACTTTTGGTACTACAACATTGCTTTGAATGTAGTGAAAAGCTCATATTGGGAGAATTTGATCACTGCATTGACCATTGCCAAGAAGGGGTTCAAGGCTCCTCATGATTTGAGTGGCCCGTTGTTGGAGGATTTTGTCAAACATACCAAAACAATAGTAGAAGAGAAAAAAAAAGTATGGCAAAAAAAGCACTGCACCATTTTGTTTGATGGGTGGACAAATAGGGAAAATCGCACATTTACTAGCTTTTTAGTGGTTTCATGTGAGCAGTTAATCTTCTTGAAGTCAATTGATACATCCCACCAAGTGAAAAATGTGAACACTTTGTCTGATATGCTAGATGAGGTGGTGATGGAAGTGGGTGTAAAGAATGTCATCCAAATTGTGACAAACAATGCGACAACATATGTAGCAGCAGAAAGACTTCTTGAAGAGAGGCACCCTACACTTTTTTGGACCCTTTGTGCAGCCCATTGCATTGATCTCCTACTCGAGGACACAAGAAAGATCTCATGGATGAAAAATGTTGTTGAAGAGGCAAGAAATAACACCAAATTCATCTACAATCACAATTAAGTCCAAACTTAATGAGAGAGCACATTAATGGAAGAAGCATGTGCGATCGGGAGTCACAATTCACAATAAACTTCATCCCATTGAAAAGCTTTGCAGGGTCACTAACATCCCTTAAATAGATGTTTGTGAGTCCCTGGTGTTTGAAATCTCCCTATGCTAAGAAGGCCAAAGGGGAAAGGATCGTGAAGACCATTTTTAATGATGTGTTTGCAAAATGCATGGAGAAAATCCTTAAGGTAACCTTAAACTTAACCATTTTTTTATTTATCATTTAATTGTTATAAATTTATTTCTTAAATTAGATTTTAAATTTGTACATTATTTTGTTTTACATGTCAGAGCCTTTGGTTTGAATTCTACGGTTGGTGGATGGGGAAATAAACCCAATGGGTTATTTCTATGAGGCCATGGACATGGCCAAGTAGTCCATAGCAAATTTATAGGCAAAATCAAAGAAAATATGAACCCATTTGGCACATAGTTGATCAGAGATGGAATAAAATGCTCTATCGACATATTAATGTTGCAACTTACTACTTGAACCCTAAGTTTTTCTATTCCGATTCATTTAAGACCAATGAGGAAGTTATGAATAGCATCAATACATGCAGAGAGAGGATGATCCCTAATAATAACACTAGAGACATACTTATTGAGGAGCTATAGATTTACAAGAATGCAATGGGGAGACTCTTTTCTTCGGCTCTACGTGTTAAAAGAAGAAACACCTCTCAACTAGGTAAAAACAAATACATTCATTTGTTTCTACTTTTTAGTCTCGTTACTCGTAGAACTAGAGACTCCTACTAGACTTCTTTCAGTTATTCAAGTCTAGTTGACTTACAAAATTAAAAACGTCCTATTTGCAAGGGTTTGGTGGGAAGATTATGGTACGAAAACACAAAAATTTAAAAGGCTAGGCATCCACATTTTGTACTAGCCGTATAGCTCTTTTGTGTGTGAACGTAATTGGAGCATGTTTGAAGCTCTTCACACAAAGAAGCGCAACAAGTTGACAACAAAATTCCTCAATGACCTTGTTTTTGTGCGATACAATCTTCGTCTTCACGTGAGACAAGTGGACAAGAAAGGGAGTTATAGAGCAATTGACTTGGAAGATACTGATCCATATGCCGATTGGATTACTGATGATGTCGAGCCATGTTTACCATGGAGGAGATAGCAAATTTTGAGAGGGACGCAAAAGAAGCAAAAGCATCAAGGGCAGTAGAGGCATTATGAGGGGTTGGTGAGGATCTAGATGATATCTTTGCGGTTGATGCTATTGTGGGGGAGGAATCTTTAACTTCCACTTCCACAAGTCGGCCACAACAGACTTATACTAGGCGCTAGAGATGAAATGTCATATGTAATATATGATATTTCATATGACTATAAGCATTGTAGTTTGTAACTTTGTACTTTGTGCTCTTTATGGGTCATTAATAGAAAATATACTTGTGCATTCTATACATTCATTTATATGTATGTCATATAACAATGTTTTACATTTATTTAAATTTATTTTATGAATTTATATGTTTTTTTAAGTAGCGATATAGTTGTCGAGTAATGCCAAGTAATTTCCAAGAAACTCCCAAGTACGAGTCAAAATTTTGGGCTGCCAAGTAATTGACGAGTACGAGTTTTTACACTATGGGAAAAACAGTCCCTTTGCGGCCTTCCACAATGGGGGTCTAGTAAATCAAATTAATGTCTTGCTTGGCGGTGATCTAAAAATCTAACTTTATCTTTACCTTATGGGTTCACTCCATTGTGCCCATCTTCCACTCTATCCAAGTTCTTATGAGTTGCAGGTGTTTGCTACCACACTAGTTTACAAGCTATACCACCATTTCTTAGCAAACCCCTTTAAAGAAAAAGTTCCCATTTTCCTCTTTCCACAATCTTCGTCTACCTCACATCCATCATAATATGTTTACACGCATCAACCATGATATAAAAAGAATTAAATGTATCTTTGCCATCAAATTCGAGAAATTATCTTTTGTATAATGCCAACCTTTTTTAGCAGCCATCTATTGATTTGAAGAATTTGGCCCTTTCCACTGGCAATCATGTCCAAAGGGCCATGTCATTGTAAATCAATCTCCTCTCAAATATTGTCTTCTTTCATCTACGAGGCTACACTGGCTTTCCTCATGGGCAACAATTTCTTGATGCTCGTCATTCAAGGTCTTCCTCAAGATCCTCATTTCTTCATTAGGATTTGCTTCAGTGTTCCTCTACTCAAGCTTCAATGAAAAATAATGTTCATAATCAGAACTTTGTGTCGTCTTGGTCCTCATGATGAAAATTCCCACCAAGCTTTGGTATAAGATATGTCTTCATGACCTGAAAATATAACACGGACTTGAGGCAATCTCTAAATGTGGATCTAAGGTAAATGCAGCCATTCAACTGCCATGCCTACCAAACCATCCCATTAGGAAAATCATTATAACCATCACAAGCCTTCCAAGTAGAGAACTATCCTAGGTTGATGCCAATTAAATTCGTTGACACCCCTTTATCGACAATTTGTCATATATGGCCCCAATTCCACAAGCACAGGAGGATTTCCCTCAATGTTTCCAAGCCCTCATAACAAACCCTGACACCAGGGTACAAATAAAGATTCCATGCCAAAATAGAATGGGCTCATCCCTAATAACTCTAGCTATAATTTAGCATCACTCACGCAAATCTCTTACAAGGTCTGCACATACCAAACCCATGCATACCAATATAACTAATAAAATCACACAAACAATTGTAAGCGGAAGTCCTAGAGTTGACTTTAGCATAACATCATTGCATGCACATGCATAGTAGTCAAACTAGCAAAGCTATGTTCAATAAGGCACTATGCTACTACCATTGTCGTTTTGAGAACCATCTAGCGCCCACTTACTTGTTTGACTTGAGAAAGGTGTTTCCCTCTTGCAATCTATTAAATATATTTAGTGTCTCCCTTACCCCCTTCCTAGGCAGATCCCAACTTAGAGTTGCTTCATCAAGAATCATGCATGGTTTTTATGCTCACATAACCATGCGATAAAATAAACATAACTACCCATAAATCTGGAGAGAGGAGAGACAAATAAAATTTCATTACTTAATCAAAGATTTTTGTAATTAGATGAGAAAGAGGATCGCAAGTTATTCTTATAAAAATCAGCCACTTGTTGGCATTGATGTTAAAAATTTAGCTAACCTAAAAAGTTCATATTAGCAAGCAAATATTCTCCAAAATGGGGGGATCACCCTTGTAGTCTTATTTGTGCCCACTTCATAATTTCATGAACCCATGTCTAATTTATCATTTTAGCTCCCTTTTTGACACCTCTAGGCTTTCAGATGATTTTGCCCCTTTCTTTCTCATACAAACTCTAGTTTATGACCCATAATAAATGGCAATGCTAAAAAAGGTCTAGGGAATCTAGCTTTGACTCTATCTATGCTAAAATCTATGGTTTCAAAAATTAACAATCCAATTATAATTGCACTCCTCTATTGGACATTGCCCATTTCCAGCATGACATGAATTTTAGCCACACAAACAAATTGGCATTGTCTTTTGTCGTCATTTATAGCAGCACAACATGATCTAGAGTCGGAAGATCATTTCATCAAGAAAATCTCACATGCTTAGAAGTATTGCATCTTTCTAACACCACTAGGAAAAATAAACTTGAAAACAAAGCTGGAAAAACCGAGCTCCAAAAAGATTTCGCCATAAACATCCAGAATTTATAGTGCAATACAAATGTCAACTACTCATACCAAGGGCAACAAGGGTTCACCGACCATAGCATGGCATCAAGCAGACAAATAACCACTAAACATGTTTTCGAAACGATGAGATAACATTAGAATAAGCTAAAGGAAAGCATCGTGGCACTCAGTATGCAACTCTTTCTTTTTGTGCAGTTTTAGCACACAGTTCTGCAGATTTGATGTGCAGTTTCAACACACACTTCTGCAGATTTGAAGTGCAGTCCCAAACTTCAGGTCCTCATGTCTGGTGCCAAACTCCAGCACACAGGTCCTCCCGACCAGTGTGCAATTCTAGTTTGCAGTTACTCTCTCTTACACACAACCTAGTCCACAAAACCCTCTATAGCACACTAACCAGTAGAAATAGCTCTAGCATACATCAAAATGTATAGTGCACAACACCTGTGTGCAGGTCCTAACATTAGCACACAACTCCGTGCACAAGTCTAACTATATCATGCAGACTCGCACACTGACCTAAATCTAGCACATGGCTCCAATGTATTGAACTAAAACTAGTACACAATTCAATGCACCAATTTACCACTACCATATGGTCCAGTTAGTTATTCTGAAACTACTGCATGTGGTTCCTCAAACCAGAACTTATTTTCTCAAGTGCAAAAATGGTTAAAACACATGCTTATTTACAACAGTACAAGGGGAAATATTACAAGATCTCAGTGTGCACATCAACGAGATCAATCTCTCAAGGGTAACATGGTGTGAAGGGCAAGTATGATTTATGAAGCCCAGTAAATTCATTGAACCAAACACGTGACATGGTGACTGTTGATGCGGTAGATTGCACCCTATGAAGGGAGGCTCAGCGCTCTTCATCCACGCGACACAATGGAGACATCCCTCTTGCTATGGGTGGCAAACGTAAGAGATGAATCTCTAGATTAGGGGCTAGCTCCCCTTGATGCACCTTGAGGCCCTAGATTTCCTACTGCTAATAATGGGGGAGATGAAAAGGGAGAGAAATACTGAAATCAAAACCTAAACTAAAGTGGTGATGCACCAAAATGGTTTGTCTACTCAGCTTTGACATAAACTTTACACCAAGAACAAGCTGATATACACTTCATTTGACACGAGAAACTCTTTTGCATCAGTGTTTCAACAGGGGGTCCTATGGAGATACAGAAGGGAAGAACTACTAGAGGTGTTCTAAGACACACTATGGCATCCTATTCACATGCATCTATACTCTATTGTGGACACTTCTTGCTGACCTGCAAAAAAACTCACAATACACTAGACATGTTGGAATCATTCTATGAAAGCATGAAAGAAAATCACTTAACACAAGACAAAACCATAGACATATGCAAAAGTGCAAACTCAAATGAAGGTAGAAATGCTATGTCTTGATTCAAGGTAAATACCTGCAGGGCTTCGCCATACAAGCTGAGAGACCTCTTCTCAAATGAGAAGTTACATATATATATAGAGTTGGAAACAAGATGCTGACAAATCATTAGGAATGGAGACCCATGCTGGAGTTAAACACTTGGACGTGACAAATGACCACGCTGCTGCCGTATTCTTCAAACTGTGTATGGGAGAGCCATGTTGTAGATGTCCAAACCGCTGCTTCGGTTGTCCTTGGGTTGCAAAAGCATGGGATACTCCTAGCAACTGACAAAGCCATCCCCAAATTGTTATCGCTAGACCATGCTCTTTTCAATGCTGGGCGCAACTGGTTGTGCATTAATGGTGAAACGTGAAAACACGAGCTGCTCTCCTCTATAGTTCCAAAACCAATCTATTTTATTGGTTTCCGATAGATATATTTCACCAAATGTATTAATTCTCCTCGCTGAGTTGTCTATGCCACTTGTCTTGGTCTGAGTGGTCATTGATTCTGCATTTGACCTTGTCGGTTGTTGAAACTGTTATGTGTTTTGTCTTTTTCCGCTCTTTACTTTGCCCATATTTTGTCTCTTCCTTGCCTTCTCCTTTGCCTTGGCTTCTTCTTGGCTTGTCTTTGACTTATCGGGCTTTCAGGTTCTCGACGGTCTCTACTCTTTTGTTTCGGGCTTTTTGCCGCGCTTTTCTGCGAACATTTTGTCTGAAAGAATTCTTTCTTTTGATTGCTTCTTTTCCCAAAGGGCACGTGCCCCTCAAGCTTTTTGTCTTCGTTCTTCACTTTCTCAAGGTGCCCTCCGCAAAGGCACTTTGTGCCTCGAAATGCCCCTTCGAAACTTTTGATTTGGCCCTGCCACCGACCAAGGTGCCCTCCGCAAGGACACTTTGAGTCCAAAGTTGCCTTTCGTAAGAATTGTAAGGGTCCTATGCACTGCCTAAGTGCCCTCTGCAAGGGTACATACCCTTCGGGAATCCTGCAAACGACCCTTCAGAAAAGTGAAGAGGTCCTCTTGCCGACGAAAAGCCCTCCACAAGGTCAAAAAAGTGAAAGTACACTTCCTTTGCTTGGTGTCCTCCGAAGAAATTCGTTGCCTTGGCGAGCATGCTAGACCAAACCGGGTTCTTCAACGTAAACAACTCATGAAGCTTTCAAGTAAAAGCACTTTGAAAACCCAATTCCTTCTTGATAGACCATTTCGAACTTCCCAGGAGCTTCTACTTCGAGTTTCACATCGACTTCCGCTGATAAAGCAAATAAGTAAAGACACTTGCAAAGTCCGAATAACACTACAAGGACCAAATCGGGTTTATTAAGCAACTCAACTTATGAAAATTTCACAAGTCATTTGGAAAACCCGATTTGGTCTATGAAGACCAAATCCAGTTTTGCAAATGACTTAGCTTATGAAAATTTCATAAGTTAAGTTGTTTGTAAAACTCGAAATGCACTGTTGTAGGTGAAGTGACTGCACTTGACAAACCCGAAATGCACTTGACTAAGCAAAATGACAAAACACTTGGCTTTTTCATGGAACAGGTCTGACAGGGGGTATTTTGCACAAGGCAACTGAGAAATGATTTAGCCAAATCATAGATGTGAAAGACTCTTTGCAAAAAAAAAAGGAGGGGGTGCCCAATTTTGGCCTGCAGGACCAAAAATTCGTCAACACATTTGGCAACTCACAGGGGAAGCATGCCTGCTATGCTTGGAAAGACTGGTAGCCTCTAAGTCCATTGGGCATGGAGTCAAGATGCATCTTGGAGAAGTTAACAACAGCCTTATAAGGACCTATGAACCAGCAAAGATTTTACCTCAAACACAAAGGAAAACACACATAACAAAGGCTAAAAAACTACACACACGTGTGCAACAGCACTTAGGGGAAACGAAAGACACACAATTGAAAGCAAACTACTATGTACAACTAAATAGATACATTTGCATCCCTCCTAGATCAAAGGGAAAGCTTCTTAAGTCTCCTTCATGGCAAGAAAACTTATGGTGCCAAACAAGTGGTCGAATGGAATGGAGACTTGGTGACTTGCTCTTCTTGCCTGCCACCTTGATTAGCTTGCATCCAAATGAATCAGGGTCAAACATGCTTCCAACATATATGTATTCATCTTGCTCTTGGAGGCTTGCCTCATTCTGGCCCTTCATGCTAGTGTATCTCACCAAGAAGTCAATGGCTACTAGCTCATCACCATAGGGCTCATCTAACTCATAAACCCCTTGATATGCATCATAGATTGACTTGTTTCCTTCTGCCTCATTGAAGACCCTGTCAAATTAATCTTCTGCTTCATCATGGCTTTCTTGAAGAAGGGTGACTATTGTGATGTCTGAAATGAGATCACAAACTGCTTGTTCATCCCACAAAACATCGCCTTCTTGCTCAAGGCTCTCTTCTTCAAAGCTTTCATCAAGATGGACAGGCCTCTCATTTTCTTGCTCAAAAACAAGAGTCTCTAGTTGTTCAAAGACATGCTCCTGATCCTCCTCCAACTTGGGTCCCATGGCATAGTCATTCTCCTCATCAAAGCAACAAGAAAGTTCATCAAACAAAGGAGGAGAGAGCTCACCATGCTTACATTCCTCATCATCCATTGTTGACAAATAAAGTTTGTCAACCTCTTCTTCATATTGCTGGAACATCCGCATGTATGCATGACCTATGTCTTCTCCATTGTTGATGATGTCTTCAAAGGGGGAATCCATGATGATCTCATCCTCATTGTCACTCATGATAGGCTCTTGGACAGCTGCAAATTGGATCCTCTCTTCTTCACTTGCCTCTTTCAAAACAGGTTCCTCCTTGAGAAGGAATGGAGTGGAGGATTGATGGACAAACTCATGTGGAAGAGAAGGCAATCCTTGAGCTAAAATCGAATGATTATCTTCCTTCCATTTGGCTAGCACTTCATCTACATCAGATGTGGCTTGATAGCTCTCTTGAAGGAGTGTAGATCGGGTGTGTTCAGACATGGAATCTATTGTTTGGTCTAAACCGTCCATCACACCTTGGCCGAGGAACCTCATTCTGGACTCCAACTCTGCAATTTGCTTGGCTATATTCTCCTGGAAGAGCCTTTCTTGGAGATCATGAGGATCACCATGAGCAGGAGCAGCTTCACCTTCTTCAAGGTTTTGAGCAAAACCTTTCTCCTCCTTGCTACCCCATGATTCCATTATTTCCTTCCAACTCATGACCTTAGGGCTGAAAATCTTCTCTTGAGAACAGGCAGCAGCGTCATCATTTCCAAGGCCCTGAGCTGGTTCACGGTATTCCCTCCTCCAACTTGGAATCTTGACATCATGTTGAAAGACTTGAGGACGCTGAGGAAGACTAGGAAGAGACTGTTGATGCACAGGAAGAGTTTCTTGAAGAGAGACGCGTTGTTTTTCAAAAGGCATAGGATGATTCCCTTCAAAGGAGGATTCACAATCTAAGGAATTGAGAAGGTTCATTTCCATGGGAGGCTGCTCTAATGCCCTTTGGTGTTGAAAAGCTAGGTGCAAGGGATTAAGAGCAGGCGTGGTTAATGCATCAGATGAGCTAGAGTGAGCAAGTGTTGTTTGGTAGAAAGGATTTGGTGCACAAGATAGAGCTTTCTTTAGAATAGGAGGGGGCTGCTTTGGAATGGGAGAAGGCACACAAGGCTGATTGCCTTGAATGAATGGACTCTTCCATTTTGCTACTTCCTCCTTCATGGATTGCAAGGCCTGAGCTTGCCCAAACAAGCACTCCTCTTTGTACATAAGCTCTTGCTGATATCTATTATGCTCCTTCAATCCGTTTATCTCCATCACTTGCTTCTCAAACTACAGCATTATTTCCTTTACACTAGGTGAAGGGCAACCAAAAGAGCTGCTTGATGTGATTCCATGGACAACATGAGCTTGATCAAAGTTAATAAAGGAACACAAGGCCCATGCTGCTAAGCAATGGGATTATACATACCAAAATGTGATTTCTTGATGGCACCAGGATTGCTTAACCAGCTGATTCAACTCGGAGTCGCCATTGGTGTTGGTTGAAATGCCTCCAAAAGCTGATTGGTTGAAGAACACACCAAAAAATCCTTCAACTCCTTGGACAAACTGTCCCACCGGGCGTGCCAAAAACTATTGATGCGATAGATTGCACCCTATGAAGGGAGGATCAGCTATCTTCATCCACGCGACACAATGAAGACATCCCTCTTGTTGTGGGTGGCAATCGTGAAGGATGAATCTCTAGATTAGGGGCTAGCTCCCCTTGATGCACCTTGAGGCCCTGGATTTCCTACTGCTAATAATGGGGGGATGAAAAGGGAGAGAAATACTGAAATCAAAACCTAAACTAAAGTGGTGATGCACCCAAATGGTTGGTCTACTCAACTTTGACATACACTTTACACCAAGAACAAGTTGATATACACTTCATTTGACACGAGAAACTCTTCTGCATCAGTGTTTCAACAGGGGGTCCTATGGAGATACAGGAAGGAAGAACTACTAGAGGTGTTCTAAGACGCACTATGGCAACCTATTCACATGCACCTATACTCTGTTGTGGACACTTCTTGCTAACTTGCAAAAGAAGAACTCACAATACACTAGACATGCTGGAATCATTCTGTGAAAGCATGAAAGAAAATGAGTTAACACAAGACAAAACCATAGACATGCAAAAGTGCAAACTCAAATGGAGGTAAAAATGTTGTCTTGATTCAAGGTAAATTTCTGCAGGGCTTCGCCATACACGCTGAGAGATCTCTTCTCAAATGAGAAGTTACAAATATATAGAGAGTTGGAAACAAGATGCTGACAAATCATTAGGAATGGAGACCCATGCTAGAGTTAAACACTTGGCCATGACAAATGACCACGATGTTGTCGTATTCTTCGAACTGTGTATGGGAGAGCCATGTTGTAGATGTCCAAACAGTCGCTTCTGCTGTCCTTGGGCTGCAAAAGCATGGGATACTCCTAGCAACTGACAAAGCCATCCCCAAGTTGTGGTTGGACCATGCTCTCTTCAATACTGGGTGCAACTGGCTGTGCATTAACGGTGAAGCGTGAAAACACAGACTGCTCTCCTCTATAGTTCGAAAACCAATCTATTTTATTGGTTTTCGGTAGATATATTTCACCAAATGTATTAATTCTCCTTGTTGAGTTGTCTATGCCACTTGTCTTGGTCTGAGTGGTCATTGATTCTGCCTTTTGACCTTGTCAGCTGCTGGAACTGTTCTGCGCTGTCTTTTTTCGCTCTTTACTTTGCCCTTGTTTTGTCTCTTCCTTGCCTTCTCCTTTGCCTTGGCAGCTTCTTGGCTTGTCTTTGACGTATCAGGCCTTCGGGTTCTCGACGGTCTCTGCTCCTTTGTTTTGGGCTTTTTGCCATGCTTTCCTTCGGACAAAATGTCCGAAGGAATTCTTTCTTTTGATTGCTTCTTTTCCCGAAGGGCACATGCCCCTCGGGCCTTTTGTCTTCGTTCTTCACTTTCTCAAGGTGCCCTCTGCAAGGGCACTTTGTGCCTCGAAATGCCCCTTCATAACTTTTGATTTGGTCCTACCACTGACCAAGGTGCCCTCCGCAAAGACACTTTGAGTCCAAAGTTGCCTTTCGTAAGAATTGTAAGGGGCCTGTGCACTGCCTAAGTGCCCTCCGCAAGAGTACATACCCTTCGGGAATCCTGCAAACGACCCTTCAGAAAAGTGAAGAGGGTCCTCTTGCCGACGAAAAGCCCTCCGCAAGGTCCATTCTGCCTCAAACATACCCTTTGACCTTTCTTCAATTGTCCTTCGGAAAAGTGAAAGTCCACTTCCTTTGCTTGGTGTCCTCTGAAGAAATTTGTTGCCTTGGCAAGCATGCTAGACCAAACCGGGTTCTTCAACGTAAACAACTCATGAAGCTTTCAAGTAAAAGCACTTTGAAAACCCGATTCCTTCTTGATGGACCATTTCAGACTTCCCAGGAGCTTCTACTTTGGGTTTCACATCGACTTCCGCTAATAAGGAAAATAAGTAAAGACACTTGCAAAGTCCGAATAACACTACAAGGACCAAATCAGGTTTATTAAGAAACTCGACTTATAAAAATTTCACAAGTAAAGTCACTTGCAAAACCCAATTTGCTCTTTCCCAGGAGCTTCTACTTTGGGTTTCACATCGACTTCCGCTGATAAGGCAAATAAGTAAAGACACTTGCAAAGTCCGAATAAACACTACAAGGACCAAATCAGGTTTATTAAGCAACTCGACTTATAAAAATTTCACAAGTCATTTGGAAAACCCGATTTGGTCTATGAAGACCAAATTGGGTTTTGCAAGTGACTTAGTTTATGAAAATTTCATAAGTTGTTTGTAAAACCCGAAATGCACTGTTGTAGGTGAAGTAACTGCACTTGACAAACCCGAAATGCACTTGGCTAAGCAAAATGACAAAACACTTGGCTTTTTCATGGAACAGGTCTGACAGGGGGTATTTTGCACAAGGCAGCTGAGGGATGACTTAGCCAAATCATGGATTTGAAAGACTCTTTGCAAATAAAAAGGAGGGGGTGCCCAATTTTGGCCTGCAGGACCAAAAATTGGTCAACAATTACAAGTAGAGAGACTGAACCAAATAAATGAATCTAATTTCTGTTATTTTAAGATTAACCCATTAGTACAAATGTGAGGGTTTAGTGTTTCCCAAGCCCCCACAAACATGCATGTCATGGATTTTCTACAACCATCATACATCCAAAGGACAGTTCAAGGCACCTGAATCTAAACAACAAAAGAACTAGAGATGCTATTTGCAAGATATGTCCCATAAAGATCATATCTCTAATGTATGTGGACTAATATAATGCGCAAGGCAACATCTCTTCCCAAAAGACTACAATGTGGTGTATAGCCAAGGTGGTAATTTGGCCTACAAGAATAACAAATGCAAAAAGAGAAAACCTACATAAATTCAAGACTTTGCCTCTTCCAAGAGCGAAGCACAATTGAGTTGTCATAAGGTCTAAACCATCATTGTGAGGTTGTGCATGGTCATTATGCAAAATGAGCACATACATCACTCCACAAATTGATGCATAAGACAAAAACACTCAACAAGCATGAATGACTATCATAATCGTAGGGTGCACATAATGCAAGCAATTATAGCTATGCATGTCCATAATGGTTGTCACCTAGAGGGCTCCTCCAATCGGTGCACACATGCAATTTTGTTCTTGAATCACAATTCGAATGAATAGCATTGTGACTGTCTTCTGGAATCAACTGGGTAGGCAAAATTAAGTCTGACATTCTGGGTCTCTCTATAGTGCCCATCATCATGGTAGAGATCAAATACAATGCTTTCCAAAAGAGAGGACATTCAATCTTATTAAATATGCCTATAGTAACATGGAACAAGGAGGTATAATGTAGGTCGGCTTATATAAGGAAAATAAGCAACTAGCTTAAATCAAGAATGATTAATTAAATTAAATTAACTAAATTAATTATCCAACTAATGAACTTATTAAAAACAATTAATTAAACTATTGTTCAATATGCCAATTAATAGAATAATCAATTGTGTGGCCTCTTGATGAAATCACTTGTTGAAGAATCAATCAATCTTAAAATCAGTTATGAATACCAACGTTTTCAGGAAATTTTGTGTATTAGCGGCTTCCACGAATGAATGAGCTTCCAACCATCATCCCTGTTGAGATTGTTATGAGATTGTTACGATACTTTTCTATTTCTATGGCATCTCTTAATCTTTTGGCTTTCCAATTATTCTCTATAGCTAGAATTTTGGCATTCCTTATTTGAATAGGGTGGTTTGAGTGCATTTCAAGTTTGGCAAGCATTGATTTTTGAACTCTAACTCATTAGATGTCCATTGTGTGCTCTTTGATTCTAGTTTGGAAGGATCAGCCTGTTCGTCAACATACGGGATACCGCATGCGCATGGAATCTCGTGAACCCCTTTTCTGAGTATTAATTCTTGATGCTCTTTAGCACTTCTAAGGCTATTTCTCAGGGTTTTGAACAGTTAGAAGCAAGTTTTTATGCCCTTCTTTCCTAGAATGTTGGCTAATTTTCTCTGTAGTGCCTTGAATGTAAGGTAAGAAGGCTTTCTTCACATTTTCTTCTTCTTTGTTTTGGAGATACTTTTCCCTCTTTTTGCTTTCTTTACAGATTTTATGATTTTCCAGTGTCAATAACCATTCTTCTCGAGGGTTTTATTAAGATAATTTTCCTCATTTGACAAGTGTTCCAGGGCATCGATTCTGAGAGCTCTAGTAAACAAGATGTTCCTCACTCCAGATTTTTGTGACAGACAATGGTGAGAATCAGCCCTAATGTATACATATGTCTGTGTTTTGTGTGTGTCTTCTTCATGTAGACTTGCCAAGAGAGAAAGAGTGATCAGCATTTCTCCTATTTCCATTATGAACTGAATGTCTAGATTGTGCATTTAGGTGTACCAGGAATACCTCAAGGGACTCCCTACCATCCAGCCAATCAACATTACTGCCATACACGAAACGATACCACCACTTAGGTATTTGCAGGGCAGATTTCAGTGCAACCTTCTCAATTTTTTTCATAAATAAGTTTGCTACTAGTGGTGATGGTTTGCTAGTATCAGTTATAGTTTAGAACTTTCGTCTATTCATTCAAATAAGTTGATTAGTTTGATAATTCGTTAAGGTGATTTAATTTAATTAATCAATCTTAATATAAGTTAGTTTCCTATTTTCTCTTATAAACGACCTACCTTCTACCTCCCTTCCATGTTACCATAGCCATATTTAAGAAGAATGAATGTCCTCTCTTTTGGCAAGCATTCGCTTTCATCTTTACCATGATGATGGTCCATGTAGAGAGACCTCAAACGTCAGACCTAATATTAACTACGTAGTTGACTCCAGAAGACTGGCATGGTATCTATTATTACATATTTCAATAAAAGGGTGTATACTATTACATATTTTTTATATATTGCTAATATATGACTATTAAAGTTTTGATTTACCAAAGCAAACGTCAAACTTGTTAATTAGGAAACTTTGTGTGTACTTTACATATAATTATAAACACCTATCAACTCTTAATTTACTAAACATGCTTTCCACTAAAGCTTTAGGATGAATAGTCTCCATTTATAATTTGATGCAAAAGAATCAAATTTCTGAAAGTATTGTGCAGGATGGAGCCTGCAATACAGCAATTAATTAAAAAGTGATAATGGCAGCAAACCTCCAGAACGGAGTAAATAATAGGAGAACACACGTTTCCAATTAATGTTTTCAATCTAGCATGAAGTCTTTAACAGAAATGATCTAGTTTCAAGATAAAAAAATCAAAAAGCAATCATAGAATTTATAATAGAACATGTGATGCCCTCACAAAACTACCAAGCCATCATTTATAAAAAAGTCAATGTAGATAGTTATTTGAAGTCAAAAGGATCAATATGTCGCACTTCTTCCAAAAATCCATAAAGATTTCCTCCCGTCAAACACTATGAGCAACAAGGACACAAATATCTTATTGAAATTTCACATTGTTGTGTGTGCTCTGCTCCTCACGTAGTTTCTTATGAGTTGAAGGTTGACAAAAAAAAGACAATTACTGTCCAAGTCCAATAATATCTGATATTTGATCATCATGACCATCGAGATCCTATCCTCTATTGACTTGATCAAAAAAGACATAAATACTTATCCTTGGCTCCTCACAATGTGCAGACAATACATTAACGAAAATAACTTAAGACCTTTTGTATCCTTAACTAGACTAGTGTTCCTCTTAACAAAAGATCGACTAATTTCCAATTTTTTACATTAGATACAACTCACCGTGTCCATGTGGTATGCCATCAATCATAATTTGCTTCCATGGCTTTTCAACAATTTTTATTGTGGCACCTGTGACCTGTAATTCAGACACTTTAGAGAGATGTTTTAAAATACCCTATGGAATAACAAAAGAAAGAAAGATATTGTAAAAGTAAGCAATGCAATAAAATAGATAGACTACATATGGTTAAGATAAGTAGCAGACTGTAAGATATATTTCATTTAAAGCTTTTCAACTAAAAAGATGAAAACTTACAAGCAAAATATGCACAAACCATGAGTGTGGAAGTTTTGTTTGTTAATATGGGATGACAACCTCAACACTGGTGCCAAAAGCTATGTTAATTGACAAAGCAGACATCTATGCTAAAATCTGCATCTAGTTATACCAAGCCCCAAGATTCCATACAACCAACAGATCTGATCTCCAATCAGACTCAGGCTGATTGAAACTTGGATCTGCCCACCTGAGAAGGCCATGGCCTTCTCCCCAAAATCTTAACTGAGCAACCCATCTTGAGGGCTTCAAATGGACATGAAATAGATCCATTACAAGATCCTCCACCTCAACCACGTCTTCAAAACTTTGTATCTGCTGTATCAAAGGAGAAGCCACAGATCTGCAGAGAAGAACTCAGGAATTTTGTGCAAAGTTGTGCTAAAAAGACACATTAAACCCACGTTCCCACCAAAAAAAGGAGAATGGATGCTACATGAAAATGGACAGAACACCCAAGATTTCCTTCTCCACGGATGAAATTGAACACAAAGTATGGATGCTCAAATAAAGAGCTTTAACAGCAAAATAATAGACTCATGGGAGATTTTCTAGGCCCCAAAATACTAAGATTTTGGGCACAAGAGATTGGAAACCCACTAGTTCAATGGAGCTGTTAATTATGCCCAGAGGTTACGCCTTAGCTATCTTCTCCACCAAGCATGAGGAAGATCTTGTATTTGAGGACCCTAGTTTCTGAAGAGGGCAAGTCTCTTCATGAAACACTAGTCCCCAGCCTACAACCCAACAAGAGAATCTTCTCAGTACTGTCCTTGTTTGGGTTTGAATACCACTAGTCCCGTTAAATATTAGCTTGAAACCTCTCTCAAGAAAATAGAAAGTGCAATTGGTGACTACAATGCTTCATCAAAGTTCACGAGAAACCCTGGAGTACTGAACTATGCTTGGATTTGTGTCAATATGGACATGGAAAAGCCCTTGCCATGCCATCTCATACTTGATATGGGAGGCATAGAATGGGAACAGCCCTTAGACTCATCATTTTCAGATGTTGGATCTGGCATGAAAACTTCCATCTTTCCAAAGTATTCCCAATCTAGGAACATCAGGACCCAGGCAGCCATAATCTACATGACACAGGTAAAACAAACACAAGAACAATTAGTTACCAAATCACATGAAGATTTTCACAAGACACATCCAGAGCAAAGCAACTGATGAGTACAAATTTCAAAAAGCCTAAAAATAAAAGGCAAGGAGCCTACAAGAAAAGCAAAGCAGATATATTCAGCAAATCCCTTTTCAGCTCTGGTTGATCAGATTGTAGAGGAAATGGATGACGATTGCAGCATCCAC
Source organism: Torreya grandis (assembly GCA_037957365.1). Taxonomy (NCBI): domain Eukaryota; kingdom Viridiplantae; phylum Streptophyta; class Pinopsida; order Cupressales; family Taxaceae; genus Torreya; species Torreya grandis. Next base: position 745,257 of record JARHVA010004345.1, on the reverse strand, counting down.
GAACAATAGTTTTTCTCAAGAAAAGATCCTGCTGAAATCTGATAACAATCAGACCCATAAGAAACTCTAACCAATAAGATAGAAGATGACAATAGTCCCGATAGTGGAAGTAAAAAGAGCCTTCAAAAAAGCACTTTGCCTGGGAATCTCATCCCTGCATATCTAGGTGTACGGTATGCCAAAAATAAGAATAAAATAAATCTCTCAATGAGATCATTGAACCGAGGAAAAGAGAGTGGGTGGAACAGTTACAAAGCTAATGCATATATCTAGACACCTAAAATCAAACAAATAGAGATTCCCTAGAAGCGAGCACTTCCAACAACCCACAAACTTTGTGATGCGGATCCTCTACAGGCAATACATTCAAGTACTTGGACCTTCCCTCCTCAATGGCCCAACCCCAAGCTCACCTTTTACACTAAGTATTTCTTATAAGTGGTGGATGGTGTAACTCATCAGCCTGACCATCTCCAACGCCATTGGTCACACAACTTGAGGTTTCCTCTCAATCAAATGAAGGTGTGCTCCCACTAATTGCAGGTTGAGACTAATCATCATATTCCATGTGGGGACTAGATCTGTTGTATTTATCGCAGACAGGAGGTGAAGACTAAGAAGCATTTAGTTTTCAGATGCTCCACTCATTTCAAGATTCAGGAGAGATATCACTGTCTTTACAAAGAATCGGGTGACTCTCTATCCACTTGCTTTCGGTACCTAAACCGGAGATGCTTGGCCCTTTTTCTTCAAGAGGTGGTCACCCTTTGACGTGCAAGGACCCTATAGCACCCAAGTTGATCACCTCTTTCTTTCAGCCCATCATTGTTGCCTCACACACAAAGGGTGGTCGATCAATGAGGCAACACTCATCTTTGCTCACTACTAATACTAGGGTGCCCCATCTGATTCTCTCTCAATGTCACGGATGTGCTCCTTGACTGCTTCACAAACCACAGAGGTTGGCACATATTACAAGTTTCTTAACCACTACTAGATTTTCTTTAGCCTTGGATGTTAATAGAGGTTCTAAGTGTTTTGCTTCCTCCTAAAATTACCCAGCCTGGTACCCTCAGCCCTGGAAACTCCCCAATAAACATTGCCAAATCCTACATTGGCCCTTCACAATGATAGATGATGACACAGATGATTCCTCTCGCTTGGGCCTTGACAAAGATGTATGTTGGAACTAGCTTCCAGTTTTTCCGACTTTCATCACACCATGCTCTTTGAGGGGTCTTGCTCCCACCACATGACTATTTGTATTGGTACTTTAATGACATGGGTTTGTTCTTTACTACTTAGTGTTTAACATCCTCGTTAAGTTTTAGTGCTTCAAAAAAAAATTGTTCACTTAGCTCATGATCTTAGGGTCTTCTTACCCTAGCACTTTCTATTGTAATTGGATGTATTCTCGAGTCACATTGGCCTAATTTTGGTCATTCGTGGGCATAATATAATTTCTTTCTTTCTTTCTCTCTCATGGAATATAAGGGGGATAGGTGTCCCCAATAAAGCTCTAACTCAAAGATAAATGTTGATATGGTTCTCCTACAAAAAGTAATGCATTTGGGATCAATGAGGACTTAGAGATTTGCAGGCATTTGCGGCAACGAACCAACCATCCGCTGCCGATAACAAGAACAATCATCCATTGGGATCTTTCCGGCTGTTCTCTGTCTTCCCACTAGGAGATGATGGCAATTTTCCATTCTTATGAATTCAAATTGATTTTTTGTATGGTTAATATTAACCATACACATACCACCTTGTATAAACAATTGAGTTTATCTCATGGCTCAGCTTCAACAAAGGATTATTTTATCCTCTCTAGCATCCCTTTTGCTTATGGGGGGTTTTAATGCCATCAGATCTGATAGCGAAAAGAAAGGATGCACAAAATACAACCGCAGGGCTGCAATGGCCCTCACACAACTGAAACAAATGACATCCTTGATTGATATGGATTTCTCTCAAGAAATATACACTTGGTGTAACACGAGAAAAGGCAAAAGTTACATTTCAACAAAATTAGACAGGATTCTCATGTCTAAGAACTAGATCTCTCCCACCCAACAAATAGCATCTAAGGTTTGTGAGAAAACACTTTGTCGAATCATTGGCCAATAGCTGTTATTATTCCAGGAAGAACTACAACATGGGGTAGACCCCAATTCATATTTGAAAGGATGTGGCTAAAGCACCCTGAGATTGACCAAAAGATAGAGCAATGGTAGAAAGGAGCAACACAAATTCAAGGCCGTAACATGTATAAACTCATGGAAAAACTATATCTTCTAAATACCCACTCATCAAGCTTCCACTACCTCTGCCAATCCTATAGCGATCCCAAAAGACATCAAAGACAAGGGACCATCCAGCCAAACATCTGCTAGACAACAATTTCTTATACAACTAGTTAAGGTAACTCAAAGAGGAACAATACCGGAGACAACGATCTAGGGAACAGGGGTTGCAAAACATCAAATGCTTTCATAAATCAGTTTTGAATAAACAACACAAATTCTATGCACCAAATTAAAAAGAAGATTGAGGTTGTCAACCACCCATTCTGAGATGGTTGCCTTTGCCACAAATTACTTCTAGCAAGAGTTAAAACACATACTACATATGAAAGGTAAAATGATCAGCAACAGCTTCTCAAGCACCATTCCTTTACTCCGAGATCACAATCACAATGACAACATTCTATGTCCTGCTACTAAAGATGTGGTATTTGCCATGTCTTAGGAGTTGAAAAGTTGCATAAATCTGCATTTGAAACGTTGTTGGATCTGACCCCAATGCAATGGTCCAGCCTCTGCCATGTAGCTGTCATATCCGTGTTGAAACTGCATTTTGTTTGTTTGTATTACTACAACCAGCCACTTGTTATTTTGAGCCATAGTGGCTTTGGAGCTGCCACTATTATTTGATTTTCTTCTCATGTTTCTTTCACTGGTCATGCTGACTTGGGAGACATGTCTGTCCCCTATGATTGCAAGATGAGACATTAGACAAAATATCCTCCAGATGATGAATTCTGCAAGTCATGAACTCAGAATTGTGTTTCAGTAATGTCAATTGCCTCTTTTTGCTGAGAGCTTAAAGAAGTAAGATAAACAATACACTCAGCCAGAACGGGGGTACGATCACCCTGGTCACCCAGCTTGATACCAAGAAGCTCCAGTTATATTTCCAGTTTTTTAATGGTGTTGACCAAATCTTGATAGATCCTAGATATATCAGTCAATGTGGGTTTAGGATCAGATGTGTTAGGTTGTGCAAAGGACTGAGTTTTGATGGGGGGGACTCTCTACATAATTTTGATTGCCATTTGGATTCAAAGGAATTCGATAAGATCCTCCTTAAAGTAGGGTAAGGCCAGGAACACAAGGGCTGTGAGTTTAGGCTGTTGATTGATTTGCTAATTTCATTTCGGTAGCTACATGCCTTTCGTATAAGAGACTATGAGAAAACTAGGCATTGAAATGAGTATGAGTATTACAATCAAGTTTCCACAACACCAATATGAGGCTGACAAATTTCCATAGCACATACTTCGGAGTTGTGCATAGATTTTAAAGAGCAAACCTGCTGGAGGCTGTCCATGCTATCATCAATTATAATAGTGTCATCTTCAATCCAAATGACCACCTTGCCCAATCTCTGTTGGTTGATAACTCTGAGACGCTGATTATGAAAGTTAGAAGCCATTGAATGGTTAGATATCTTCCACTATCCTTTGTTGTTAACATCCAAACACTGGATCTGACTTAAAAAGCAACTGCAAATGGTTGTATTTATGATCTTTTGTTTTGCTCCGGAACTTATTCGAACCTTTGTGAGCTGTTTTGAGTTGAGCATAATGCATAGGTTTCTATGACAAGACCTAGCACCCATACTGCTTTCTATGAGATTCCTAGCTGGCAATGAAGTCACTTCAGTTTATTAGCTTGAAACCCTTGAAAGTCTGAAACAGCTTGCATAATCCTCTGACATCCCTTAATGGAATTCAACAGCACATCATGCAGATCTAGAACGTATAACTCATCATTGTTTGGTTGTAAATGAACCCAAGCCACGCAGATTGGGAAAGGGAAGTGCTTCAGGGGACCCAAAACACTCACTATTCAGCCAGGGCTCAACAAATTCTTCAAAGTAAGCAAACCTGCCCTGACTATTGCAATCCCGTTCTAAGTATAGAGCCCTATGTTTCCGTGTAGGTCTACTCAAAGCATAGACACAAGACTCGGACTCAGCAAAAAGATGGCCAAGACTCAGCAAGACTCGGTAAATTTTAAAAAATCATTAAAACTAGCAAATTTTAGGAGGAAAAACTATTAAAAATACACTCAAAACTAATCAATTACATCAGACATACACATGTAAACACAAAGAAGTATAAATGTATAAACTCAGGACTGTATAAATGCCCTTGTAATGCTGAACTCAGTTCTAAAAATTCTACTTTCTAGAATCTAAAAACCCAGGTTTAATGCTATTCTTAATCTAGTGGTTTTTGTCTCTTGGAAACTTATTAGGGTGGCTCACCTCATTGAATGGACCTAGCCTGGTATACCTATCATGATATGGTAATTTCATTGATTGTCAATCTATGCCAATGACAATGGAAGTCAAGTTAGTGACTTGTTCTGAAATATATGTTCAAACATACAGGAAGCATGGATAGAATAAAACTATGCTCAGTAAAAGCGTTAACTGTTTTGCTCAAACTAAGGCAGGAAGGGTATTGGAAGTTCTGAATTTTGTTTTCAGTTGATAGAGATCTAGTTTCATAATTGTGGTCGTTACTGCCATGCAATTTATGAGTTCTATGCTTGGGAAAGTTCAGATATATGCTCAGTGAGTCAGTACAATCTCTCTGAGTCTTAAGGAATGCTATGCATGTTATTTGGACTGTATCTAAATAGTAAATTTCAATCAATTATTTGATTTGGATGCTCTGCTTCCAGGGGAAACCCTGTTAGGTCTGGAACTGAACTCTAATTACCCTTGTGGTAATTCTGTAAAACACTGTGTCTGCCTGGGTTGATTGAAATACATTGTAAAACACTGGGTTTGCCTGGGTCTGCCTCCTGTTTTTTAGCACACCTTAATTCCTTTTAATGTTAAATTTTTAGCAGTCTAGTTAGATTTTTCACAAGTAACAGGACAAGACTGGCAAAAGTCTAGTTATATTTTATTTTATTTTATTTTTTTTGGTAATAAAAAAATTGAAAAACAAGGACTTGGACAGGACTCGCCGAGTCTCGATTCACTGACTCAAAGCCCTTGAAATATCCGCTAACACCAACCAAAAAAAAAAGTTCTATGAAGAGAGACTCCAACATACACTCATGGCAATATGCAGTCTTGTACTGATACCAAATGGAAATAAATGACAGAATGGCCATGTTGTTTTCCTTGCTATTATTTCTTTGCTCCATAATGAGGTTGGTGAGGAGATAAATGAAGAGCCAGCTAAAAATGAAATTCATATGCGGTTTGAGTTATTGTTAAATGATGATGGAAGTAGATAAAAGTTTGGTGGAGGGGACATTAAGAGACTTACTGAAATTGTGAGAAGAGCATATACATGAATAAATTAATATACAAAGCAACCAATACTTAAAAACAAGAAGACATGGGGTGAGTGAGAACCAAGCACTAGGAAAAATATCAAGGAATTCATAAACGTAGAGCAAGTTGGTGGCGGGAAAAGCCAAACTTTATAGCTAAAGGAGGTAAATGGAAATGTATCATGATGTTTAGTGTGAAGACAATTAAAATTATACACATGGGTCTATATGTCCTAGCTAGGGGGTATGAACTCTCACTTTACCTTTGACCAAATGAGATATCAAATGACAACATCAAAATATTACTATTCATTGCTCTTTTGGAAGGTGGTTAGCTTGCTCTAAGACCAACAAATGTTCGATTTTCTGAGGTAAGTTGGACTTACCCAAAAACAAACAACACTTCTAGTGCCCGGGGTCAGCAAAAGCAAGATTAGCCATTTTGTCTGCCACATTGTTTTGTTGATAGGGTTGATGCTAAAGAACAACTTTTGTAAGCCAAAGAAGGTTTTGCCAAAAACGGCTCACAATATGTTTCCATTTCCTATGACCACCTGCCAACAAATTTCCCTTAGAAACCCAATCTTTGCAATGAAATCTAGAATTATTTTGGAGTACCCCTCAGTTACCAGATTTCGGATTCCCCAATCAATTGCCTTGTGTAGTCCTGTATGCAAGGCAATGAGCTCAACATAACTGCTTGTTTGTTGGCCTATGGATTTATTGTACCTAGGAATGGGGTGACCTTTGAAGTCACAAAATATCCCCCCAATAGATACCAATTTTGGGTTGCACTTAGATGCTCCATCAAAATTCAATTTTAAGAATCCTTTAGGAGGCAGCTCCCAGTTATGCTTTGGCTAGATTGGACTTCAATACAAAGTGATACATTCCATTTTAATCTCAACTAAGAGTGATAAATTACCACATTGTTAAAAGCATTTTGATGCTCCATACGGAGTATTCATCATTCATCCTAAGAGAATACAATTTCTTTCAAATAAATAGTTTGTTCACTAGAATTTTTTTCTAATACAATGTCCCTAACTTATCCCATAGTTCCATAGCACTGTCTTCTCCTGAGACATTCAACAACACTGAATCTGAAAAACACACCCTGATTGAACTCTTCACCTTCCTATCCATCTTCTCTAGCACAACAAACCATTGATCTCTGTCCACAAGAAAAATTTCCATCTTAAGCTTCCATAACTCAAAAGTTCTAACCATTAAATTTGTCTATCTCTATCCTTGAGTTGCCCACCATCTTCCTTCACATACAAGATTCCCCTACGCGAAGCTCCCACTCAGTAAGAGGTTTATCATAGGGCCAATATGCCCTAGCTCTTAGAAAACTAGTTAAACCCTAGCTTTGATACAAAATGAACAAAAAATCCCAATAAACCTATGCAGGGTATGTTACTGGATACACCCCTATGCCTCCCTGGTACGGGTACACAACATTTTGATACGGGTATGGAGGGTATGCCAACCCTATGCCCAAGGTATGCCCTAGCCCCTACAAGTATGGCCGAGTACGTCCTCAGACGTACTCGCAGGGACTAGGGCATAAGGTTGGCGTACCGCCCCAAAAAAAGCATCTTTGTTAATTTTTCCTCCTTATTTCACCGGTCAAAGTCAAATATGAACCTCAAAAACATTTTAAAGTGCATTTGCAACCCTAAAAGCATGAATCACACTCATTTTATCAAAAGATAACAACACATTTACCTTTCATTGCATTTTTACCTCCCATTGCATATTTGTTCACTCTTGCTCATTTTTTCAGTTGAATAAACTTAAACTCCTTCCTTGTGCTAAATCTACGCCATTACCTCTACATATTTGGCACCAATGACCTTGAGGAGCTTGCAACAAGGAGGATTCTTCATTCAAGGTACGTTTTTTTCAGTTTTGTAGGTTTTTTTTTAAGTTTTTTTTGTCTTTTAGTTTTTAAATGTATGTTTGTAATTAGTTTTGATTTTTTTCTTGTTTTTTAATAAATTTTAAAGATTCTTTCAACAAATGCTAAATATAACAATATTAATTAGTATTATAATTTTATCCAGTGTTATAGGGATTGTCGATTTGCCAAAATGTATGTCGATGGAAGTGCTAGTTCAGTTGCTAGTTCAGTGGGCTAAGGGTTACCTTCCAAACCCAATGCTCGAGCCCATCTTTTGAAATATGTGATGTTTGAACAACTACCAAGTGGAGGTTGTTTCCTTTGGCAATGTTCAAAATGTGGCTATCAATACAAGAGCTCATATAAACGGGTGAAAGCCCATTTGTGTGCAATTCCAGGTAAAGGAATCAAAATTTGTGGTGGGCCAAGTATAAATGAAAAATCAGGAAAAGGCTTGCCACATGCAAAGATTCTTGCATATATCAAAGAGCAAGAAGAAGCAGATGCCCTTTTTAATAAAGGACATAACCATCCTTTGAGCAAGAAAGGATCGACCCCTGTGGATATTGATCAATCTCGTCCTAGTATGGCTGCCCCATCACACCCATTTCTTGCTACACCTGACGTGGCCGTAGGGGAAGAGGATTCACCTCTTTCTCGCAAGAGAACAAAAGATTCGAGCCCATTAGAAAGGTCGTTCCACAATGAGTCAAGGGACATAGCAGAGCAGAGTATTGCACGTTGTCTCTATGCATGTGGGCTGCCATTCAATGTTGTTAGATCACCATACTGGCACGATATGGTCAGATCTATCAATGTTGCCCCTAAAGGGTTCATCGGCCGAGGGTATGAAAAGGTGTGAACCACCTTGTTGACAAAAGAAAATAAAAAAGTTGAAGATGCATTGAAGCCCATCAAGGATTCGTGGGTCGAGATAGGGGTGTCCATCATTTCCGATGGATGAAAAAATACCGCAAATAGACCATTGATTAATGTGGTCACAGTGAGCACTAAAGAGCCAATGTTTTTGAGAGTCGTTGACATGAGGGACAAGTCAAGGATGCATGATTCATTGCCAACATCTTGATAGAGTCCATTGAGGCGGTGAAGCCTCAAAATGTTGTCCAAGTTATAACAGACAATGCTAAAAATTGTAAACTTGTGGACATGTTGGTTGAGAGATATGGGCACATATTTTGGACACCTTGTGCCATTCATTCCCTCAACCTTATGGCAAAAATTGGGTACAAAAATTGATTGGATCAAACAAGTCTATGAAAGGCGAGCGAGATCCAAATGTTCATATCTAACCATCATTTGTCCCAAGGCATCTTCAGGGCCTTCTCAAAAGTTGCAGTTGTTGAAAGTAACATTTTATTTAAATTTTTAAATTTTATTCATGAATCATGTATATTTTTATTTTTAATTTAATTTTTAATTCTGTAAGTTTGTAATTTGAACACTTTTTTTAATTTTAATTTTAATTTTAATTTTAATTTGTTTTGAGTTGGTGTTAGGTTGCTGAGACTCAGTTGCCTCACACACCCTTGTCTTGAGATGGCTTGTTCAGGAGCGTGAGGCATTGAGTAGCATGGTTATCAACAACCTTTGGAGTATATGGAGGCAGGGAAACACTATAAGGGCCACAAAGGTGAAAATGCAGATTCTTGATGATGCATGGTGGGAACGTGTGGAGTATTTGTTGAGTTCTACTAAGCCCATCGTCAGCATGTTGAAATATGTGGACATGGATCATCCATGTTTGGGTGAGCTTTATGATGGAATCGACTCAATGATTGAGATCATTAGATCCATCATAAATGCCAAAGAGCAAGATCCCATGGAGAGGTTATTCGAGAAAGTGCAGTCGCATCTCATTGAAAGGTGGAACAAAATGACCACCCCATTGCATAATCTTGTTTTTGCCTTGACGCCCAAATACTACAATATAGAGATTATTTCTTTGGCTAGGAGGGTCGCACCATATAGGGATGTTGAGGTTAGCGGGTATATAAGGCGACATTCTCTAAACTCTTCCCTAATCGAGAAATTGAAGACCAAATTAGGCAAGAGTTTGCACATTTCATATCCTCTGTGGGTCACTCCCTTGCCGCCATCCGTGACAAGTACAAGAAGGAAGCTCAATTTTGGTGGTACCTCCATGGGAAAGCATACACCCACCTCCAACCACTTTTTATTAGAATTCTATCACAAATAAGATTTTTTTTTTTAAAAACTCTCTACCCTTCTTGTTCATTTCTATGTTTTGTTTTAACTTTTTTATTTTTATGAATTCTAATATAAATTGACTTTGTGGCTTGCCTCAATAGGTTGCAAGTTCCTCCTTTGCCGGGCAAAACTGGAGTACCTACAACTTTATATACTCAATGAAACGCAACAAGTTGGCAGCAAAAAAGGCAGAGGACTTGGTCTATGTGCATTCAAACATGTGTCTTCTCTCACACAAGCAACCTGACTACAAGGAAGGGGAAACAAAGTGTTAGGATGTGGACCCAGAGACTACCGATTTGGATGCCTCCGTTGCCTACCTTTCATTGCTTGATATGGATTTGCAGGTTGCTTCACAGGACCTGCATAGTGGAGCTAGTGGGAGTGGCACTGTTGCTACTTGTGGTTCTAGTGAACCATCTCATGATGAAGACATGGCAGCCGAAGATTAAAAATTTTAAATTAATATAGACTATAGCGAATGCTGACTTGTCTTTATTTTTTTTCCATATATTGTAATTTGTAACATTTGCACTATGTACCTATTTATAATTTATAAAACTATTCAAAGTTCGATCTTTGGCATTGAAATTATGAGTATGTTTTGTGGTTATTTAACTTATTTTGTTTCCTCTATGCATATTATGTGGTTACTTTTGCTTATATGGCTGTATTTTTATATTTTTAATTTTTTATATATATTTTTGTACGGCCATACCCAGCCGTACCCAAACCCCCAAAAAAAATCCATCGTATCCACGTACCCGATACTTGTACTTGTACCTATACCCGTACCCGTACATGTATCGACTACTTAGTATGCAAGTGAAGCAATGCTAACAAAATATTAAATATAACAGAAAGGCACTCACAATATACATGAGATTTAACGTGGGAAAACCCTTACAAGAAAAAATACAGCAAAACAACACTCAATTAACTCAACCATTCATAATAGAGTAAGATATTTCTCTATAGTTTGTTTAACCCTAATAAATGTGTGTGTACATATAAGCACATCACTACTAAGCAGTATTACAATACAATGGGTATAAAACCTTGGGTTGAGAAACCATCCATACAATACCATGGGCTGAAACCACCCATAAGGACCTGGACCCCGATGTTGTAGCAAGGTGTACAATCTATAAGGCATATAAATCATGCAAAGCATACAACACATTACCAACACATCTTGATGGAGGTGCTTGGGCGATTTCCAAAGACCAAAGAGTTTAATGCATACTTGCCTAACATCTAACATTATCACAATTATTTCCCTTGGAGTTGCAATTGGAAAGGTAATCTTTGGCTATGATGAGTTGGTGTTGATTCATGGCCATCTTTAGGGTGGAAAGAACACGTATTTAGACGAGGCTCTTATGACCATTCCACTTGTCCTCCTAGGCGGAGGTTTGTTCACCATTATTTATCTACCAAGCAAGAGTTTCTTCTAGGTGGTAGCTTGATTCCTATGATCGGCATCAACGTTGGATGGGATCTCCAAGTTGGAAATGCCCTTCACAATAGGGACTTCCATTGTCCTCATTTTGTGAGGGAAGGCAGTGCCCCTTATTTCCCCTGTGATTGGGGTAGCATTAAGCGGCAGACATCTCATGGCGTGTGAGGCAACAACCCACAGCGCAAAAGGCAACCATTACTAATTGATATCGTAGGTGGGAGTTGAACCATTAACCATTAGTGTCAATAGAATGAGAATCTTTTATCATCTTCAACAATTCCTTCATCCTCTATTTACATCTATACATGTCTCTTATGGAATAGTATGGAAGAGTGTAGAAGAGGGGATTCTTTGTATGCATCTTCCCCGCATCATTCAGTTGAGTATTTCATAGTTTTCTTTTTGCATAGAGACATCCACCTATAGCTTAGCATCATATCATCACATATGCAACCTGCTCATGATTCAGGGAATCCACTCATCCTTTGAGGCACGTCAACATCATAGTATAGGGCTCTTACTCATATCCCCTGGCACCTACAACATTCAACTATCCACACCAAGTTGGTGGTGCCATGTACTCCTCTCAAGTACAAAGATATACATATATTAAATGCAATCTATATTAATTTTATCTGCTCTTTGTTCTGGTGCATAGTATTAGAATTTTATGCTCTCTCTACATTTTCAACTTGGTTCTCCAATTGCCTTTATCCTATCAATTGTCAATATTATTTTCTTCTGCTTGTAGCACATGTAAGTTCCAAAAATTTTGAGTGTTGTACCCTGGAAAGTCTTGGGATCCAGATCACCTTACCAAATTTGCTTCCAAATTATAGATCCCATTCAGACCAACACTGGTAATAACATGAAAATACCCGGTAGTAGTGTACTATTTTTGCCTAATAAACATTATACTAAGGGAGTTGATTATCTTGATGTAATTTCAAGGCCAACTGCATTGCTAGAACCTTACTGAATATCCTTTGATATTTAAGCCCCTGACAGCTTAAGGCATAGCTCTTTTACTCCCAAGAATCAAAGAGGACTTATAATTGTTTGTCTACACCACGCCAATGACAATTGTTTGATGGCTATAATCTCTTCCTTTTCTTGAAATTTGAAGCACTGGGAGAAGATACATGGGCATTGCCTAAACTTTAAAGCATTAACTGGATCGATTGGACCTTTCCAGCTAACAAGACCCGTCTATTTGTCCAAAAAATGAGCTTGTTTCTGATTTTTGGTACTAAATCCCCAAGAGAGTTGTTGAAACAAGTCTATGACGGAGGGAAAAGCCAGGATAATTGGTGGATAGTTAAGCTTCCTAAAATCCAAGAACTCTGAAAATATATCTTCTTCGTCGAGTGAAAGTGATGAACAAAAATACTCCTGACTTTTCAATATTTATTTGTTGACCGTACAAAGTACCTGATACAAGTCACTAAAGTGCAAGAAACTTAGCAAGGACCAATTAAAATAAAAAACAAACATGTGAGATGAATCTGTCTTGTTTATTGAATATAAGCTATGCCTCAACTAGCATCCATAGTTGAAATGATATCCTAGATTACTGATGCCCAAAGGTTCCAACGAGAAATGGAGGATACTAGACAGACAATGGGAAAGCTTTTAAATCTATCTATCCAGGGTTTAGAAGCTAAAAATAAAAAAGTAGTCAGACAGCGTACGGTAAAAGTTCAAACAGAAATTATAACTCATCAAAAAGGATCCTGAATATTTCAAATGCTTCCAACAAAGTCACCCACCACTTCAAATACTTGAAATTTACCCAGGTTAATATTTGCAAATATCCAAATCAATTAGGATGTTGACACTCGAACATGGGATGAAATCAAAACAAACTATACTCAATATAATTTTTTTGATAGCTCAATGGGAGTTCTATGGGGACCACCACCCATAAACTTCAAAAAAGTTTTTGATACAGTCTATGCCAAAATCCGGAAAGAGAAAATCCAAAAAGATTCAAAGGTGTCACTTTTATAATTGGTGGCCCCAATGACTATTGATCTTACTAAACCTAAATTTACCAATACACCTTACATAGCTTCTAATGCTAGGAAGAAAATATTATGCAGGGCCAAAAGAATTTACTTTGAGATTCACACCTTGAATAAAAAATATAGAAATCAAACATATTATATATTAACCATGAATTAAAATTTTCTCCAGTAGCACACTTCCAATGACCTAAACAAAATCATCATCTACCAAACTAAATGTCCCTATAGTTTTCCCATCAGCCACAAGGCCTCCTGAGATTGCATGAAGCCATCATGAAAGGTGACACCCCTTGTTAACCGACATATGCACCAAGAGCTCATTCCACTATGACTGAAAATCGAATGTATAACTCCAAAATCGTACCTTCTTATTCCGTTAAAAAGGAGACACCTTCTAAGATACACAAGAAGTCCTATGATTAAGGAAAGACCTAAAGGTATGATTCCTAAGATTAGATAATGCAAGCTTAGGTCTAAACAAGTGAAGACAAGAAATATGTATGATGTCGAGCATTTGGAAAGACTTGGAAAGTAAGGGCCCTGTAGATCATGGCCAAACTCTGATGCAACTACCCAATGATATGAATATTATGACACCCTCGTGCGCAATAATTATCCAAAGCCACAAGGTGGAAACACCCAAGTTCCTTTTGCTCTTGGATGTATTGAACAAAGAGGTTTGCACAGAACCAACAAATTCTTAGATTTCACCTTTACAAAATGTATCTCAATGTGAGTGCTATGTAAACTATTGAAATGAAAACAAAGGCAGTTAATAAGATGTTTAAGCAAATGTTTAGAATGCAACCACCTAACAGCGGTTGTCCTACAACAATGTTAATTTTAAATGGAAAAGAACTAAACTGTAAAGAATCTAATGCTATCACCAAATCAGAAGCCAATATGTATCTTTGAACAAGATAGGAGGCATTCGTGACATTGTTAGACAAATAACAAGCAAGTGAAATGCAGCATAAACTTAAAAAACAAGAAGCAATAACATCAAACAAGATCACCCAATCTGTATATGGTGGACTTTTGTATTTACTCAGGTGCATCACAAGCTGACTAAAAAGCTGTAGAATGTGTCCTCAATCTAACAATGATCTCTTCAATCTTGTGTGACACGTGCAACGTTGAAACTTTTGAAAGGATACAAATGGTGTAAGGATGAAGGTGAAGGGGATGAGAAAAAATGTGGTCAACTTGGAAGGAAAAGGCTAGCAAAGATCCCAAACTGGACTTTGTGGCTTATTAGAGTTAAAAAAACTCATCTTATCGGGCCCATTGAGTTACCAATGTTGCGGTATACCCTTGGGATTGATGTCGGCGATGTAGGCCATAGAATGATGATTCTTTCTATGTTATATTAGGAATAGGTGTATAAATAGGGACCATGCCCTCACTTATATCCATCATATCACTTAGATTTTCATTCATTATCTATATTGAGCATAATGTGTTTGTGTGCCCTAAAATGCACTCTTCATATGATTGTATTCTTGGGTTGAACTTGATATTGCTTGTGTGGAGTTTTCTTTTTTGTCAATCGTGGGACCTTGCACTTAATTCTAACATGGTACCAAAGCCTAGGGCTTAAAACCCCTCAAGTTTTGGTTCTTTGCAACCATTTGGTGCATGGCGGCATGGGAGCAAAGAACATTTTCTAGCAATGGATTTACAATTCTTGCCAAAAAATTTAGGTTGAGAGCGCTTGTTTGGAGACAAGCGGCTTCATTTTGGTCCTCTAGTGCAAGGATTTGTTCATATAGAAGAATTAAGTTTTGTATAATAACCCCTATCAAACAACAAAAATTTCCATATTTGATTATTGTTGTGGCCAACACACCCCATTTTCAAAATTTCAAATAAGGACCCATTTGATTCTCAAGATTGCATATTCAAGTCTCATTTGAGTATGAGATAACTTTAAACCCAAGCATACCTTGGCCTAGGTTCCATTAATCATGAGTTATTTTTGGCTTAAAGCTTACGCATTATTTGGAAAACATCGGATTTTGTTTTCGTGACTAAAATGACTAATCAATGCTTGTCCAAAGCCATTCAATTTACATGTACAAATCAATGCTGAATTTTCCAAATGTCTCTCTCGCATTCAAAGCTAGATGACGGCCTAAGTCTTTATAATATAATTGCCACATCAATTATCGGGTATACACCTCCTTTGACAACCATACCCAAAATCAAGTGACTCTTTTATGTCCCCAATGCTCCAATTCAGTGAGATCACACCACGCATTGCTACCACGTTTCACCGCAACCTTTCTATGAGAAACAGCTAAGTCTACGCTTCTCCAATCTAAGCGACGCAGCAAGATCATGCCACGCGTCACTCTCTTGGTTCATCATCGGTCTGTGCCAAAAGTTCAAAGTTGACAAACTGACGACTAAGCAATGCAACGAGATGAAGCCATGCGACACTCTCTCAGTTCATCATCGGTTTGCGTCGAAAGTTCAAAGTTGCCGAAGTAGCGATAGAGTGATGCAACAAGATCATGCCACATGTCCAACCTAGTATAGTCAGCAACGACTAGTCATTTGCGCATGACGCCACATGACAATGTCTTACTCCATCGTACACAATTAAAGATTCAAAAGCTCAAAGGGGATCCACGAACCGAGCGATCAAGCGACAACAAGCCACATAGCCTATATCGATACAATTGGAAGCTCAAACTCAATATGAACCCAGCCAACTCTGCAAGGAAACATAAAATAAGACATGGCTAAGCGAAATAGTGACAGTTGCCAATGGCGAATGGATTTATTAAAAATAAACAGGTGACAAGCAGCCGAAAGAACAGACAACAAGACACATGTCAAGAAAAGTCTTGCAAAAGTATACGTCATAAAAATCAAATTCAAAACGGAAAGACAATTGACATAGACCGTTGCTCTGCAATTAATTCCCACAGATGAAATATTATGGCAATGAATTTGGAACTCCTCAACCACATGCTTCTTCGTTAGATATAGGCATTCCTTTGGTCACTCCAATTACAATTACTTTTATTCAACCAACTCAGCTACCTCCATCAATGCAATACCCTGTGTCTGGTCAAAATCCTTCATTAATAGTGCTCACCTCAAAGGGAGTTTCTCCTGACATTCAAGTTAGGAGAACACTGCCCAGCTCCTTCAAGTCCCCTGCAGTTACAATGGAAGAAAGACCTCCATATACAAAAGCACCATTGAATTTAATCCATTTAGATTCAAAGGAGGAATCCCCTGAAAGAGACTTAATAGACACAGGGATTGTAGAGGAGTATCCAATAAAAGAAGAGGAAGATGATACAGAATATCAATTACAATAGGATGTTTTTCAGAAGACACCTCTACAAGTATATTTTACATCTTCTAATTCTAGTCCTCTTCATATACATGATATAGAGCAAGAAATAATTGGGACACAAGAACATGATATTGGGGTAAGCAACGCTGCAGACCCACCCATCACAGCAAATAATCCTCCAATTGGCATATCAGTTACTTGTGGTGTGGATAGTCCAGTTATAAAAACAATAGCTACTACCCAAGTCATGGCTCTTGCTTCCTATGTTTCAGATGTTCTTCCAACTACTACCACTTGTGTTGTTACTCCAGATGTCACAGTCCCATCAGATTCTATGGGTATTTATATTTCTTTTCCCAGTACTTCTGCGATAACACTTCCTAGTATTTCATTTGATTCATTAGCTAGCACAATTACCACCCCCATGAGTACTAATGTTGTCCCTCGCACATGCATACCGTTTCCTCAAATATTAACCACTTTGACTCAAGTTGCCATGGCACAGCTCGAAGATGTAATAAACCCTCAAGAACCTATTCCTATTGTTCCCCAGTCAGTGCATGTTGAGGACTTAGTTTCTCAATCATTGTTTGGACCATTCCATAGCCATTCATCCACCCGGATAGAATCTCCTATGCCCTCAATCACCCAAACAGAGTCCTCTATTGTTACAACTATTCAAGAGTCTCGTAATGCATTCAAATACATTATTCAAACTCCACCTAAAATTAAGGTCTCTAGTGAGAAGATGGTTGATCCTCCATTTCCTACACCCCCTTCATCTACCCCTTCATCACTCATGGGACCACCAGCAACTGTTCCATCAGTTACCACCTCGTCTCAAGACCTTGTCTCTAACACGGGATGGATGCAGCAATTGCAAGCAAAGAAACAAGCTAGACAACACTTGGTGCTTATTGAGCCACCCAAGACAAGTTTAGAATTTGATGAAAATACTAACAAGATGAAAAGGATCAAAAAGAGGAAAATGACAAGTGATGGTAAAGAATTTTTTTCTTTTTTTTTTGGTGGAAAACATCTCCAAAGAGATGCCACTTTGGGTAAGACCCAAGGAGGCAGGGGTCTCTATTCCGCCAAAATCGCCCAGGGCTCGCCCCTGGCTTGCCCCCTTCGGCATGTACAAAGAACATGCCTAGCCAAAAGAAAACCAGTCACCGGACCGTGCATGTAGCAGTCAAAAAACCAACAACACTGATTACTAAAGGCTCATGCATTAGCACCGAGGATCAAGGAAAAATTCCATCAATCAGAATATGCCAAGCAATAACTGTTAGCCCAAGCCTAGGCATGGGAAACAAGACTAATAGGAGCAACCATCATCATCAGCTTATCTCAAGATTCAAAATCTGTCTAAGATCTTCTTGAAGCTTAGTCGGCCACCATAGAGGCGGAGACCCATAACAAAGGAGATTGTCATTATCCAGAGCCCAGTTTGCTAGCACATCTACAACTCTATTAAGCCCTCAAGGAAATGACAGAAGCTAATTTGTTGACAATGTTCCTTTAGCTTCTGAATCTTTTCCTGTTCTCTAACAATTTGCCAATTTTTACTCTTATAAGAAGAGTTATTAGACAAAAGACTAATGATGAGAAGAGAATCAGATTTAACCTATATTCTTGACCATCCCACCTTCACTGCTTCTTGCATACCTCTGGAAATAGCTTTAATCTCAACTACATTATTCGTTGCATAACCCAATTTTTTTGAAAAGAGAAAAGTCACAGAAGCATTTGAACATCTTCCTATGCCACCAATACTGGCAGCTTATGAAAAGAGGGTTTAATGGCCCTTTCAGATGTGTGTTGTGTTTGGAGAATGAAGATAATCTTACTCATCTTTTTATTAACTGCTCCTTTGTTATCCAATTATGGCATCTCTTGGTTAAGTTATTTGACTTGCCTTGGCCTGGAATTCAAAATATTGAGCAACCCTTTAGAGATTGGGGAAAGCATATAAAGAATAATCCAAATTTTATACAAGCTTTATGGAGTGGTATAACTCTCTTGCTTTGGAATCTTTGGAAGGAGAAAAACAAACGGATTTTTCAACAGGAAGGTAGAGAAAAAAAATTTGTTTGGGAAAAGATAAAGACCAATGTAGCTGAAACCACTAAATACAAGGTTCACCTTCCTCCAACTTTCTCTGAGAGATTGAATAATCTTTTTAAAGATTTATCTTTAACTTTCCCCACATCTGCTTTGAGGGATTTTGGTAACTGGTAAAGAAATTGAATTTAGAAGAGAAGAATTATTCAACTTGACAAAGAAGAGAAAACTCAGCCTGGCAAGCATGATGAGTTTGAGGAAGACCCCATATGTTTGGTAGATGCCACAAGGGGAGTTGCTAAAGAAAATGTTGTGTGGCCTTGGAGTCTCAACACAGGATTGAAGCCCTAGAGGATATTATGGAACAAGTACAGAACTTTGCTTGGTCAATGTATGATTTGGTATGGTTTATCCATAGAGCATGAACAGTCACAACCACAATGGCATAGGGTGGTGGAATTTCATGATGCTCTGAAGAAATTAGATGCTAAATTATACAAAATAGCAAAGGCAGTTAGGGAGAAGTCATACCTAGAGTTGAATTTGTTGACACTCCCAAATATTAGCTTGGCTCAAAATTATGTGAATAATACAAGAGATGGTCTTATGGAGTGGCACCTGGCAATGAAAGAGCTAGTTAAACAACTAACTAGTCAATAACACCAAGCCACAAAATTGCTTGGAGACATGCGCATCTCCTTTCTATATCATCCCCAGGGGCAGATAGTCAATAGGATGTTCTCCGACACCTTGCTTAGAACCTTTGTTAATCATTTTAAAGCAAAGGTTGAGAATACGGTTCATGGACTAGCGATCAAGTTGTCCAATTAATCACATTCACCAAGGAAAAGATATACCATGCGCAAGCATTAAACAAATCATTTGATACTTCAATGGTCACACACAGAAAATTAATGGAAATTCAAACTTCCCATATAAATTTTGAAGTAATTGAATTAGACTCTGCCTACAAGAAAAAGAAAGAACAAGAACAACTAACTGCTCAAACAAAGGATTCACAAGTTCAAACAAATGTTGTAGCACCTTCAATTACTGCCACAGTAACTAGTTCCTCCACCATTAGTGCCACATCATCAGTTCCTGATTCCAGAATACATAGTCCCAATCTACCTATTGGAGTTCGGTTCGGTTCAACTTCAGCTACCACTGACAGTACTACTCAGACATCATAGTCTAATTTTGGAGTTTATTTTTGGCAGATTTATTCATATCTTTGCTTCATCAAGAAGCAGTTTTTTGTACATGCATGAATGGAAAACTAAATTAAGCCCGACACTTATTTTTAGTCTTTTGAACATGCAATCACGTTTTGAAGATGAGGCGGTGCCCATCTAGAACTATATATACATGTTTCTTATGCATTGTAAGGAGAGGAGAATTAATGCAAGCAAGAAAAAATTTCTACAACTGTTCTATGAGTTTGTGTGAATGTGTTGTCTCTTCCATTTTCTATGTTTCATTGGAGAATTTCCATTAAGTTGGTAAATCTGTAGTAGGTTGAGTGTATGTTATTTGCAAGGATAAGATTGAACATTTTGTTAGTCTTGTCAATTTTTTTGTTATGGATTATACTTATTACTTGTTAGTGACATTGGATATGCATAGCAATCCAGTACTACTAACATCTTTGATTGTAATCATTGAATCTTTTTGCAATTATTTCCTTAGACTCTTCACTGTGTTTGTATTTTGTGCTTTCAGCTAACACACAACAAACATTGGTTTGTGACATGTACTTGGCGTGGTATAGTAAATTAGCTTGGAAAGGTTTAATATCCAATTGGATAATAGACCATTCTGTTGAGTGTTTGTTATTTGCAAGGATAAGATTGAAGATTTTGTTGGTTTTGTCAATTTTTTGGTTATAGATCATACTTATTACTTGTTAGTGACATTGCATATGCGTAGCAATCTGGTACTAATAACATATTTGATTGTAATCATTGAATCTTTTTGCAATTATTCCCTTAGACTCTTTATTGTGTTTGTTTGTGTTTTGTGCTTTCAGCTAACACACAACAAACATTGGTTCATGACATGTACTTGGCCTAGTATAGCAAGTTAGCTTGGAAAGGTTTAATATCCAATTGGATAATAGAACCCCCTTCTTTTTTACTTTACCCTCTTTTTACCCTTTTTTGGATAGGTTCACCTTAGTTTAGACCCACCCATCCACCTCAAGCAGAATTCAAATTTAGAGTTAGACAACCATCCTATTCGAACCATCAACGGTAAATAATCATTTCGCTCACTACTATTCCACCACATGGTTATTTATAAAAATGATAGCTGCAACTCGTGCCTTGGAGTGAATTTTCACCAATCCTAAAATGTTAGGGACCTTCCTGTAAGAATCTTTGGTGTGCATAAAACCCACATCAACAATTACATTTTTCGATTCCATGTGGAATTTCATTAGGGTCCTTTTTTTTTTGTCAAAAAATACCTTTGATTAGGCTTCCAAATCCTCCGCCAAGTTTTCCTATTGGAAGTGACCAATTCAACAGATCAGTCATAGTGTTAGCAAACTAGAGGAGGTAACTGGTGATCATCACGGTTGGTAGGCAAGCAGAGCTGCAGGAAGGGCAAGGAATGAAATTCTCATGACAGTCTACTACCAAATAAAATAGTATTGGCAGGGTATGTGAGGGCAGCGCTAGCACCATTCGTGGAGGTGAAGGCATGGTAGCAACCCTAGAAGGTCTGCAAGCTCTTCTATGTTGGGGATCAACAAGGCTCATAGGTACCAAAAGCTAAAGCAAAGCCCAGCTTTGATACCAGTGTTAGGAAATAAACAAAAACATTCATCTATTCCTACATGTGCAAGACCTTATAAATGCAGAAACATAATACAAGCTACAAAAAAAAAAAAAAAAACAAGAGAGACAAACCATACAACACCAGATATACGTGGAAAACTCTTGAAAAACTAGCAAGGGAAAAACCACGGGGCAAAAGCAGCACCAAACTATATTACTTCTTCATCAACACTCTCTTACACAGTGCCTCTCACAATAGCTACAAACAAGTGCTACATCCAAGCACTCAGGTGAGCAAAGCTTACGCCAAGCTATCCATGCTCTAACCTCCAACATGAGCTGAGCTAATAGCCTCCAAGCTCCAAGCGGCAATAACCTTCATGGATCCTCTTCATGCACCTAGGTGAGCAAAGCAAAACCTGCCTTCCATGCTCCAACCTTCAACCTGCATTTGATGCTTACAACCCAAGCATCTAGGTGAGTAAAGCATGAAATCCTTCCTACTCTAACCTTCTATCATGCAAGCACAAACTTGCAAGGATCCAAGAGCCACTAATTGGACTACATTACAATGAGAAGAATAATGCATATTTATGCATTTACAACCAAAGAAGAGAGAGAGGAAAAGTTCGTCCCATTTGAGTGGGGAACACTATTGGGGATAGGGACTTTTGTCCCCCACTTGAGAAAGGTCACACATGTGGAGAATCTCCTTTTGACCTTTCTCCACTAGCATCCAAATGCTATGTCCTACATAGTGCATGATCATGTGATGTCCTTTGTCTTCCACTTTCACAAGCATCCAAACTTGGTGCTCCACTCATCCACTTAATGCCAAAAGATGCACATTCATCTCTTGTCTTTAATGAAGCACTAAGTAAGTGGATTCTCCACATAATGGCACCCCACATATCCACTTACCAATTCCACTCAAAAGAGACACCCCACATGCTCCCCACATGAAAAAACAAAGGAAAAACATGTGTTTAGTGAAGAAATTCACCCCACATCTCTTTCACACCTTTCCAACATGAAAGATGCCTTTTGTGGGTCATGCCATGTCACATTGGAGCCACTGCTTAGGACCCTCCATGGGCCCCACATCCTAGGACCCACTATGGGCCACACAGTCACATCACTATCCTATTGCATCACTTGCATGCCACATCACCTGGGATCCACCACTTGGGACCCTCCATGAGGCCCACAACCTGAGACCCACCACTTGAGACCCACTGTGGGACCCACTGCCATGTCACCATGAATAGTGACTGGTGAATAGTGCCCATGAATAGTACTTTGTGAATAGTGGGTTCACACCCTAACATTCTATAAGATTCGGGCAGCCTCTAGGGGTGTGAACATCGGCATAGCCCATCCAAGTAGGGCATTGCCCTCTCATTTATGAAATTCAGGGGCTCAAACCTCCACCCCTCCACTAGCCTTGTTTTTCTGCAATGGTTGAGGGTCCCACAAGGGACACGTGGCACACTTTGGTTGGTCCACATGGAAGTTGTGGTTTGTGTGGCACTTTGTGGTGGCAAGCCAGTTTGAAGCTAATGTGGAAGGTCCGTACATGACCAACTTGGCCAAAAAATTGCAAAACACACCCCATGGTCGACACATCTATGAGTGTCATTGGGCCAATTTTTTGCATATTTATAGGCAATTCAGTCAGCTATTAGCAAATCACAATGCTCCAAGTGGAAACAAGAGCAGGTACAACAGAGCATGTACATCCAACACATAGTTAATGGCATAAAAGGATTGGTTCCAACAAATAAGCGACACTTGTCGCACTTGTGAATTCATAAAAAAATTGAAAATTTAAATTTTGAATTTTTTAAAAATTGAATGTTATTGTTTTGGAGGAAATTTTGTGCACTTGGATACCTCAAATTCTAGGAGTCATAACTTTGTCATATGGACTTCAATTGACAACTCATTTGTAGCATTGGAAAGGTATTTCAGAGCTCTACACAGTAGTGGTGTTGGTTGTTGAATTCAGAGACTTCTTGCTTGTCCTTGATCTAGCTGAAGATGGAGCCGATTCCAAGGGTGCCACATAACTTTCAAGGTTTGGGAATCAACTACGGAGACAGCTTTACTCAAGGAGGGTTGTGACAATTATGAAATTTGTATAACCTTCTTATGTGTGTATAACATGAATGGTTCATAAGGCACAACACTTGTTGACGATTTTGCAAATGGGGTCACAAGCTAATTGTCATTGATTGTGGGGAGAACCCCATGATTAAGTGCGCTTGAGTCAAAGCAATAATGGGATGGGTGACCTCCTAATGCTTCACCCATGTAAGCATCACCTAGATGCAGTAAGTGTTGAGTGGACCATTCATGCTCATGAGAGATGGTTTCTTGTGAACCACCACTCGTGAAATATGGACCGACGTAGGTTGACTCGAAATTACGTGGTTGAATCCCAAAATCATATCCATAAATGTCATTATGTTGTATCCCCAATTCAATAGCTCTATTTCAAATTTGGCCGTCATCTAGGTGCAGGACCATTTATGTAAATTGAATTTTAAATAAGATAGAAATGTGAATTGCTGAAGAATCACATCAAGGAAGTGACCTTTCAAAAAAATAAGTTAAAATATCAGATATATATTGTTGAATATTCCTAATAAGGAGTGAATGCTTTTATAATTAATCATTATACGAAATCCCCATTGTGAAGCCCAAGAAATTTGATACTTAAAAAGAATGCTAATCACCCCGAGTTTTGTAAGCATGCACTTGGGATTCAACTAAGTCTGCAATCACATCAGTCAAAAATGAAGAACAATTCTATACCTAAAATGATTGCTATAACTCTATGTTGTTTGGGTACGGGTACGGGTACGGATACGGGGACATCTCGGGTACGCGGGTACGTCATTTTTCAAAAACCTTGATTTGGATACGTCGTGGGTACGTCTGTGTATATATATATATAGTATATTACTCATTTTTTTAGTAGAACACTTGAAACTACATAGTGTGAAAATATTTGTCTATAAATGATAAAACACTTAAAAATATATAATATTCATTCATTCATTACTTCAAAGACAAGATGTACATTCAAATCTAGAATAAATCATCTCGATTGTCCACAAAATCATGAATGCCACTCCCATTATTTTTCAACTTTATCATTTACTGACACTTTCTCTCACAAGGGCTCATCGATGCATTGAATCTCACGAGTGCATGCCTTAAGGGGTGCACAGGGAATGGGGTGGGATCGGCTTGTGGCACTTTGCCAGAGATAATCTCATACTATTCTATCACGCATACATCCCTTCATGCAGCCTTCATACCTCCTATGATGTCTCCTTGAAATCTTGAAACCCTGAAATATGGGTAAGTTTGAAACCCTGAAACCCTGGAATCTGACTAACTCTGAAATATGACAGGATCCTCCAAAACCTAGAATTTGCATTATAGCTCCTAGCAGTCCGAAACCCCTCTCAAACACCCTGAAAGTATATAAATAAAATATAACTTAAAGTATAAGAAACTGTTTATTTTATTTCTACACGGTTGGGTTCATACTGGATTTACATTTAGGGTTGCTTAGTTTTTAGGATTTTTTTTTTAAGGATTTTCTGAGGTTTTTTTTTTTTTAAATTCGCCATTTTTCTACCGGAATCCCTCGGGTACACGCCGGAAATGTCCCCAGTACTCCCGGAGGTGCCCGTCGGCGTGCCAGACGTTTCCGGCACGCCGGCGGGCGCCTCCGAGACGCCTCCGGGAGTACCCGGGACGTCCCCGTGCCGGAGGCATCTCCGAACAGGAGGCGTCGGGCCGGGGGCGTATCCCTGCTGAGTAGAACTTCCAAGGATGTAGTTTTATGCTACAACGATGCCCGTTAGACAAGAATAAAAATGGGACAAGGTGGAAGAAGTTCGCATTAGATGAAAGGTGGAAATGGAAAATAGATTAGCCATTGAATCTAATAGGACATTTGTACAGTTGCAAATGGAGGTTGCGTTCCAGAAAGGACAAGAGTGTAGAAATACAGGCTGATACTTAGCCCACTAAGTAAATGGTCAGGACACTACCTACCCACTCTTTAAGACAGCAAAGTGTAATAATTAATCCTCAAATCACAGTAACTTAGAAGCGTACGGTACTGTATACCTCAAGTTAAATTCTATCATGTATGACAGGTGTGCATCCTTTTGGGCCAATTTTTTTCCATTTCGTATTTTGCACAGAATCAGAACTGTATTTTTCTGCCTATTACTCAAATTAGACTACAAGCCAACCTTCTCTACATATTGGATGGAGAAGGAAATGGTATGATACATTCTGTATTGCTTTCTGAGTATGATTGTTAACCTGAGAATTTCAGAAAACACTATCATACAGCATGTTTTCCAGCCCAACACCAAGTATAAAATTAAAATTAATATTAAATGTACCCAATGTTTTCCGCAGGACATTCTCATAAGCAGTTAAGCTACCTACTAAACATGGACAACTATAAATCATGTCATGAAAACAAGAAAGTCATTATTTATTAACATTTTCAAGAAGGATGGTGAAGCAAGCAAACCATTGGATAAGTTGAGGTAAAATGTTTCCCTAAAAGAATACCAAACTCCTCAGCTGATAGCTGTTCCACACACTCTTTCGCTTTTGCATATACCTGCCAATATATGAAAGCCAGCTCTTAAACTTACATGTCATAAAGCAATGTCTCAACAAGATGAATGGATAACAAAAGACCCATATGTTGTGTTGACAAGATGAAGGAATAACAAAACATTGAAGAAAAGAATATGAAAAATGTAAAGAAATGAATAAAAACTCAAAGCTTTCAAAGGGGATTTTCTTTAATTTTTTGAATTTTAAATTTTAATTTATCTTTAAAACATATTTCCAAGGCTGTGAGTCATAAATTATATATCATTTTCAATTTAATATATTGATTAATAAAACAATGAATTAAACATATAATAGCAATTACATGTAAAAAAATGTGAATGACATACCTTAAACCTTGCCCTTCTTTCAACAGAGGTCCAAGATGCACAATCAGTTTCTCAGTTCAGCAGACAAATGTATGGACTTAATTTTCTGAAATTTTTGGTAGGAGAATCCACGCTACAAATAGGGGTAAAGTTTAATTTTTGGATAAGATTGATTTATAAAATTGAGGAAGAACTCGTACATAGAAGTGGCAGCCAAATTGTTGACAAACTCATACATAGAAGTGGTAGCCAAGTTGTTGGCGGATTCAATAGAATTGAGGATAGAATCATTAAGAATTCCTAGTTTAGCAAGTTTGTAATAAATAAACAATGCTTGTTGGGTAATAAAGAAAAACTTAACTGAAACGTGATATATATGCATTGTAATATGGTCATCAGTATCTAATGCACAAAACATGTTCTTTCTCTTCCTGTCTTAGAGTCCGGTTTGTGAATTTTCTTGATAAATTCTTTGATTGGATGGGATTTTCCTAAAACCTAAAATTTGTTGAAGAAATAGATATTACCAATCTCAAGATGATGAAGCTTTGCCTCTCTGCTATGAATTACAAGCACATTTTCATTGCAGACTATATCATTATGGGTATTGGAAAGATCTAGCCTACAGCAGATAGTCATGAGATTACAATGTCAAAGAACTGCATTCATTACATGGGTTAATAACATGCTAGACTTGTCTCTTGCAATTATTATCTGAAAAAGAGACTTTATAACTCAAATTTGTGATATAAAAGATCTGTCATCCACCAACAGAATGATAAAAAGAATATGGTCTGGAAGAACTTAGTTTCTGTGACAAAATGGCTACATGATCATGGCCAATTACCACACAGCCCCGGTCTGCAGGCAGCATCTAGCTGTTTTTTTTAATCAAGCTCTTTAAACACAATGATCTATGATTCTATGTGATATGCAAATAAATTAATGTGTACTCGAAACTATGAAAGGTTGATCCAATCCAGTGCTTGAACACACATAGGTTGAGGAGGAATCACCATGTAAGATATGTTTCAGGACCCGTGGGCAAAAGATATGTTTCATGACATCCAGTATGTTGTCCGGCTCTCTTCCAATAGATAGCTGAATTGACCTAGTCAAATCTAAAAAAAGTGACTCATTAAAACCTGCTGAGGTTGGAGAGGAGATTAGAATCCCATGCACGTTGGGAGAGATCTTATAGGAATAAACCAGACCTTACTCTGGAAATTCAGAGTCCCTCCCGTTGAAGAAAGATCTTTCCAATGACAGCTTGAGCAAGAAGTGCAGTATAGCTACAATTTGTGGATTTTCAAATCATGCTTCCATCATGAAACGCTTGTAACAGTCCACCCTGAAATCTGAATTCCAATCTAAAACATCCCAAGTGTATTTCCTGGTAATAAAATGTAGAGAAGAAATTGCAGACCTTGGGGCCACAAATCGCTGGACTCCTAGAATGCCATAAGTAGCTCCTTACAAAAAACATTGCAGAACGCTCTCCATGTTATGAATTATTTTACTCTTTATTTTTCATCAATTTTAAGAATTTTCTATTTTGCATAAAAAATCACAAGTTAGATTTGCCAACCGCTATTTTTTTAAACTTCAGTAACCAGGATTTTGTATAAAGTGTATGTAAGCTTATAACGTTTTTACAAATTACCACGTAATTTTTAGTTTCTCCTCATATATTGGTATATAATATTTCATATTTTAAAATCCAAGCTGCCCTGTTTCCATAAAGATGTTGCCTCCTTTCTCACCGGGGTGCAGGCTTGGGTGTTCTCTCTCCTTGCTTTTATAAGGAGTATCTTCCACGAAGTTCTGTTGTAAAAAAAATCCATCACTTCAGTTTTCATGCTCCACTTGATGTTAGGAGAGATATCTTTTGTATTTTCTATTCAAATTTCACTGTCCATGGAGACCCCATCAGAAGAAACTGGTATTTTAGAAAATCGCCCAATAAGTGAAGATGGCTTGAGGATTTGTACCCTAACTTTGAACATATCAAAATAAAAAAGACATTGGTTTAATTGCAGAAAACTAACATTCTCAAATAATAAAGTTCAGATGGTATCCTTACACAGGCAAGCCAAGACAAGGCCATTTTTTTTTTGGATGGATATATGGGGATTGCCATTGAAGCCCCACCCAAAAAAATGAAACCAACACAAGGCATGCCTCAAGAATTAACCAGAGTGTATGTATTATTGAATGTTTCAAAATATTAAAGACCGCCTGCCTGGGAAAAAATTATCAGGACATGGATTACCAAGTAAACCATCCAAGTATAAGCATAAAGCAAAACCAATAGTTTTTTGGCCTCAGATCCAGAGTTAAACCTAGCATAATATCATAACAAATTGATATATGACCTCAGGCCCATACCTAGTCTACGAGATATAATTCACAGTAATCAACTACATGAGCCAATTAATCTAGTTGAGCCAATTAATCAAACCAGATAGCAATGGATTTGACAGCAAAAATCTCACAGATTTGTGGCTGCGCCCTTCCTCAGCAGGGTGTGCATCCTGCTTCTGCTGCTCTTCCAGATCCTGCTTGGAAAGGGGATGCATCATCTCCTCAAGTCTTGCAACAGCTTGGGCCTTCCTCAGTTCAACTTCTGCTTTAAGGGTGACCACACTTTCGTCTATAGTATCATACAGCTGCTCCATTGGCATAAGTGGTAAGATGCCCTTTGCTGATAATATGATTTATCAACCCATCAGGCATAATGTGGATTCTGAAGCTTTTAACAAAGTCGTGAATCCAGCTATAGTGGTCTTCCGGTCATAAAAGTCCTCCTGTGGGCCTGCTAATTTAGTCCTCAGATTCTCCACATTTGCTTCATCTCTACCACTAACCTCAGAAATTATGTTCTTTCCTACTCCCATAAACATGTGCTTCATAATTGCTAAGGCCTCCCTCCCTATAACCTCTTTGGGACAAGTTTGCTGAAATCATCCCACGGTAAATCACTGTTGTGTTTGATACCAGCATTATTCTATGAAATGCCTGGCCCGAGCAAAAACTTGATAAACTTCAGGGATTTTAAATCTAAAATGTTGAAGGTCAACTTCTGGAACCAATCTAAAAAAGTTCGATGCCATTACAGACTGCTTCAAATGAAAGCTCTAAATGACAGAATTAACAGTGCCGAACAAATATGCATAAACGATAGAGAAAAAATTCGAATAGGTTAGCCTCAGTTCTGCCACCCTTCCACATGAATACTCATCATGCATATGAGATTTTTCTTTGTACGCTCACACGACATTCATTCAGCCGTTACGGCTGAAATTTGAAGGTTCCATTATGAGCAGTGGGCAAAGGTAATGAAGAAAATTGAAGTGGATTTTAATTTTAAAGTCACTTGAGGTCCTCATCAGTGAGGGTCCTCAATCGATTCCATGATCTGGGAGACATGCTTGTTACAAACCATGGTGCCTCCACAGTGTGATTAGCAAGGCAATCGGTCACCTTGTTGGCTTCCCAATAGCAGTGTCTCCAGGTGATCTCTTCCGAGTGTTGTAGAAGACCTCTCCCTTTGTAAGGATGTTGTCAAGTTTCCAAATCAGACTTGCTCTAGCTTGCATTGCCTTGATGATGATCTGCAAGTCGCCTTCAACCATGAGTCTAACAATGGCAAGGGACTTTGTTAGGCACAAAGCTTAAACCAAACCCATTGCTTCAGCATAGTTGTCTGTATTGTGTTCTTGAAAGGGAGGTTACAAGTTCAAATCATGCAGGGGGTAAGGTACGTACACATCATATTTGAAGCACAGTTATATACCTCCTGCATACTGGGAGTAAGAGGTGGTCTCATATGTTGTGAATTACCTTACATACCATAAACAAGGTGCCCGGCATCATGGACCTTAAAAAAACTTTCCTTTCCTCTCCTTCCTTTCCTACTTCAGCATTTCTTGGGATAGCTCCAATGTTGCACAGAGACTTGTCTCAAAGACTTGCATTTCAGAATTTTTTTTTTTAATATATTTAATACTCTTGACCCTAGATATGATGAGATATCAAAGACAATATCAATATAATTACACTCATCTTTTGCCAACATCAAATTTCTTTACTTTCAAAAGTTTTTTTTTTTTCCTTAGGCTATATTAGGCTAAATAATTTTTTTTTCTCTAAATTTTACACACACACATATATATATTGCTGTCTCCAAGTATCCATCACCTATTTTTCTGAAGATTGGCGTACCCGTACTGGTCTCCTGGTAATTATGGTTACCTCTCAATGTGCCATAAAAGTTCAATTTGCTCCATCCTCTGGGGGAGACACTCCAACTTGACATCTCTTCTCTTGTTTTTACTAAGGCTAACCCATTTTATCGTGGGGTAATATTGTCTTAAGCCAACTGGAAGTGACTCTTCTATCCTTATGATAGAATACATTCAGCCTAGTTTTGTGTTCTTAAAAGCATGTGAGAAATTACAGTAGTGAGCAATTTCACAGCAGTTATAACAGCAACATGAAAGAGGGAATAGCTAATAGATGATTTCATTACTTGCAATATGTCCATTTAAATATGAGATGAACAAGAAAGTTTATCGCCAACTTTTCACCAACATTAAAAAACTTAATTAATATTAAATGTACAGCAGAATGATACACTAAGTTAATTGCTGCTAATTCAACATGCAAAATGTGTCTAAGTATCCCTTATGCATGCAAAATGTGTCTAAGTATCCCTTATGCTACCTCCACAACCCCCACAAAAAGAAATAGCCATCATCCTGACTGGTTAAACAGGATCATCCAGGGCAGGTTGGTGCTATTTTTTTTCTGCATTCGTGACCACCACAGCCATTTCATGGGCTGCATTCAACTCCTTCAAACAGTAGTGCTGAGGATTTGTGGTGGGACGGTTGTCTACACTGTCTTAGTTGTAGCCTCCTGTTTGTAATCTGATCTCTGCCACCGTGAGCCTCTTGAGTGAGTGGGAGTAAGTGATTCCACCCCTTCCTCGATGCCCCGCAAGTGTGGCATAAGTACAATATCAGCAGTTGTCGGCATAGTAAAAGCAAAATATGTCAGTCAGATTGTTCAAGTTGTCCATTTCTACCCTTAACTGCTGATTTTTGTTATCAACCAGGAGTATTTCTGCAATTTCTCCCCTCCCAACTTCAATCCGATGTAAGCTGCACACGTGCATTATAAGAATCTGCTACCTTATGCAGCATAGCATGTTTTTTTTTAATAGTATTTTGTACATCTTGTTTTTCTGTCAGCACTTGATAAAATTGTTGGCTTATATGTGCCTTTTCCTTCAACAGTTGACCATTCTCCTCCAATTTCTTGCACTTATGCTCTTCTTTGACCCGCTTCTGCCATACCAAATTCATGTATTTATTGTATTATCGTGCCTCCATGTACAATGTGTGCAATCTTTCATATCCAGTTATGACATCCTCATCAGAACATTGTGGGCAAGTAATAAGCGGAACACTTTGAATAAATTTTACCAAATTTATAGAAATGCTGCCTTTGCCAATTTCTTGGAAAATTATTCAAAGGAATTATGAGATCCTTGTGTAATCTGCCATAGACAATCAATCATATATTTCATATTCCTATCTCCACTAAAATTTTCCAAATCCACTGATAGTTTCAACCTCGTTATGGAATTCGCTACTTCATCAAGACATTTTGGGTGGGTATTTTTTTGCCAAGTTCACTGAATACATCTAATTCTAACCCCATCCCCATATTAATTACAGCAATTCCTGCCTCCACATGTACTAGTGATGGAGGAGTGTTTTCCGGCTGTAGACCATTCTATTTAATAAAGTTATTGTTTTGTATCCGAATTTGCTGCATTATTATTCGCTTGTTGGCTTTAGGTAGTGTCTTAATGACTCTTTAGTTATGTTTGGTTGTAGTTGACAGTTGTGTTTTAACTGACAAAAGTTGAATCTTTTGTCATATAAATAGAATGACGAATGTCAAGGCCATTGTGCTGATGTGACAAGCCCTCCCTATACTGGGCAATTGTATTTAACACTTACCTTATGCAATAAAGTTGTTATTCTCTTGCGTTTTGTATATTTTATAGCAAGCATTTATGGCGATGTTGCTTGTGCAAGATCAGGTCAAGCTAAAATAGGGTAAAATTGAAATTAGATCGACAATACTTAATGATGACGACACATCACATGATGGAAGCGTAATGGAGTGAATGGAGTGAATGGATCGAGCAATTCAAGAAGAAGTTGAGACTAACAACCAAAGAGAAGACAACCTCACTAGAGATTTCAAATATCTATGGGATCTCTCTATACATGATCATGTCAAAGAAGAATCCAAGAGGAAACAAGTGCTTGCAAATTCTATCTGGGGTAACTTGGCAGTGACAATAGAATTGGATTGACTACTCGCTAATCTACCCAAACTCCTTGCCACGATATATTATTCTACAATATCTCCTTGCAAACATGACTGTGAAGTATAACGACAACAGATTTTACAATGACATGAGGAAAGATGATGTTGAGAAGAAGAATTATCTAAATACCAACGCCAAGCATGAAGAAATTAATGCCATTGAGCCCGAACAAAGGTGGTAGAAGAAAATGCAGTAGGGGAGTGGACCAAGAGATCAAATGGTTTACTAGACTCTTGGAACAAGAAGAGCAAACACAAAGACTAAGAGAGGCAGACACTTATAGAAACCCCTTGTGATGAGTATGGAGCATTAGTGGAAGCTGAAGCAGGACCCAAAACCAAGGAAGGGTTCAGCCGGTACCAAAAATTTGTACACCACTCACTGGTCACTTCTAGAAACCCCTTACAACAAGTATGGAGCATTAGTGGAAGCCAAAGTAGGAGCCAAAACCAAGGAAGGGTTCAGCCGGTACCAAAAATTTGTACACCACTCACTGGTCACTTCTAGAAACCCCTTACAACAAGTATGGAGCATTAGTGGAAGCCAAAGCAGGAGCCAAAACCAAGGAAGGGTTCAGCTGGTACCAGACAACTATACACCACTCACAAGTGAGCATTAGGTGGAGATTCCAAGACAACTACCCCTTCCAAAGGAAGTAAGAAAGAAAGTGCAGACCTTGCTAACTAAAAAAGGTTGGTATGTATTGAAGAAGAGTCCTTGGAATCTAATGAAGATTCGACTAAGCCCCTCCTTCAGAGGGAATTATTTACTCTGAAACGGAGTTCATCAAAAGCTTACTTGCAGAATAAGAACTGCATAAGAGACAAACATTAGCGGAATTAAAGATTTATTAATTGCAAAGGTGAAGACCAAAACACCAAGGGAGCCTATATGACAAATTGAAGTAAGCAACACAAGAATGGAACATGACGGTGAGAAAAGTAGTTGACAGATCACTAAGGATAGAGGAAGGGTCAACTGTAGTTATCTGTCCGACAGTGTTGAGAAAATAAAGGAATGTCTAGCACAAACCTTCCTAAGGAGGATCGTACTAGAAGAACCACATCAGAAGCATCCAATGCCCTATATGACAAATTGAAGTAAGAAACACAAGAATGGAACATGACGGTGAGAAAAGTAGTTTACAGATCACTCAGGATAAAGGAAGGGTCAAGTATAGTGATGTGTCTGACAGTGTTGAGAAAATAAAGGAATGTCCAACACAAACCTTCGTAAGGATGATCGTACTAGAAGAACCACATCAAAAGCATCCAATGCCCTCAACCATGGGCACCCCACCAAGTCCATTTTCAGAAGAAAAAAAAGTTGTCAAAGGTTAATGGTGATGGATATGAAAATCCAATGTGCCATTCTAGAACTTGTTTCACAATTTGGATTGCCAATGGGCAGACAGATAAGCGTCACTGGTTGTAATCTTTCCCAACCACATGTAGAGGGGTGGCTATTGATTGGTGCACAGATGCACCAGCAATTGACAAGTCATCATGGGACAAGTTGTGAAGGGCATTTGAGAAAGAATTTAACCTCCTAAGAGACGACAATGAAATTAATGCAAAAATATACAACACTCAGTAAGGGAAACATGAAAATGTACAAGCCTACAACAGAAAGGAAACATGAAAATTGTTAGGAAAACTCAAGAAAGAACCTGCTGACAAGCTAAAGTGTTGGTTCTTGAAGTTTCACCTCCATTTTTATGAAGAGCCGAAGCTCAAATGTGCACATCACAAAATAGGGGTCAATCACAATTCCATATATTATTCTAATAATTGAGATCTATTTATACAAATGCTTGATCCTATAAAGTAGGAGTCAAGTCTTATCTTCCATATACTCATAAATCTCTCAACTTCTCCTTAAATTTCTCTAATATCACTATTATCTCTCTAATCCCTATTCTAATGTGATTGTTACTCACATAACAATCACTTACATTATTTGATCCACATATTATTTGCACACACATACTAATTAAATAATAATCTAATGTGGAGCACTAAACCCACATGTGAGGACTAAATCCTAACATTCCTCCCCTTAGTGCTTACATGGGGAGAGGAACCACATGTACTAAATTTATTCATATTACCCCCCAGAATTTTAACTCATGAACGTCAGGTTCACCCAATAATGCGATCGTTTTACAAAAAAAGAGATTATTACTTTGAAGAATCTTCATACAAGTTTTTATTGATAAAGCCTATGTCTTGTAACATAGGCTTATTTAAAGCTTTTGACAATAGAATACAACCCGCAAAAAGACAACACAATAGTATTCACTTTGACATGCCATTAGAAGTTATGACAACTACTACATACCTAAAACAATATATATTAAAAAGACATTTAGACTTTCAAAATTTAGACTATTAAGCAATCTAAATGATAATATAATATTATAAACT
Source organism: Torreya grandis (assembly GCA_037957365.1). NCBI lineage: Eukaryota > Viridiplantae > Streptophyta > Pinopsida > Cupressales > Taxaceae > Torreya > Torreya grandis. The sequence goes on along the minus strand of JARHVA010004345.1, from coordinate 710,071 downwards.
ATAAAACAAAAAAAACAGTTTTTATTTTTTTTTAAATAAATACTATAAACCACTAACATAATATTTGTCTTTCAATATATAAAAGACAACCTAAAACAAATATTGACTCCACAAAACATATATCAAAAAAAAAAACTTAAGACTTCATACTTAAACGAAATACTTTAAACCTAACATTTAATAAACACCGACTAAAAATAAACAAAACCTAAACCTAATAAAATAATTTAAATTGAAATACAAAAGACATAACTTACAACCTAAATACCATAATAACAATTATTGAAATACCAAACACATAAATATAAATCTAAATATATAAAAACCTAATACCACATTATACGTAATATCTAAATACCACATAAACGAAAAACCAAGTTAAACCTAAAATTTCAAACTTAAAACTTCAAAACCAAAGAAACTAAAATGTGGGCAAGCATATTAAAGGGCTCAAGGTAGTGTTGAAGGCACTCGAATCTGTGTGGAGAAGGGTTCCAAGACTGTCAATGGCGAGCTAAGACGGGAGGCAACGCAATTTTCAGTCTTTGGTGCAGCACAAGGTTGAACGTCATTCGAGAGGGAGCTCGAGGTAGTTTTCTTTTTTTTTTACAGACATTAGAGTGATTGGGAAGCTCGAACTATGATAAGGTCAAGCCACAGAGATCCAAGTCATGATCCATTCTACCGAGGCCAAGTTGGAGCTCAAAACTGAGCTATCCAATGCAGAGAAAACCAATGTTGATGTCTAAAACAAAGTTGTGTTGTGGAATTCAGTGGTAGCTTGATGTAGACAGCGCACCGTTATGAATGTCGCCACACTCCAAAACCAGGGGTTCCAACAATTCCCAGAATTTTAACCTTTGAAATCAAGAATTCGTTTGCAATAATCAAGTACAAGGAGACCAATGCAAAAGGATTTGATGCAAGGACCGTTTTGTCTACAAGTAAAACTAGTATGACATGTGGCCTCAAACAAAACAACCAATACAAAACAAAACTGCAAAATATATATATATATATATATAGTATGCAAACTACGAATAGTATGGAAATGAAAAAACTATGAAAAGAATCAACAAGTGAAAGGAGGAAAATCAGATGGATGGTGAATGTCAGTAAGTTCACACGTGGTCTACACTATTAGACCGTTGACAGCATGCAAACAAGGTGGATGGACAAAACAATGGCATTCACATGTGGTCTGCACTGCATAGCCACTATGCCATTTTGACAAAAAACAATGAGTGGACGAAAAACTATGCTCTAAGAGGCCTAGGAAACCTGGTCTAATACCAAATGCAGTTTTACCTCCATTTTGGTGAAGAGTCAAAAGCTCAAATGTGCACAACACAAAATAGGGGTCAATCATAATTCCATATAATATTTTAATAATCGAGAGCTATTTATACAAATGCTTGATCCTATAAAGTAGGAGTCACGTCTTATCATCCATATCCTCATAAATCTCTCAACTTCTCCCCTGAATTTCTCTAATATCCCTATTATCTCTTTAATCCTTATTCTAATGTGATTGTTACTCACGTAACAATCACTTACATTATTTGCTCTACATATTATTTGCACACACATACTAATTAAATAACAATCTAATGTGGAGCACTAAACCCACATGTGAGGACTAAATCCTAATAGTTCCTTGAGGGACTTGTACCCTCGTTTCAGAGGAATATGAAGGTGGTTCCACATTCGTCTTACAAAGATGAATACAATAAAGCGATGGATATTGAGAGTGATAATAATAATACATCCTTACACTTAAGGAGCGAAGATGATGAGTTGGACTCTAGTGATAGTAAACTAGGACTGGTGCAAGCCCTTAGGAGGGGCATACTTCTAATGATGAGGAAGTTAAAAGAAGACACCGAGAAAGAAGTGAACTAGGATCAGTGCAAACCCTTTGGTGTAACAACTACGAAACAAAAGGTCACACCAAGGCTATTTGTTCGAAGAAGATGTTCTGTGAAATCTGCCAAGTTACAAGACATAAAATCAAAGATTTTCATACAGCTTAATGAACAAAATCGCCCACATACTCTTTGCACAAGGGGAGCCATCAACAACCTTGACTACCCTGACTAAGCCTCAAGGAATAAGGTGCATCCCTTGGCAAGTATCGTAATCAAAGAAATAATAATACACGCCAGAATATTACTAGGGGTGGCAATCAGACTTTGCGTTGACTTCAGAAGTCTAAACATAGTTACCATTACGGACCCATTTCTTATTCCATTCACACACTCCATATTCGGGCATAAAATTTATTCTTTTATGGATGGCTTTTCTAGATACAACCGGATTAGCATAGTTCAAGAAGACAAGATAAAGACCACTTTCATAGTGGAAGATGGAGTCTATGCTTACAATCGGATGCCATTTGGACTTTGCAATGCACCAACTACCTTCCAACGGATTATCCTACATAATTTTAACAAGACGTCTACAAGCAACTTCATGGCTTTTCTCAATGATTGGTCTATTTACATCAGCCAAGAGTCTCACCTATGAGCCCTAGCCGAGCGTATGCAACAATGTCGAGCCACAAGGTTGGTATTGGATCTAAAGAAGTGTAAGCTCATGGTGCCACAAGGTAAACTTTTGGGCCATAATGTGTGTAAAGCTAAAATGAAGACAAACCCTGACAAGATACAGGTCGTGGTGGTAATGGAGGCACCCAAAGATGCCACAAGAATAAAGTCATTCTTAGGCCATATTGGATTTACTACTGCTTCATCAGCAATTATGTCCAAGCATCTCAGCCCTTGGATGCACAAACAAGGAGTTTTGTTCATCTTGTCTAACGAACAAAATCAAGCATTCAATGAATGTATGTGTTCTTAGTTCATCTATCCTTGAATATCCATACTAGGATAAAGAATTCCTTGTTCATGTTAATGCTTCCAACTATGTCGTTGGTGTGTTACTATGGCACAAGTGGGAGCACAAGGGTTGGATCACCTCGTGTTCTTTGCTAGTCGGATTTTATCTAATGTCAATAAATATTATAGCACCACCAAACACGAGGCTCTTAGCATGGTGTATGTCATTCATAAGTTCCAACATTACTTATTGGCAACTTCATTCACGTTTTATGTGGATCATCAAGCCTTGTTGTACTTAGTGAACAAGCCTATTATCCAAGGTCAGGTAAGTAGATCGATGTTGTTGCTACAAGTCACATTCAAGATCATTGTTGCGCCTAGAAAAAGTCATGTCAAAGCTCACCAACTTTCTAGAATCCAGTCGAGTGAACCTCCTAGCAGTGTGAATGATGATTTTTCAGATGCTCATCTATTTCAAATTGCTATTGTACCATCCTCGTATGAAAACTCTAGGGAATATCTATCTATTGCTTACTTTGCAAAGCACATGCAACCAGCCAAGCAAAGAAGAATGCAATTGAAGACCCAAACATTTCAGTTGGTAAATGGCCTTATGTATATGATGGGACCAAACCATGTGTTGCAGTGATGTGTGATTAAGGAAGGGATCAGAGATGTACTTCAAGAGGCGTATGAAGGTCCAAGGAAAATCCACATGGGACCTGATGCCACAACAAGGAAAGTACTTCTTGTAGGGCTATGGTGGCCGACATTGCACCATGCTGCAAAGAAATGGGTGTTGGGCTTTGACACCTGCCAAAGAAATGGTAAGTCGCTAAAAAGGGACTCTATGCCCCTACAGCAATCTCAGTGCACGGAACTTTTTGAAAAGTGGGGCCTTGATTTCATTGGTCCATTGGAACTCAGCAAAGTCCATCAATGTAAACATATAGTGGTTGTCACAAAATACCTAACAAAGTGGGCAGAGGCTAAAGCTTTACCTAAAAATAATGCACAAAGTATGGCCAAATTTATTTATGAACAAATAGTCACCAGATTCAGAAACCCCAGACAAATTAAAAGTGATAGTCATGGGCACTTCACCAATGATGTTATTTGGTTGATGACTTCATAGTTCATAATGTTTTTATTCGCTCTCCAATGCTTACTACCCAAAAGCTAAGGTCATAATAAAGAATTAATTTCAATAATAGAAAAGTGTGGTTTTGAAGGTGTGGATTGGGAAGAACACCTACCTACATTTTTGTAGGCCTATCAAACAACTCACAAGGAGACTATGGGCTACACACCCTTCCAATTGATGTACGGCTAGGAGGCCACAATTCCAATGGAATAGCTTGTACCTAGCCTGAGGATAATAGTTGATGATAGACTTGAAGATGAGGAAAGTTTGAAAGAACGAAACTTACACAATTGAATAAATTAGATGAATGTCAGATAATGGCAAAGTGGGCAACCAAGGTCATGAAAAGGAGGCAGAAATATTGGCATGACCACCATCTCCAATGAATAAATTTGAAGGAAGAAGCCTTAGTTTTAAAATTAAGGGGAGAGCAAGAAATTAAACCTGGAAATTCAAAGTTATGTGGCTCAGATTGTTTATAATACAAGAATTTTTGGGAAAACAGAGCGGTCAAGCCCAAGAATTTGGACAAGATAGTGGTGAAAGATACAGTGAACGGTTCCAAATTAAAATTATATCGGCTGAGGATATAAATTTTCAATATGATTAACATTGAGCCTCTATGTACGAAATATACAATACTTGAACTATCAAGACCCACTGGAAAAAAATATAAAGGTACAACTATTGTTAATAAAGTGCCCAATATTGAAAAAAAAAATTGTGGAAGGGGACAAGTAGAAAAGTAAATACAAGAGTCTAAACTCGCCATACGCCCTAGACACCGTACGACCCTCCTCTTGTGTCATACGACCCTCATGTTGAGTCATATGCCTCTCCTATTGATTCATACACTCCTCTTAATGGATTGTACAAAGTTTTAAACACATTTTTTACTGATTTTATGTGCCCCTTTGTCCATTATACAGAATGTTTTACCTTCACAGGAGAATTTGCTTAAAAAAGTATTTCCATTTCTGAAAGTACACAATAGTTAGAGAAGAACAAGCATTGGAAAAAGTTACCAGGATCACTCTCATCAAAAAATGGCTCGAGTAGACAAAAATCTTTTTTTACAAAGTTTTGGAGAAAATTCACAGATGTAAGGGCTAAAACCCTCCCAAATATTGCAGCAAGAGAGTTTCAGCAAAAAAATTATAGTTGAAAATTCCTGGTTTGCAACAGTTGTTATGATTGAAAACATAAGAGCCCTCCAACTAAATGTACGGTATCCTCTTCACTGTGACCAAAAATATGGAAGACTGCTTTGGATAAGGCATTTGAAAATTTTGGCAAAACACATGAAGGTTGCATAGTTCAACATCCAATCACTAAAGCACCTCCTAGGATGATACAAACTTTCCCTACCAGCAGTTAGTACAAGTTCCTTGTAGTGAGTAGTAAAAGGGACCACAAAGAAGAACATTGATGAACCATCACAAACGAAGACCAAATCCGAAGTGTTGCCTACACCTAAAATCTGCATACCACCGAATCCTGCACATGATGGGAAAATAAACTTGACGATCGAGAGTTGAAGGTGGCATTACAGAGGGTTGGTGTGGAAATAAATTTTGCAAATGTTGTACTTTAGTGCCAGAGACTTCGAATCGTGTTTAGTTTGGATGGTCTCTAGCTATGATCGAGGCAAAAGGTGTTGCTTTGTGCAATACATGGGCAAGGAGGTCAAGATTACCTACACACCCAAAGATTTTACATGTATTTGGACTACCCTCACATGAATAGTCATTTAGTAAGCCAACAAGCATCCCACATGTTGCACAGGTCCCAAATAAATGTTGTCTTGACTCCAACCATTATATAGCCCTGACTTAACTGCTGCAGAGTTGGCACGCTTGTGGGCCAAGGGACATCAGTTAATTTAAAAGAAATACATAGCTTCAGAGGAATGGTGTTGCTTATTGGATATGATCCATTATCACCTAATGGATGCCATGTGGGCCTCCAACACTGCAATTTGGATGACCAATCATATAACTGGATTACAAAGGGATGAAATATACAACTACAGAGAGCTATTGTTAGCAAGGATTCATGAGTTCCTCTTGGAAGAATAAAGGGTTTTATAAGACAGCATGCCATCCTATTGTTCCTCGATGCCGTGTATTCTCAATCTAACTTGGAGGGTGACTTGACTTTTGACAACTCTTACAACCCTAGTTGGCCATCAGTGTTTTGATTGGAAGCATCTAGACATTCCCTTAGGGGAGGCTAAAGAGGATATTTCAAAATTCCGACCAGCTGCCAAAAAGCAGAAACATGCAGTAGAGTTACCTACTTCAGAGGAGGCGGCTGAATGTGAGAAGGAACAAAGAGATTATACTGAAAAATGATGACAAGTAAGACATTGAAGATAAGAATGATGGTGTTTGCACACCACAGCTATCAAAACCTCCTCTTATTTCTTTTTGCCTCCCTCCTTCCCTCCATGAGCCTATGATTTTTTTGCCCCACAAGCCCCTTCTACTACACCTCCCTCTCAGTCTATTATATTTATTCCCTTGCCTACAAGGGATGAAAGGCAACAAATAGAGGACAGACTGACCAATTGGGTGCACCAATTAATCCAACCTTGGAAGTCCCTCCAATTAGTTTGTTACGGCCACAGAGGCAAGCAATTCCAAATCCAAAGGAAAAGCATGTTCAGTTGGGGGACAAAACTGAATTGTATTGATCGGATGCGACCCTTCTCAAATTGGACCAAGTGATCTTCAAGGCACAGAGAGTGAGTTAGTTCACTTGCTTCTCCCTTTCCCGAATATTGCCAACCCATATGAAAATTTGTCTTACTTCTTGCATAACATGGGACCCATGGCACATGCTCTCCTTGTCATTTCCAATGTAGTTCAGGATCTAGATGTTACCATATGGCAATCACAAGTACCACTGATTTTGGATGAGGTAACCCGAGTTTGGAAATTTTTATAAGAGTGTCACTTGGAGTTTGTTTGGACCTTTGTGAACCAAGGATGGCCAAAGTGTAACACCCCTTAGATGTCTCAACAGTGACTGCCCACTAGGACTTCATTCGTCGTTGCTCCTCCTGTCCATCGTGTGTTGGAGTCCTTACACACTATTGAACATACTTTTTGGTATCAGTATTTGATGCTGAAATCAACCATGTTGAGCAACCTCAACTTGAGAATGAAAAGGACAAAGTTACTCTCGAAAATGCAAACTTGAGTCAAAAGGAGGAGCAGTGTGCTTGATTTCACGAGCAACTTGGCCAACAAACCCACCTTACATCGACTCAAAATTAAAAGGTTGTTGTGTATGAGTAAGAAATGACACACTTGAAGGGCAAGTTGCAAGAAACCATGCATATGGTTAAATATTCAACTAAGCGTGAAATTCTGGCAGAACATCATTTGAAACAACATCCAAAGGAGATTGATGCACTTAGAGCAGAGCTGAAACAACTTTAGTTACAGAGAGGCACCTCTTCTAGATCACACTTAGTTTGAGCCAAGGCACCTCCAAGGACGTCTTCCTCTTCCTCTTCCCCTCCACCTCATTCTTCTTGATTTTGTATGGATGTTGGAAGGGACTCCAACTTATTTAAAGTGGGGATAAATGTAAGCCGTTTTATTTAATAGTCATTGTTTTGTAGTTGACTTTTTTCATGTTGTTATTATTCTCTTGTCAGCTTTAGGTAGTGTCTTAACGACCCTTTAGTTATGTTCAGTCATAGTTGTCGTTTGTGATTTAACCAACAACCATTGGGTCTTTTGTCATATAAATAAAATGATGAATATCGAGGTAGAGGCACCAATGCGACAGGTCTTCCCTGTACTAAGAAAAGGTATTGAACGCTACCTTATGCAATAAAGTTGTTATTCCATTACATTTTGTTGTGCCAGGGTCTGGTATGTACTTAAAATTCTTCAATATTATTCTCTTGGTAGTGTAGCTTTTATGGCAAACACTGGCTTTCTATTCATGTTTATCCAATCCAACGTTCTATCTTCCACCTCTACTACTCTAGTTTGCATTACAAACGCCGATTGTTGTTATCGACATCTTCATTGTAAGCTTGCAAATGAGTTATTCTCCTCGTGATAGCTTTTTTTACTAGCCTCCTTTTCAATCTCAAAACTATGTGGTGATTTCGTATTGGTCTTTGCTTTTTCCTTCATTAATGAGTCTTCAATTTATTTTGGCACACTCACCACATAGACATAGATTGTTGTTTGTGATCAGCGGGCAGCAATGGATTGACTGGGGCTCACACCTAGTGGGACCCTCCTTTTCTTCCATTTGTTGCCTAGAATCAATGTATCATTTGACATGGGGCTTCTACTCATAGGCAACCCTAGGTGTTTTTGGGCATCAAACCTTGCAACTCCTTTCACCATCAACGATTAACAATGGACCTCCCTATTCATTGGCTGCCATTCATAGTATTCCTTTTGACTTCAACTTCTCTTTATCAAGTTCAAAGGCTGCCAATTGTTTTTGTTGATTGCTGATCCGCAAACACGGTTGTTTTGTCACCTGCAGACAAAGTTGCAAGTCCAACTTGAATCTGTGATTTAGCAAGGTTTATGATCATCAGATGGCGAACAGGCCTTTTGGTCAACGGGTGGTGATTGATACTTCATTATAGTTTGTTATTTTTCCTTGTCTAGAATCTTTTCAATTTCTATCCAAAATACCCTACATCACTTCTATTGTGATATTGTCTCAGTCTGAACACATGTATCAAGGTGGGATGTTGTGTATTGCCTACATCAGCCAACCGACCAATCCAATATCGAAGACTTCTAGGATCTTGTAAGGACATTCCAATTGCATCTTTTTTTGTCTAGACTAACATGCCTAGCTTAAATTGTATTTTGTGTGTTTTTTATGTTGATATTTTTGTATCCTTTGTTATGTTTCTACTAACAATTGGGCCACAGACATGTTTCTCATCTAGTTCATTTGACTTGAATTGTCTATCCTGCAAACTTTCTTAGCCAATTTTATATAGCCACTCTCAAGTTTGGTACTAAAAATTCCACTGGTACCACAACTTCATGTTCGTACATGAGATGAAAAGGTGTAAACCCCGTTACTATTTTGAAAAAGATTCTATATGCCCATAATGCAGCTAGTAATTTCTCAACCCAATCTTTCTTTTCTATACCACGAGTCTTTGGATAATAGCAATAATAGATTTATTTCATGCTTCTCGCTGGCCATTTTCTCTTTGGGTAATATGTGGCAGATTTGATATGTTTAATCTTTACTATTTCCATCATTTCTCTAATTACTTCGTTAATGAAGTGAGCCCCTTCACTTGCTATACTTAGAAGACACCCAAATCTGATTACTATGTGTTTGTACAAAAACTGTATTGTACATTTTGTTATGTTTCCGAGTAATGCTTTAGCTTCTACCCATTTGTTTTGGTACCCCATTCCCACTAGTAAATATGGACATCTTCCATTATTCCGTAAAATTTGCTTTCACCGATGTTCCTGTCCTTTGACATGCGTGTCAAGATTTTATGCAATTTACACAATCTCTATGTATTGTTGGCCATAACTTCAGCACTCATATGTCCATCTGCACCACCTTCATGCGCTTCTTTCAGAATAGATTCCAATTCTTTCTCAAACACACATCTTCTCAAAATCTGATTCTTACCCAAGTGATACAGCAATCCATAGATCAACAGGGGTGCCCTTGATTTCACAATTAACTTTCTTCATTGTGCTGATGGTATGTCAGCTGCAAAAAAAAATCCCTTTTCATACCAGTACGGAAAAGGTTAAGTCTTGTAACAATAACAACCATTGAGAAATTCTCTTGTGCATGACTGGTTTATTGATCAAATACAACAAGGAATGATGATCCACAAAAAAAATGAATGAGTCACCAATAGGTTACGTCAGAATTTCTGCACTGAATTTACCTTTCCTAGTGCTACGCTTTCCATTGTATAGTTTTTCTGTACCTTTCTCAACAATCTGCTTGCAGAGTACAACAGGGGATCTAACTTATGCACTCCCTCCTGTGCTAGTGTACAATGCATAGTTTGATGCATCTACATGGATGTGGAACTCTGTCCCAATCAAGATTTGAGTATTCGTCAGCATTAATTTCAATTTCTCGTATGCTTTGTGTTGTTTAGGTCCCCACTCAAATGGCACCTTTTTCCTAAATAAATAATCTAATGGGAGTGACAACCCTGCAAAATTCTTAATAAACCTTATAGATGATACCCAATATATCCTTAAAAAGGACCAAACTGGTCCAAGATGTTTGGAACTTTGCAACTCATTTATAACTTTTATCTTGTTTGGGTCGGCTTTCATACCCACTTTAGAAAAATAACTTGGCATTTGGTACCGGAAACTAACAAATCTTTGGATTTAAAGACACGCTGCCCAACACAAATGTGTACATTGTGATAAATGCACATAGGTCATCATCCTTCAATCCATGAATATGCCAACCATCCAATATAGTCTAAATCTTGTGTGGATGTTTCTCAAAATATAAACAAAATAGTACTTTGAAACGTTGTCGATGTGTTGCCGTTGCATTGCACAACCCAAACAGCATTCTACTATATGCATATGTTCCAAACTGCAACACGATTTTAGTGTTCAACTTATCTTCCTCAGCAATGTTGATTTAATGTAGCCTGAAAATCCATCCAAAAATGACTACAATTCACTTCCCACTACCTCTTCCAAATTTGTGTATCTGAATGGGATTGGAAAGGGATCTTTCTTTGTCACCACGTTCAAACTTCTAAAGTCCCGACATACACTTAACATATCAACATTTTTTTTGGGCACTATTACTACCTAAAACACCAAATCACTTGTAGCTACCTTTAATATAATACCAGCCCTGGACATTCTTTCTATTTCCTTGTGCTTTTGCAGCCTACCTTGAATTCATTTTGTATGGTCTCCTTCTCATTGGCATCACCCCAGGTGTGAGATCAACATGATACTCACATAACTGCCATGATATCCCTTCAAATATTCACAAGTCCATGCAAACATTCTTTGTGTTTTGTAAATATTTGGATGGCTGTGCTGGCTAACTCATGATTTAGATCTGCCCACATTGTGATTATTTTGGGTTCGTTGTCAATCCCTGAATTGACTTCTTGCGTAGTTGGTCCCAACTATTGGATGGTTCTTATTTATGGGAATTCATATGCAGGTTGCATATCCACTTCTGCATCACTAATCTTATATTTCCTAAAATAATCCAAGTAATCATTTTGTTATATTGAATCACCTTGATATACCAACATATATTCTTCTATTTCTATATCAATCCGATATAATGGTTGACTCCTTAATTTTCTTGATTTGTTGATTTTTGTTAAGTTTCTACATATTAATCAAGTTTCATCATTTCATATTTGGCCATTTTCCAATGTAGTAGGCCTCTATCAGTATACATGTTGTCCTCCGAACATTATTATAAATGTATTCCTGTTGTCCTCGAAGTAGTCTTGGGGCACAACCTTCACTCAAAAGTACCACTTGGAACCGGGAAGTGCACAATGATACAAAGATAGCTGTAAAACAAACTTTTTGTACTACAACATTCCATTCAATATGGCGAAAAGCCCATATTGAGAAAATTTGGTCACTATATTGACTGTTTTCAGGAAGGGATTCAAGGCTCCTACTCCTAATGATTTGAGTGGCCCATTGTTGGAGGATTCCATCAAACGTATGCAAACTAATGTAAAAGACCCAAAACAAAGTATGGTAAAAAAAAAAGTTGCACCATTTTTACTGATGGGTGGATGGATGGGGTCATCATCATGGTCCCTCGAACCACATTTTGCACATAACTTGGAGACTTGAGCTGGTGCATTAACATTTCTTCGCAAAGTTTACCTATTTATTGTACTTTTGGCAATGTATAACAAGCTGCCATTTTTATCATGAGAAGTTTAATGGTGATTAATCGGCGCATTGGCAAAAATCGTTCATTAATCACCACAATCAACTACTGAAACAATAAAAAACCCAAAATGAAAAAAAAACACTTCTATTCCAAAAAACAACATTGTGTTTTCTATGTTTTTCCTCTGCAAATACAATCATTGTGACAATGGAGCTAGATTTTCAGAATGATATGCAAGGGTCGTGATTGACAGTGTTACAAGCCTAGGGTTTTCAAGCCTCAAAGAATACATACCACCTAACCTATAGCCTACAGGTAAATATTTTCATTATTTTGTTTTAAGAATACGTGAATATGAAAAAAATCCAATGTGAAAATGAAATGCAATTTAATGTTTTCAATGCACATATTCTTGTCACCCAAGTCTCATTCCATGATTTAGGTTTTATAGTAAAAAAGTATGCAGTCTAATCATCTTTGAAGTTTGAAGTGCCCTTCAATAAGACTACACATTAGCATGATATATTCGTCATGCTAATGTTAGACCATAAGACTATACTTCTAGTATGATATATACTTAATCTTCTGCTTCCTCCTTTGATTAGCAACTAGTGTTAGATTCTAAAACTTTTTTTTTTTTGCTTTATAAGGTTTTAGCTTGTTGTTTAAGAATGGCATCGACATCCAGTTTAATTACCCATCATAAGACTAAGTCGCTTGACCCTTCTTGGAAACATTGTGAACCGACGGCAGAGAGCAATTGTGTTATATGTAATTATTGTGGTATGAAAATGAGGGGGAGCATTTATCGCCTCACATACCCCATGCCCCATTGCACAATTACCAGGGAATGATGTGGTAGTGTGCACATGAGCACCACTTGAGGCTCAAAGAGAGATAATTGCTTACCTTGCGGCTTATGCGAAGAAAAAAGAGGAAATTTGATGCACTTGCAGCCCTAATGAATAGGACAAAAACGAGGGATGATTACGACATTAAGGCCTCTTCTACTGCCCCAACTCCACAGGGTTGGAGATAGGGATGGGGTTCATCTACTAAAGCAAGTTTGGCTATTTTTTTTGTTCTTCAAGTAGTCCTGGAGCACAACCTTCACTCGAAAGTGCCACTTGGAACCAGGAAGTGCAAAATGAAACAACGATAGCTACAACAAACTTTTGGTACTACAACATTCTATTCAATGTGGCAAAAAGGCCATATGAAGAGAATTTGGTCACTACATTGACTGTTGTCAGGAAGAGGTTCAAGACTCCTATTCCTAAAGATTTGAGTGGCCCATTGTTAGAGGATTCCATCAAACATACGCAAGCTATCGTACAAGAGAAAAAAAAAGCATGGCACCATCTTTACTGATGGGTGGATGGATGGGGTCATCATCATGGTCCCTCGAACCACATTATGCACATAACTTAGAATCGAGCAAGTGCATTGGGACATTTATTCGCAAAGTTTACACATTTATTGTACTTTTAACATTTTCTAACAAGTCTGCCCTTTTTATCGCGAGAAATTTAATGGTGATTAATCAGTGACTCGGCAAATATAGCCAATTAATCACCACAACTCAGCGAATGAAACAATAAAAAACCCAAAATGAAAAAAATTGATTTCATTCCAAAAAACGTGTTTGTTGCATTTTTCCACTATGAATACAGTCATTGTGATAGTGGAGCTAGGGTTTTCAAAGTATAATTCAGAGGTCATGATTGACAGTGGTACAAGCCTAGGGTTTTCAAACCTTAAAGAATACATACAATGATTAACTAGGGTTTTCAAACCTTAGGGAATACATACAATGATTAACTAGGGTTTTCAAGCCTCAAGGAATACATATAGCCCACAACCTAAAAGTAAAAATTTTCATTATTTTATTTTAGGAATACATATAGCATACAACCTACAGGTAATAATTTTCATTATTTTATTTTAAGAATACATGAATATGAAAAAAATCCAACGTGAAAATGAAATATAGTTTAGTGTTTTCAATGCACATTACATTTTTGTCACTCAAGTCCCATTCCATAATCTAGACTTTACAACAAAATGTATGTAGTATGATTATCTTTGAAGTTTGACGTACTCTTCAAAAAGACTATACCTTTCTAGTATGATATCTACTTCTTTCTTTGATTAATAGCTAGTGTTAGATTCTAAAACAATTTTTTTTGTTTTATAGGGTTTAAGCTTGTTGTTTAAGAATGACATAGACATTTGGTTCAGTTATCCATCATAAGACTAAGTCCTTTGACCCTTCTTGGAAGCATTGTGAACTAGTAGTAAAAAACAATTGTGTTATACATAGTTATTGGGGGATGAAAATGAGTAAGAGCTTTATCACCTCACTTATCCCATTGCATAACTACCAAGGAATGATGTGGTAGTGTGCACACAAGCACCACTTAAGGCTCAAAGAGACATAATTGTTTACCTTGCGGCTTATGCGGATAAAAAAGAAATATTGATGCATCTGCAACCCTAGTGAAGAGGAGGGCAACAATGGATGAGTATGACATTGAGGCCTCTTATACTGCCCCAACTCTAGGGGATTGGTGACAAGGACGGGGTTTGGACTCATCTATCAAAGATAGTTCAGCTACTTTTTTGTTCCTCAAAGTAGTCCTAGAGCGCAACCTTCACTCGAAAGTACCACTTGAACCGAGAAGTAATCAATGAAACAAGGATAGTTGTGGCAGACTTTTGATAGTACAACATTTCATTTAATGTGGTGATAAGCCCATAGTGAGAGAATTTGGTTCACTATATTGACTGTTGTCGGGAAGGAGGTTCATGGCTCCTACTCCTAATGATTTGAGTGGCTCATTGTTGGAGAATTCCATCAAACATATGCAAGCTATTATAAAAAAACAAAAAAAAATATGAAAAAAAACACTGCACCATTTTTACTGATGGGTGGATGGATGAGAAAAATTGCACATTGATTAACTTTGTAGTGATTTCAAGTGGGCAGCCAGTCTTCCCTAAGTCAATTGATTCCTCCCACCAAGTGAAAAATGCAAACACTTTGTTCATATGTTGGATAAAGTGGTGATGGAAATGGATGTGAAGAATGTCGTTCAAGTTGTGACAGATGATACGGTAGCATTTGTAGCAACAGGGAGACTTCTTGAGGAGAGGCACCCTACACTTTTTTGGACCCCTTATATATCCCATTGCATTGATCTCCTACTCAAGGACATGAAAGATTTTATATATGGTTGAAAATGCAAGAAATATCACCAAGTTCATCTACAATCACACTTGGATGCTAAACTTGATGAGAGAGCACACTAATGGAAAGGAGCTTGTGCAATCGGGAGTCTCACAATTCACCACAAACTCCATCACATTGCACAACACTATAACTTTACTAACATCTCTTAAATAGATGGTTGTGAGTCACCAGTGGTTGGAGCATTCTCATGCTAGGAAAGCCCAAGGAAGAGTGTCGTGAAAACCATTTTTTATGATGTGTTTGCGACACACATGGAAGAAATCCTCAAGGTAACCTTAAACTTAATTATTTTTTTATTCATCATTTATTTGTTATAAAAAAAATCTTAATTTTGATTTTAAATTTGTCCATTGTTTTGTTTTAAGTGTCAAAGCCTTTGCTTTGAGCTCTGTGGTTGGTGGATAGAGAGAGAAACCCAATAGGTTATTTGAATGAGGCCATAACAAAATATTACGGGCAAAATCAAAAAATATTTGAACCCATTTGGTGCATAATTGATCGGAGATAAAACAAGACATTCCACCGATATATTCATGTAGCAGCCTACAACTTGAACTCTAAGTTTTTTTATTCCAATTCATTTAAGGTCGATGAAGTTATGGATGGTCTCAATACATGCATAGAGAGGAGTTGTAGATTTACAAGAATGCAATGGGGAGACTCTTTTCTTCAACCCTATGTTGAAATAATAAACACCTCTCAGCGAGATAAAAACAAATTGAATCATTTGTTTTTATTTTTTAGTCTTGTTACTCAGTTACTACTATTAGACTTATTTCATTTATTCAGGCTTAATTGACTTACAAAATTATAAGTGTCATATTTGCAAATGTGTGGTGGAAAGATTATAGTACAAAAACACTAAATTTTCAAAGGTTGGCCACCTACATTTTGTGTCAGCCTTATAGCTCTTCTGGGTCTGAATGTAATTGTAGCATGTTTGAAGTTATTCACACAAAGTCACATAACAAATTGAAAACACAACACCTCAATAACTTTGTTTTTGTACTATACAATATTTGTCTTCGTGTGAGACAAGCAGAAGGGGTAGAGATTTATGCAGCAATTGACTTGGATGATATCGATCAATATGCCAATTGAATTATTGATGATGCGGAGCCCATGTTTACCACAGAGGAAATCGCAAAATTGGAGAGGAACAGGAACATAAATGAAGCAAGAGCATCAGGGGCAACAGAGGCATTTGGAGGGGTTGGTGATGATACAGATGATGTTGTAGAGAAGGAAAATTTACCTTCCACTTCTTCAAGGCAGCTGCAGCAAACTTATACTAGGCGCTGGAGATGACATGCATATTTGATATTTCATATTAGTCATTATAGTCTATGACTTTATGAGCATTTTAGTTTGTACTTTGCACTCTTTTTTGGTCAAAAATTAATAGAAAATATTCTTATGCAATCTCCACATTCATTTTTCATGTCATTTAACAATGTTTTATATGTTCTTTTAGTTTATTTTATGAATTTGTATGTTTTTTAAGTAGCGATAAAGTTTGTCATGGAATGCCAAGAAACTCTGGAGTCTCGAGTACGAGTCAAAATTTTGGGCTACCAAGTAAACTCCGAGTAGGAGTTTTTAAACTATGTAACAAACTACAAACTACAATGCTCATAAACTCATAGACCATAGTGACTAATATAAAATCAAATATACATATCATCTCTAACGCCTATGATAAGTCTATTGCAGCTGCCTCATGGAAGTGGAAAGTAAAGATTCTTCCTCTACAACAAATCATCCGCAAAGATATCATTTGCATCCTCACCAATCCCTCTTGATACCTGTGTTGCCCTTGATGCTATTGTTTCTTTTGTGTCCCTCTCCAAATCTACAATCTCTTCCGTAATAAACATGAGCTCTACACCATCAATAATCTAGTCGGCATATAGATCGATATTATCCAAGTCAATTGCCTCATAACACTCTACTCCCTCCACTTGTCTCAAGCAAAGACGAAGATTGTATCACACAAAAACAAAGTCATTGAGGCGTTATGTTGTCAACCTGCGGTGCTTCTTCATGTAAACAATTCAGACATGCTCCAATTACATTCACACTCAGAAGAGCTACACAGCTAGCAAAAAATGTGGATGGCTCACCTTTGAAGATTTAGTATTTTTGCATCATAATCTTCCCACCACACATCTACAAATAAGACATATTTTTAAGTCAACTAGGCTTGAATAAATGAAAGAAGTCTAGTAGTATTATCTATGAGTAACAAGACTAAAAAGTAAAAACAAATGACTCAATTTGTTTTTACCTATATGAGAGGTGTTTCTTCTTTTAACACAAAGCCGAAAAAAAGAACCTCTCATTGCATTCTTGCAAATCTGCAACTCCTCAATAACTGTGTCCCTAATGTCATCATCAAGGATCATCCTCTCTATGCATGTATCGAGACCATCTATAACCTCTTCATTGGCCTTAAATGAATTGAAATAGAAAAACTTAGAGTTTAAATACTGAGCCGCTACAAAATATGTTGGTAGAGTGTCTTGTTCCATCTTCAATCAATTGTGCCAAATGGATTCATAATTTCTTTGATTTTTTTCATAATATTTTGTTATGGCCTCCTTGGCCATGTCCATGGCCCCATATAAATAACCCACTGGATTTCTCCCCCCATCCACCAATCGTAGAACTCAAACCAAAGGCTCTAACACCTAAACAAATTAATACACAAATTTAAAATCAAAATTAAGAAAAAAAATAACAAATTAATGATAGATAAACAAATAATTAAATTTAAGGTTACCATAAGGATTTCCTTTGTGTGCTTCACAAACACATCACCAGAAATAGTCTTCACGACCCTTTCCCCTATGATCTTCCTAGCATAGGAAGACTCCAACCACAAATGACTCACAAACATTTGCTTAAAGGATGTTAGTGAGGCTGCAATGTGGTAAATTTTAATGGCAAATCATGTGACACTCGATCGCACAAACTCCTTTCCATTGATGTGCTCTCTCATCAAGTTTAGCACCCAAGTGTCATTATAGATGAAATTGGTAATATTCATTGCCTTTTCAACCACATTTTGCACCCATGATATACTTCTTATGTCTTCAAGTAGGACATCAATGCAATGGGTTGCACAATGAAAAAAATGTAGGTATCTCTCTTCAATAAGTTTCTCCACTGCTACATATGTTGTCGTGTTGTCTGTCACAACTTCGATAGCATTCCCCACACCCACTTCCATCACCACCTCATCCAACATATCACACAAAGTGTTTGCATTTTTCACTTGGTAGGAGGCATCAATTGACTTCAAGAAGACCAACTACCCAATTGAAACCACTGAAAAGTTAATCGATGTCCATTTTTTCATCCATCCACCCATCAAACAAAATAGTGCAACGCTTTTTTTCCCTACTTATTTTTGCTCTTCTACAATAGTTTGCGTATGTTTGACAAAATCTTCCAACAACGGGCCACTCAAATCATGAGAAATAGGATATTTAGCAAACAGTGAATGCAATGACCAAATATGGGTTTTTTTCACATTGAATGGAATGTTGTTGTATTACGAAAAGGTTGTTGCAACTATCCTTCTTTCATTGTGCACTTCCGATTACAAGTGGTACCTTCGAGTGAAGATTGTGCCTTAAGACTACTTCAAAGAACAAAAAAAGTAGCTGAACTATCTTCAAAAGATGGGCCTCATCTCCATCCCCATCCCCAACCCCCTAGAGTTGAGGAGATAGAAGAGGCCTCAATCCCATAATCATCCCTCTGCCCTCCTATTCACTAGGGCTACAAGTGCATTAATTTTTTTTTTTCTTTGCATAATCCACAAGGTAAGCAATCGTCTCTCTTTGAGCCTTAGGTGGCACTTGTCTGCACACTACCACATCATTCCCTAGTAGTTGTGCGATGTGGTGTTTGAGACGATAGATGTCTCCACTCATATTCATCCCACAATAATTGCATATAACATAATTACCCTTTGTTATCAGTTGACAATGTTTCCAAGAAGGGTCAAGGAACTTATTCTTACAATAGGCAACTAAATCGAATGCCGATGTAATTCTTAAACAAGTTTAAACCCTATAATATCAAAAAAATGTTTTAGAACTAACCCTAGTTGCTAACCAAAGAAAGAAGTAGAAGATGAATTAGATATCATACTGGAAAGGTATAGTCTTATTGATAAGTATTTCAAACTTCAAAGATAATCAAACTGCATACATTTTTATTGTAGAATCTAGATCATGGAATGAGGTTTGAGTGACAAAAATGTAATGTACATTGTAAACACTAAACTTCCTTTCATTTTCACATTGGATTTCTTTCATTTTCATGTATTCCTAAAACAAAATAATAAAAATGAATACATGTAGATTGTAGATTGTATGTATTCCTTGAGGCTTAACAACCCTAGGCTTGTACCACTATCAATCACAACTCCCAAGTTACACTCTAAAAACCCTAGCTCCAATGTCACAATGACTGTATTCACAAAGGTAAAATGCAAAAAAAGTAGTGTTGTTTTTCGAAACGAAATCATTTTTTTTTCATTTTGGGCTTTTTCATTGTTTCACGAACCATGTCATGGTGATTAATCAAAAAAAGCAGTGTTGTTTTTCGAAACGAAATCATTTTTTTTTCATTTTGGGCTTTTTCATTGTTTCACGAGCCATGTCATGGTGATTAATCAACATTTTTGCCGAGTAATCGTAGATATTACTCGGCAAAAATCACCAATTAATCACCATTAAACTTCTTGTGACTTATCAATTTCTCGTTTTTTCTTCCACTCATGATTAATCACAATTTATCGCCGATTTTTAGAAATTTTTAAATCTATGGTTAAAAGGATCGGGCACACCTCTAGGAAAGTGAAGCAACTTGTTGTTCTACATAGTGCCTTATGTCTCAATCATCACAAGATAGATGTGGACTACAAGACTCTAGCAACAAAATGGGATGTAGAGCTCAAGGAGCCGAACCAAGTTGATGAGGACTAGGATGTGCAGCCACGATTGATTAAGGTCCCATTGCAAGAGCCAAATGAGCCCAATAGTTCCCATGACAATGAACAACTCATGGGATTTCCATCTGATGACTCCAATTATTGAGCTTACAACTCAATGCAACTAACATATACATTTTGGAGTTTGATTTTGATATTCAATGTTGAATTTATAACTTCAAACTTGTAGTTGATTTAGCCAAGCTAGGATCCCTTTGGATCAAAGTGTGGCTCAAACAGGTGTGTTGGAAAAAAAGAGCCACACCTAAACCGTAACAAGAAGCCTACCAAAAAGCCCTGGTCATAAAAGGGTCAGTAGCTCAAGTAATAGAGCACCCAAGCATCCACAAGGGAGGTCCTAGGTTCGTGTCCTAGCCGGTGCATGGAAAATAACATGGTATTAGAGTTAGACTTGGAGCTCTGAGCACCAAAGTGTGGCTTAACGAGGTGTCGGAGAAAATGAGCCACACCCAAACCATATCAAGGAGCCTACCAAATAGCCCCAATCATAACAGGGTTGGTAGCTCAATGGTAGAGCATCCCAACATGCAAATGAGAGGTCCTAGGTTCACATCCTCCCTAGTCCATAGAAAATAACATGATGGTCATTAGTTAGTCTAAAAATATAATACTGATATTTGAATTTCAATTTTGAAAATTTGGTCATTGGTATAATAGTCTAGAAAAATAATATTGGTATTTGATATTCAATTTTAAATTTTCAAGCCTTTGTAGTCATTAATGATTAATGTGAATGTCATTCAACATTGGATCATGGATGTTATTCAATTAATAATTTCAACCTATTTCAGCTTGTTTATAACATGCATTTTCATATTATTATTATACTAAGTAGCCAATACAGATACGGGTACGAGAATTGGATACTAAGGGGATCTTTTTTGGCCCTGGATATGTTTTTGGATATGACCTTACAAAAATATTTATAAAAAAATAAAAATATAAAAAATATAGCCATATAAGCAAAATTAACCACATAATATGCATAGAGGAAACAAAATAAGTTAAATAACCACAAAACATACTCATAATTCAATGCCAAATATCATAATATTCAATGGTCGAACTTAGATTAGTTTTATAACAAGTACATAGTGCAAATGTTACACTGAATGGACAAAAATAAAGACAAATCAGCATATTCATTATTCACTATATTCATTTTCATCTTTGGTTGCAATGTATTCATCATCATGTGGTTCTAATTAAGTTAAATAACCACAAAACATACCCATAATTCAATGCCAAATATCATAATATTCAATGGTCGAACTTAGATTAGTTTTATAACAAGTACATAGTGCAAATGTTACAATGTATGGACAAAAATAAAGACAAATCAGCATATTCATTATTCACTATATTCATTTTCATTTTTGGCTGCGATGTCTTCATCATCATGTGGTTCATTAGAACCACAAACAGTAGCAGTGCCACTCCCACTAGCTCTACCATGCAGGTCGTGTGAAGCACCATCTAGCTCCGTGTCGAGCAATGAAAGATGGGCAATGGAGGTATCCAAGTCAATAGTATTTGAGCCCACATCACAAAACTTTTTTGCCCCTTCCTTGTAATCATTTTGTTTGTATGAGAGAAGACGCAATTTGAAATGCACATAGACCAAATCCTCCACCTTTTTCGCTGCCAACTTGTTGCACTTAATTGAGTGGATAAAGTTGTAGGTACCCCAATTCTACTTAGTTGAGGAGGAACTTGCAACCTATGGAGGCAAGCTACAAAGTCAATTAGGATTTATAAAAGTTAAAATTAAAACAAAACGTCGAAAATAAGGCTAAAAAATTTTTATAAAAAAAAACCTTGTGATAGAATTTTTATTACAAGTGGCTAGAGGTGGGTGGATTCTTGCCCATGGAAATACCACCAAAAGTGAGCTTTCTTTTTGTACTTGTCACGAACAACGCAAACTATTCCATAACTATGTCTTCTACTTTTAGATTGGGGAAGAGTTTAGAGAATGTCGCCTTATATCCCTCACTAACCTCAACATCTCTATATGGTGCGGCCCTCTTGGGCAAAAAAAAGATCTATGTTTGTCGTATTTGAGCGTCAAAGCAAAAGCAAGAAGATGCAATGAGGTGGTCATTTTGTTCCACCTTTCAATGAGATGCAACTACACTTCCTTGAAGAACCTCTCCATAAGATCTTGCTCTTTGGCATTTATGATGGACCTAATCTTCTCAATCATTGAGTCAATTCCATCATAAATCTCATCCAAACATAGATGTTTCATTTCCACAAATCTCAACATATTCATGATGGGCTCAGTAAAATTGAGCAAATACTCTACATATTCCCACCACACATTATCAAGAATTCACCCTTTCACATTTGTGGCACTCTCATTTTTTGTCTACCTCCATACACTCCAAAGGTTATTGATAACCATGTTGCTCAATGTCTCACGCACCTTGACAAGTGGTCTCAAGATGAGTGTGTGTGAGGCAAACCAAGTCTCAACCACCTAATACGAAATTAAAACAAATAAAATTAAAAAATATATATTTAAAAATAAAAATACTACAAATTATAAACTTAATTGAAAATATACACGATTCATGAATGATAAAATAAAAAGCAACCTTCAACAACTATAACTTCGAGAAGGCCCTGAAGATGCCTTGGGACATGTGATGGTTGTTTATGAACGTTTGAATCTCGCTCACCTCTTCATAGACTTGTTTGATCCAATCAATTTTGGTCCCCAATTTTTGCAACATAAGGTTGAGAAAATGAATGGCATAAGGTGTCCAAAATATGTGCCCATACCTTGCCTCAACCAACATGTCCGCAGCTTTGCAATGTTTTTGTGTTGTCCATTATAACTTGTACAATGTTTTGAAGCCCAACGCCTCAAAATGGACTCTATCAGGTTGTCAAGAATGAATCATGCATCCTTCACTTGTCCCTCACAATCAACGATCTCAAAAACAGTTCCTCTTTAGAGCACACTGCAACCACATTAATCAATGGCCTATTTTCGTATCTTTACATCCATCAAAAACAATGGACACCCCTATTTCAATCTACAAATACCTGATGGGCTTCAATGCAACTTCAACATGTTTTATTTCTTTTGTCAACAAGGTGGTACACACATTTTCATAACTTGGGCCGATGAACCCTTTAGAGGCATCATTGATGGATCTCACCATATCCTGCCAGTATGGTGATCTAACAACATTAAATGGCAACCCACATGTGTAACCACAATGCACAATGCTCTACTCTGCTATGTCTCTGGATTCATTCTAAAATACCCTTTCTAAGGGGCCTGCACTTTTTGTTCTCTTACGACTAAGAGGTGAATCCTCTTCCTCTACGACCACGACGGGTGTAGAAAGAAATGGGTGTGATAAGATCACCACATTAGCATGAGATGGATCAACAGGTACGATCCTTTCTTTATCAAAAGATGTTTCAATCTTTGGGTCACAATGGCATCCATTTCTTCTTGCTCTTTGATGTATGCAAGGATCTTTCCCTGTGGCAAGCCCTACCCTGGCTTTCCATTTATGCTTGGCCCACGACAAGCTTTGATTCCAACGCCAAGAATTGCACATAAATGGGCTTTCACCTGACTATACAAGCTCTTGTTTTTCAGTTACACTCTAAGCAAAGCCAAAGGAAACACCCTCCACCTAGCAACTGTTCTAACATCGTCATATACTTCCAAAGGGGCACTCGCGGATCGGCTTTGAAGGCTATCCCTTGGCCCACCAAACTATCACTTGTAGCGTGATACATTATGGCAAATCCCTATAAAACCTTGGTCAAAAAATAATAATATTGCTACTGAAATTTAAAGCATTTCGCATTTGTTGAAAAAATGTTTAAAAGAATTAACAAAAAATTAAAGCTAGTTACAAACAATTTTTTTTTTTTAAAGTAAGACTTTTAAAAAAAACACAACTAAAAACCTACCTTAAATCAACAATTCTCTTCGTTGCAGGTTCCTTAAACTCCTTGGCGCCAAATGGGTAGAGCTAATAGTGTAGGATTAGCAAAAGGAAGGAGTTTCAATCCTATGCAATTGAAAAACTGAAGATGAGAGACCAAATGTGCAATGAGAGGTAAAAATGCAATGAAAGGTAAATGAGTTGTTTTCTTTTGATAAAATGAGTGTGAAAGCTGCATTTAGGGTTGAGAATCTACTTTATTTTGTTTTTACTTGTTTTTTGAAGTCCATGTTTGACTTTTTATGAAATGAAATTGAAAAAAAAAAAAAAAAGGCACTTTTCGCAGCAGATTTGTCGGGGATACGTGCCCTGCCCCTGTGGATATGCTCGGATACATCCCTAGACATATCTGGGCGTATCCTACCCGTATCCCCAATGACTCCAGACCATATCCATATCAGATATGTTTTCTACCCATACCAGACCACGGGGGGGGTGAGCAGCATATCCAGTAATGTAGTTTTTATAGATATTTTTATTTTAGATAGCCATCCACCTGCCATCCCCAAATTCTGTGAACAAATTTGCTGTCCCTGGAAACAGGTTCCCTCATCCCGGAATCTCAGAGAAACACTGGATATAATCTTTGATTGACTACTCTTTTCCTTGTTTCAGACTAGTTAATTCATTCAATATTTGGGCATCTGTATGCCACTTTTTTAAATTCCTTTTTAAATGTTGTCTTCACTTTTGCCTATGTGTCTTTTTCTTCAGTTTTTACCTGATCATACCATTTACTGGAGCAATCTTCAATGTCCTAGAAAATATTCCAGCCTGCTCTTAACATCGTTAATGCCATTTTCCTTCTAGTAATACTCCCAGATAAGGAAGTGCATAATTGGGTCATGTTTTTTTTCACCACAAAACCTTGTTGTCTTTGAAATCAATGATGGCTTTGGTTCCATTCTCTTTCTTTTCAAGGATCGAGAATTAAGCTCTACTATTTTTTGCTTCTATGGGCAACAAAATGGTCCAAGTGTCTTCTATTTATTTTTCCTGGTATAGACTCAGAGTTCTGTATCCTTCTCAGAAGCTGAGGTCTTTTCTCTACCTCTTTTAGTGGGCCTTTTACAAGACTTCAAGCTGTCGTTTCCTGCAAGACTTCAAGCTGTCCTAACCGGATAATGCATCTACTTTTGCATCTGAAACTGGAATCCAGTTAAAATTGATATTAACTGGATGATTCCTCTGCCATAACCTTGCAGATCTTTGGACTTCTCTCACCTGATGCTTGATTCTGTCTTTTACTCTATGGGGTTGAATCACTTGCCTGACACTTGTAACTACTATCTACAAATAATGACATAAAATTTCCTCACACTGCCATGTCAGGTTCACCAATGATAACATACATTTAACCTCGTCTTGTGTTCTATTATACACAGTAAGCAATTTACAGCAGTTATAATAGCTAATAGATAGCAATAGATTGATTATTTCATTACTTGCAAAATGTGCATATAAATTTTGGTGATAATAAAATACTTGATTAATATTAAATGTGAAGCAGCACAATGCACTAAGTTAGTTGGTGAACACCTTACTAGTAAAAGTTTTCTTCTTTGATTGAAGCGTCGTATTAACCAGTTCAACCGTTGCCAGGTTAACCTTACGACTACCTGCCTCCAAAGGATGTGCTTCATCTCTAAACAATATATTGTTCCTTTCCGGATAGATACGCCAAATTATGAGAGCAGATGCCACCATCCATAATGGTTCCAATACATTATTCTTGTTGCCACAAGGCCATGAAGAAAAGGCCATTTCTAGCAACTCAGGCTAAGCCAAAGAAAATTCCAGCTTCTAAATGACTGAGATCCGAACCCCTTCCGCATAGATTAAGTGAAGCAAAAGGGAGTCTGTGGTTTCTTTGTGCTCTTTACAAGCCAAGGCCATTACACTACCATAGAAGAATCTTACATATTTTTCTCTTAAATAATAAAGCTTAAAAAATAAGACTGCCAATAATCTTGCCATCAATCCTGTCCTTAATTTCTTATACCTTTGAGAATTTTCCAGATTGTGAATATCTCGTCCTTCAGCTAAGCCAGCACCATTTTACTTGCATGTGAGGATCTCAAATATTTTTCTCTTCAACGATAAAGTTTTCAGAAAATAAGAACTGTAAATAATATTGCAATCAACCCCATCCTTCAAATCTATTACAGAATCAAATTTCTTATGCTTTTAAACTTTTAGCCAATTGTAAATTGTTTTCCTTAAACAATTAACAATGGGATAAATTCTTCAAAAAAACAACAATAAATGAACCACGTTGTCCTTCAAAAGGCCCAGCAAGTGTAACTGGATTGTAAGGCGGAGCAATTACTACACCGATGACTGAGGTTCAAATTCCCCCCAGGAACCACTTGGCCAGCTCCCCATGATAACGTAAAACCCTTGATCAACCAATAATTTGTCCTTTAAATGCATTTTATGATATAATTTACTACAGCAGAGTTCCACTCTGATTTTAAATGATCAAGCAATCCCATGCCAACTTTCTAGAGACTCGCTTCGCTGAAAACCCCTCATTGATCAACCAAACATGCATTTTATTATATAATTTATTACCACAAAGTTCCGTTGAAGGGGCTACCACTCTCGCTTTCATTAATCAAGTAATTCCATGCAAACTTTCTAGAAGTGTGCAACACAGAGAAGTGATTTGATTTGAATAGAGACCAAAAAAACAAAAAAAAACTTCTGCTAAGAGGCGATTTGGTTTGGCTCCAAGCTTTAAGCATGTGAAAAAAAGGGGGACTCAGTTTCTGACTTCACATGTCTTTGCCAATCATAAAAGGCTCATATCGTACAGTTTTATGAGCAACACTGTAAGATGTTTTAAAGTCCAGCAGCCGTCCTTATATGAAACGAATGGGTCATGGTTTGTACATTGTTCCATAGAAGGCAGACCTGTACATGAACAAAAGACACTTCATGAAATGAAATGAATTTAATTACATCTACTGAGACGTAATGGTTTATGGGACCACCTTTTATTATGGTTGCCTCAATCGCCTCTCTTCAAATAGCACCGACGTGGTGTCTAGTCTCAATATTTTTGGTGTCTAGTCTCAATATTTTTGGGTACCTGATCAGGATGTCGTTATAGGATGAATTTGTAATTTTTGTTTTCAAGGTTCTATTACAAATAGAAAGAATGTTTAAGGAGAAAAGGGGCAAAAATTGCTGCACAACACTCCTAAGATCTTTTCGTCATTGTTTGTATTTTAACTGGTAGAGAACAGAAAGACACTTTGTAAAGAAAGAATTTGCAATTAGTGTCTTCAACTTTGGACGGTCCATTACAAATCGAAAGAATGTTTATGGAGAAATTGTGATAGAATGTTTTTTACGCCTGTGATCCAGATATGTGATCCCAAAAGTATATGGAAAAACCTTCTACTTTGTCCTAGGCAGGGCATTAGGCATCTTAGACTTTATTAAGGACATTTCTACCTACTGAGTGCCTATAGAACTTTCCAGTAATAATATTAGGCCCAAATACACCGATATTTAAAGCTAGAACCTAAATTGAAACAATAACTTAGAGAACACATATTGTTTGAAAACGAAAACCTGTGGAAATAATCTCAAAATTAATAAAAACTGCAGAAACAAATTTTTAAACATCTCGTCGAAACATGGAACAAGCCACAAATGGAAAGAAAGCAAGTGAATTACAACTGACCGTATTCTTCATGGAATCGGTGGCAACGATATTGGAATTATCGCCGTCCGTGTAGGCAGGAATGCAATTGGAGTAAAGCGAAATATTGACGCTCCATTCCACGATTGATTGATTGCCACCAGGCTGCCTCCATACTCTGGCGATTCGAACCCTCGACTTGCCATGCTTTTGCTCCAATACCAGATCTTTGTCCATACTGTATTTCCCCTTACAAGGCCAGAGACGGAAGCAGTTAGTTTTTTTTTTGGGGTACTAAGCGGAATTTAAAGCAAGAACAAGCGACTTATAAGCATAAAAAGCTTTATAAAGGAAGCTTAAGTCTGACTCGACTTTTTAATAAAGTAGAGCATTTTGGAATGATTTAGTTATCCAACGTCACCAAAAATATGTTTCTTATTTTATTTTTTAAATTTTTTTTAATTTATTGATAGTGGGGGCGGCTTTAATGGTAAGAATTAAAGATATTTATTCCGTCAAATTTATTTCGGAATAGAATATGATTGCATTTTTAAAATCTTGTAGAACTTGTATCTTAATGGATGGCATGATATTGTACTTTATCATCATCACATTCATTGTGAATATATAATCTTTAAGAAAATATTTTTAAAAAATTGGTATAGAGAACGAGAAGAGATTGAAAATTTTGAGTTTGGGATATCCCTCTCTACGTACATAGTATTTTAAGCAAAAGAAAGTCATTTTTGCAAAATGGATGTTATAGAGTTCAAAGAGGTTTCAAAAGAAATGGAGAGAGTATTTTCCAAGAGTTATTTTGTTCTATTGAAAAATCAACCTTCAAAAATAGAACAATTTTTTTCATAGTGAATTTGAACGGTTCGAGTTGAGACTAAGCATTCATAAAAATACTAAATCCATGTTTCTTTGATGTCTAGTTGATGTGAGAATTGCATGGATTTGTTTTGGGGTTGTTTGATCTTATCACGTGTCTAGAACGTCTCCTTAACAATGATGACAGTCACATGCTCAAAAAATTAATGCATTTTATGAGTTTTAATGAGCATTGGAAAGAGTTAAACTCCATTATTGGTGGCGAATAATTCCTCTTTGTATTACTTTGTGTTTATGAATGAATTTAACTTTACTTCTTGTCTCGTTCCCATGGATATGTTGTTCTAGTGATGTGATCCTCATTAAATGGTAATCAAAGGTGTTCTTTGTTATTGTTTCAATAATTGCGCTTACTAGCATTCTTCCATGGGAGGTATTGAAGTTATGAATGAAAGGTGATAGGTCTAATACTTGAGATTGGTGTTATCAAACATTGTTTCAGTTACAAAGCAAGGAGTTTTATTCCCTGATGAATGTAGTGTGGTGGTTAGTGGATGTTGATCTAGCTGCAAGGACAAGGTTATCATTAGCTTGACCACCTTTGCTTCACTACATAGTTTGACATCAAATAAGTATTACCCTGAAGGTGTATGAGAGAGTGAGAACTTCTTATAGCAAAAGAGTGTTGGGTAGAATACTTGTGGGTAGAGGGTGCCTAGAGTGTTCTCCATCTTGTGTAGGTGGGTAGAGAACAAATAGTTAAAAGAGTGGTTTGTAAAAAAGTTGATTAATGTAATATTTGTAACAATATTCATGAGTGTTTAGTTTGAGTCAAGATGCCTCCAAGAAGAATAGCAGTTGTTGCCAACATGGCAGGAAGATTGGATAATGTGTTAGAAATATTGATAAATGTATGAATCAAGTTAGATGTTGTTGAAGAAGAAAAAATGAGAGGCTTTATATTGAGAGGAGATGTGAATGATGTCGAGGAAGAGTCAAGAGCAAAGGAAAAAGAATAAGAGCAAGTAAATGAACATGAGTTAGAAGTAGGTGAAGATAGGCTCATTAGAGTTATCTCAAGAATTGGAAGAGGAATGAATATGGAAGCTTCCAAGCTTATCAAGAAATTTTAACCCTGAATAATTAATAGTTTGGGTTATTAATATTAAGGATTACTTTGATTTGGATGAGGTTAAGGACCCAAGAAGAGTG
Organism: Torreya grandis; assembly: GCA_037957365.1. Taxonomy (NCBI): domain Eukaryota; kingdom Viridiplantae; phylum Streptophyta; class Pinopsida; order Cupressales; family Taxaceae; genus Torreya; species Torreya grandis. The sequence goes on along the minus strand of JARHVA010004345.1, from coordinate 680,243 downwards.
AAGAAGGCTCAGAGCAACCATTTGGTGTAAGGAAGTGTCAACAAGAATAAATAGAAGATGTAAGGTAAAGATTACAAGATGCAACATAATGGTGGCCATGTTGAAATGGAAGTTGTTTCCTTTGGATTACCAATTGAGATTCTTAAATAAGTTGGAAAATATGAGGTAAAAAGAGTTGTAAACAAAGGATTATACCAAATAGTTCTACAAGCTAACCATATGGTTTGCTTATAGTGAGATGGATCAAGAGAAGGAAGCCAAATACATTGATGGTTAGAGGTTGAGATTTTAGGATGAGCTAAGCATGGTGAATTGCATATGATTGAAGACACCTAATTTTCCCTTGTAATTTGAATAGAAAATAGCTAATCCAAACAAGTGGCAGGAGCAATGTGATGAAGAAAAGAGACATGCAAAGAGAAATTAAAGGTCAAACATTGCAATTTTGGAAGGAGATGACAACTCTTCTCCGTAAATGAGTCAGATAAAGAGAAGGATGAGGATTTTTATGCCTCATGGAATCAAGACTATGATGAAGCTCAAGAAAGATGGAATTTTTATGGAAGTTATTTTGAATGTGGTTTGTATGGTAATATAGCATTCAAATGCTCTCAAAAGAGGCTAAAACCATTAAAAGATATGGAATTTATAGGATAGTAGAGAAGTCCTATTATCAATTAGTAATACATGACTGGGAAGACGATGATCCAATAATATTTATAAGCTGGCAAGGGACTAAGAATGAACTTCTTGTTGAAAAGGAGCTTGAAGACAATTAAAAAGCAAGAGGAAACATGCCAAAGGAACCATATTTTAAAAACCAATTACACAAATGAAAGGTAAGTGTTGTCATGTTATTTTTTATTGATGGAAGTACAAAATATTTAGTGTCCACTAAAGTTAAATAGATTTGGTTTTGAAATGTACACCGCACCCGAATCCATAAAGGGTATCTTAGTTTAGAAGGGCATGAAATAAGCGTATGCAAGCAATGTAAATTTAATTCCAAAATTAGTAGATATAGAGATCAAGTGTTGTATGATGTATTTCCCATGCATGGTTATCATTTTATGTTATGGAAACCATAGCAATTTCATAGGGCAACCATGTACAATGGAAGAGAAAACACTTTGACAATTGCGAAGGATGACAAGGGTGGAGATTACTCCTTGTGATGGAGGAGACTGGAGCAAAGGAACATAGGAGTGATCTTGTCATATTTTTTAACAAGCTTATTTTGATAGAATAAGAAATGGGGATGAAATAAGACATGTTTGATTCAGTTGAGAAGATGAAGGGGTGTCAACATACTACCTTAAAGCATGAATATGAGAAAGAGAATTCAATAGAAACAATTGAAGGGTAGCTTGTGAGGAATGAAGGTGTTGGAAGCAAAGCATGTGGAAAGATTCTAATGTTGATCATACATAAAGGATAATTATAGATGAGGAAGAAACTTGGACAACTCTACAATTCATTCCAAGGCAATCCTTTGTTTGACTAGTTATCAAAAGAGGCCTTTTAAAGTGATTTGGATGAGCTTTTTTATGTAATTAAGAGGATTGAAATTGATCTATCATACACCATAATAACGAAGACTAAAATTCTATTTGAAACTGCCATGAGATCTATAAAGGTGAAAGATGTATAAGTTATTCTAAAGGCTGCATTGAAAGTAACAACTAATTAATTTGAAGCTCGAAAGCATGTTGAAACCTTTGATAACCAAGTTATGGAGATCTTAACAAAAATAAAAATGGATTCTTGAAAGGGAAGTGTGTTTGGTTATGTTCGTCTAGTTAATCATATGCATAGGAGGCTAAGAACCAATTTTATAGTAGACCATGAAACATTTCATTAGCTATGGAATCATAACATACACCCGCAGAGAAGAAGACTATCCAAAAAAAGGAATTGGAAGAGGATGAGAATCAAAAGGAAGGATTCTACATTCATGACCACCATGTGAGCAAGATATCAAAAAAATTCACCTACCCGGAGTGTTTAATATAGGATCATCCTTGTAATGATTCATTTATCCAACATCACTAAAAACATGTTTTTTTTTCATTCAATAAACAACTTAATTTTGGCATTTGATTTTGATCTCTGAAGAAGGTTATTATGTTAGGGAGTAAGATTTAGTTTGTTTCTCTCTTTTCCCTACCATTTAGCCTTGAATGTGAAGTAGGCATTGGCATTGAGAGGATAATTTAAACTCACATTATTGTTCTCAAATGTCACTACATCCTCATAACAATCACCTCAAATAGGTTGACCATGATGAATTAGTTCATTGGGTAGTGTTTATTTCGCCTCCATCTTTCATAGCCTATTTTGGCCAAGTTAATATTAGAATAATCCTCGATCACTTCAAAAGCATCCAAGCATTTTTTTCTTGATGGTTTTTTGACAAAGGTGGTATAACCATTCTTATATCTTGTGACCAGGTGTTGTGTGCCCATAATGGATTATTTTTTGCATTAAAGGTAAATCATGGTGGTGTGCAAGTTAAACACATATATAGAGACTTTTAGTATGAGGTATGTGCACAAAGTTGGGGGATAATTCCATGGACATTTCTCACAATGCGTACATGTTATGGACATAATACGTAGTACACATTATATCCATAACATGGATGCATTTTTTAAAATTTAAGTTTGGGTTACCGAGCCAAAATGCATACACATTTTTAGTATTAAAAATGTGTATGCATGCCTAACACTAAAAATGTGTACGTTTTATAATGCGTATATGTTTTTGTTGTTATTAAAAATAAATAAAATTGAGCCACAAAAACATGAATCAATCTCATTTTCACTTTGCTCTCCTTCTCTCTACCCTCACGCGATCGTGTTTTGCCTATGAAAAGCCCAAAAACTTTCCAAATCTTTGTTGGAAAGCCCAAAACCTCACCAAATTGACAATGCCTCCGCAAAAAGGAGGTAAGTGATAAAAAAACTAAACCTAATAACCTTAAATTTTGGGATTTTTTTGTTATTTGCACTATTTAATTGATAAATTATGTGTTTTAAATAGCCCGCTTTAGTCTAAGAGGCCATCATGCTTACCCTCCGCCTAACCCTCATATGCCTCCTACAATTCTACAAGATCCCCCAAGTAGTTAGGAGGATCTAGCTTCACACATAGTGGAAAACAAAATTGAAATTGAGTAAATCATTAGGAGAATGAGGGACCCCACTTCCACCAATACCCACCACATCTATCTGGCCAATACCCTAGAGTCGATATCAGGTCAAGTTGACTCGGTAACAAGTCAAATTGATAGATGGGCATTATATAGGGATACATGTAGGGATTATTATGCTGACAAATTGTCAACGCATAAGGTGAAGAACAAAAAAATAATAAAAGATAAAATTTATGCCTTATTCATCAACCAATCCACTAATGTACCATTTACATCGACTGCTAAATGTTTCCCAATCCATTGATGCCAACACAATTTGATTAAAGCCAATTTATGAGACCGATGGTGGATTGTATTTGAATATCCACCATGTAACAACCACGAGGTCCCATTGTATTTTTATAGGTAACTCTAATATGAGTTTGTCCTCAATGAGATTCCAAATTATTTTAACTATGGTGAGTTTCAAGGCTGAGGGAAAAGTTCTACATAAGATCGACTGATCTGGGTAACACTTCAGGTGATAATTTAGGTGACGGTCCTACCCCAATTGGTGGCAAAACTTTTGGGAGCCATAACTTTTGCACCATAGCTCTGATTGACTCCCCGTTTAAACCGTTAGAAAGCTAAGAATGAGAACATGATGAAATGACATCTTATGTTCGGTGGGTTTTGACCCTTGAAAACCCAATGAAAGTGCCCTAAATTTTAATTTTAATAGTGATGTCTAAAAATAGTAATTTCTCAAATTTTGTATTGTTGTAAATCGTGGAAGTCAAACCACTTCATCTCCCTCAAGATTGGTGACCTTCCACATCCTCCTCCTGCCTTCAAAGTATGTATATATGCAGATGTAACCCGATAAGGAAATCAGACATCTCTTCCCAGAGATAAGCATATGTTTGTATTTGCAATCTTATGAGTAATAAAACATCTCTTCTCAGAGAAATCATTGTTACTGTGTTATTTTTGTGTTCTTGAAATATCTTTCAACCAAAACTTTTGAGTTTTGTATCATCGACCAGGTGCATGTTGTGCACATAATAAGCCTATAAGGATCCCTACTAAAAATCCACTTCATCCCGAGATTCCCTCTATGGCGAAGGAGGTTGTGGATATCAACACTCTACATGCACTTAGTGTACTTGTTAATACACTCTTTCAGTATATAAGTAGGCTTTTAGAGACCAATGCTAGAGATACTCTACCCAACGTGTGTACCTAACCCCACCCCTGTAGATCTTATGGTGGTATATTCATTGGACCTTCAAATGATGATGGTGGTGGTGATTCAAAGAGCTTGGATGATATATTCTTGAGTGATGAGTTTTTGGCATGCATGTGTTGGTGTGCACATGCCGGTCTCTACACACATGTAGGTATCTTTTATATAGATCATATTTTAAATTTAAGTCATATTTGAAAGTTTAAAAGCTAACAATTGATTTACACATAAATTGAATAATATATATGTAACTTTTTATTTTCCAAGAGGAGATAGTGCCTTCATAATCACGGTCTACAACTGCATTATTTGATCTTACTCAGCCTATGTTTACATTTACGGAGCTAGTTAGTGGGTCATCCACTACTGCATTTGTTCATTTTAGTACGCCACCATTTACATATATAAAGGTAAAATTTTGAGTTAATCTTATATTCTATGTACATTTACTCTATGTATAATAGTCTTAAACTTAATTTAAATTTATCTATCAAGGATCTTAAAATTCAAGTACACTACTATTAAATACACTCTTAGTTTAATAAAGGAGAAACTTTTGCATATATCTTCAATATTTTTTAGAAAACTAAGCAATGTTGTTTGTTCAGTTGATGACTAGAGAAGACACTCCTCTATCACTGCAAGTTGAGACAGACAAGCATTTTTTGCTACAATGTCATCCACACATGCAATCATAAAGGTACATATTAACTTGTAATATTAAATTGTAAAAATAGATATATTTTAATAATTTTACTACATACTTAGGAAAATATAACTTATGTGAATGTGTTGTGTACCTCCCCATGTTTATTCCTTGTTTCACACCACTGTTCATGTAGCTGAACCTATCACTAACCCAATTGAGTGTTAGAAGTAGATTGAGCAAGACCATGAGTTTGCAGTAAGTGCATGTTTAAATGAATTTTTTTAGTTTTAAATTCATTTTTTAACTTGGTTTAATGTATAATATGTTAAATTTATAATAATTTTTGTATTTGATTAGGTTCAATTGCAAGTGAGCTATCAGTGTAGGACTTGTAGTCAGACCTTGGAGCAATCCAAGGTATTCGAGGGATTTCCATCTACAAGCAGGACATCCTAGGGAGAGTCTTATTCGACGAAGGCCAAAAAAGGGAGGCTATTTGATGATTAGGATATCTTAGATGATGTAATTTTTTGTATGCCTATATGGAAATGTATGCATTTTTGGCATTATATTTGTATATGAAATTCACCTGACATTAGATACTATGTTGTTAGATGATGTAATTTTTTGTATGCCTGTATGGCAATGTATGTATTATTGACATTGTATGCCTATATGGCATTCACTTGGAATTCTATTATGTTCTTATTTTGTATGCATTTATGGTTTTTATTGTTATTGTAAAACTACATAGATCCTACACTTCACCATATAATGGATCATGGTTTTATATGAAGAATTAGTGGCAAGTTAAATATTAAAACTAGTTTATGATAAATGAGGTTTTTTTAACTTTCATTATCAATAATGAAGTGTTATGTTTGACCATCGATCCACGTTTAAGAATGGAACATTATTTGTACTTTGAATTCACGTTAGATGATGTCAATATGTTTGTGGTGCCAAATATATCAATAAGTTTAGAATCCAAGATAATATTAATTTATCTAGTTTCAAAGTATTTATCCCCATTTATTCAAGCTATGTAAGTATCTAGTTTTTTAGCCCAAAACTTTTCACTGAAGAGACTTATAAATTTATGAATTGACAACCACTTTATAGTATTGGAGTACTTATTTTGGTCACTTCACATGTTGCTATTTTAGTATTGGAGTACAATTCTATTAGGTCTTTTTTCTATTAGACCTATGGCTTGCAACTTTCTTCAGTAGCTCCTAGTCCTCTCTATGTATATTAACCTCGACTCACATTCTTAAGGCTCTATCCCCACTTTAGAATTATTTATTGATCCATATACAACTTAAACCTTCCTACTCTATCATTCTTTTTTAATAACTCATAATTATTTTCTTTAGGCTTTACACATAACCTGCAGACTAATGTATTGGCTATAACATGAGGTACAAAGGTTAAAAGTTCTTGAAAACATAGTAAAAAATTCACACACATATTGTATTAACTTAATAGGATTTTATCCTTTATAATAATGTTGTCAAGGACCTAATACAGGTGAGGGTAAGCTTTGAAAGTCTATAAGAAGGAAATTATCTTATTTTGTATACTCTCGAGTCTGATAAGACAAGGTTTTGTTTAAATAATATGATAAGAGGATACTTATTACGTAGTTATATAACAATGAAAATAAATGAGCAAGTGGTAGAGTAAAAGGAAATTTTATAGCCCCTAATACAAGTGAAATCAGCTTTCAAAGGTCTTTAGATTACAAGGTATTCTCAATTTTCATGTTTTCAAGTCTATAATTACAGGACTGTATGACAATCAAGTGAATAAATTATCATTTTGTCATCATTTGAGTTTGTGAAAAGACAAAGTATTATTGGATAATGTGTATGGGTTCAGGGAATACCTAAATCAATTGTTATTTTTTCTTGAAATTGTGTTTAAAGCCTTTAAACTAAAATTACTAGCTTTCGGCCAATGTGTTGGTCTGCCTAGGTTTTTGGGATAAAAATCTTCATAACTCCAAAAATATTGCTTGAAATTGCTTTAAACTTGGTGAGTATTTATGTATTTGTGTTATAAATATGATACAAGTGGTTTTAAGTCTTAACAATCTCTAAAGAAGAAGATATAGAGGACTAAGTTTCTGCAGGTCTGTAGAATTAAGCCTAAAAAGAGCTTTGGATGACTAAAAGTCTAATAATTTGAGAAATAATCCTGTAAAGAGCTTGAAACTTTTTAGTATGATTTTTCATGATTCATATAATTTATTTAAGGTGATTTCATGATTTTTAACCTCTAGATGAGAGATAAATAATCATAACACAGTCAATAAGTATAGACATACATAAAAACAAAAAAGGTTTAGGAGACGGTTTTCAATAGTCCTTGTAATTTGAAACTAAAGAAGAGTTCAAAAGTGATTTATTGGATTATTTAAATGACAGTTAATACCCTTATATATTTAAATTTGATTCATGACCTTTGCATTTTGCATTATGGCTAATATAGCAGTTTTGTAGGATTAAGAACAAAGAGTAATAAAAGGCAAAATTTGACAAAAGAGATGGTTGATGCAAACGAAGGAAGTTTGAAAGGTATAGTAAATAGGAATGGAGAGACCAATTGAGTATAAATCATAGGTAATTAAGGTTGTTTGTATATTACACAAGGTAAGCATCTTTTTGTTTTACTCGATTTGAATCTAAAAGGACATAGTTGGATGTGTTTATTGTAAGAGAAAGTAAGAAAGAACTTAGATCAAAAGGCAAAGGAAATTGTAATTAGATATATTGTAGGTTGTGAATGATCTCATTGGTCTTGAAAGGAATAATCAAATAATATAATCTATTTTACAAGGCAAATTAAATTTCAAACAATTAAGAAGACAATCTAAGAAAGTTTCTTCATTCAAACAAGTTGTCAGAACTAAAAGAGAAGATGTAAACTTATAGTTGCATCTAGACCTAATGGAAAGCCTTAAAGAGTCCTAAATAGTTCAATATTAGACACAAAGAGAGTAAGTAATCAAAATTTTAACAAACATAGAGTGTGTAATTGTGGGTAAATGGGCTATTTATAAGTGGATTTAGGCCATTTGCATCACATTCCCTATTCAACGTACAAAATGAGAAAAGCAAATGACTTCGCATAAAAATGCAAGTCATATATGATTTTACAACTATAAAAGTTTGATATCTCCACAAATTAAACATGTGTACATGACCATGATGTTTAAATCCCCCCAGAAGCATATTTTCACTAGTGTTCAAGAGCACTAAAACACTGATAGGATAAGTTGTCAAAGTTGAAGTTGCAATTGGAAAAATCCATTTTCGTTACTTCTTGGATGAAAAATGGCAATAATAACATGTATAACTAGGTTGATGACATCCATTATTAATTTATTGTCCTCCCATCATTCCCAATTGACAAAACCACCACCCATTATGGGCTCAAGAACACCCTTCTCAACACAAGCAAATGCAAAATTTTAGCCTAACTTCATACATGCATAAAAAAATAAACTATATTCATATGGACCAACCATAAAATCCTTATTTTTCATATGAAATCTTTCTAATTTCACCCTAGATAAATTTGGTATAAACTTTGAGAATAATTTGTGGTATAAATTGCAATAATGGGTCCTACAATGCAACTTTTTGGCAGTGAAGAGACAACTTATTGAGCTCCAATTGGCATTTCTACCTCTAAGACCCCTGGGTGAAAATACATCACTCCAAGCACATATAAATAGGCAAATTACACATTATCCAATGACTATGATGTCCAAGTCCAGCCAAAAGTGCATTTTCACTAGTGTTTAGGAGCACGAAAACACTAACTAGACAACTTGTCAAAGTTAAAGTTGTAGTTGAAGAATTCCATTTTCGGTGCTTCTTGATTGAAAACCATTGCTGTCAACACATCCAAAGGGGTGCATAATGTCCATAACTAGGTTCTTGGCCTCCCACCACACCCAATAGACAAACCCACTACCCATTCTGAGCTCAACAATGCCCTTCCCAACACAAGAAAAATGTAGATTTTTAGCCTAACTTCATACATGCATAAAATAAAAATTGTAAGTCATATGGATGAACCATAAGATTCCTCATATGCATGTGAAATCCTTATAGTTTCACCTCAGATCAATTCAATATAAAATTTAATAGAAATTTGTGGCACAAGTTGTAGTAACGGGTCCTAAAATGTAACATTTTGGTAGTGAAGAGATAACTTCTTGAGCTCCAACTGACACTTATACCTCAAGGACTCTTGGGTGTAAATACATCACTCTGAGCATGTATATATAGGTAAATTACACGTTTCAAATTACCATAATGTCTAATTCTACCCGAAATCACATTTTCACTACTATTCAGAAGTATGGAAACACTCACAATAAATATTGTCAAAGTTGAAGCTACAGTTAGAGAACTTCATTTATGGTACTTCTTAGATAAAAATGACATTTAAAACACATCCAGAGGGGTGGATAATGTCTAGGACTAGGTTATTTTCCTTCCATCATACCCAATCGACAAACCCACCACCCATTATGGGCTCAAGAATGCCCTTCCCAACATAAGAAAAATGTAAATTTATAGCCTAACTTCAAACATGCATAAAATAGAAAAATATAAGTTATATGGATGAACCATAAGATCCCTCTTTTGCATGTTAAATCCATATAATTTCACCCCAAATCAAGTTGATATAAACATCAAGAGCAATCTATGGCATAAGTTATGTTGAGTTGTGGAGCTAAAAGCTTCACTGTTATGCAAATGGTGGAGGTTGTTGGACTTAACCAGTAACTAGCATCGGTAGTATCACCGACATCGGTCAGGCGTGGATCAAAACCAACTGACATCGGTCAGGGATCAACCAACATTGGTCATATGCAGACCGACAACTACCGACGTCGGTCACCTATGTGTGTGCGTTTGCATGCATTTCTAGAATTATACTTGTTTTAATTTTAGGAGGACCGAGTGTTTGCATGTAAAGGCTAATTATAGTCTTAAGTATGTGTTTCTAATTATTGTATGCCTTGGATCCTATTTAAGAGACCCATGGAGGCATGTATTGTAATAAAGTTGCAAGTTGTAAGCAAGGTCAATTAGATCTGCAAGGTGCAAGATCAAGAAGATCAGCTGAAGCAAGGGAATAACAACTCGGTTATTGAGTTGATTGTAATTGATTGAGAAAGAGAACTCTTGAGAGAAATACTGTACACCCAAGAGGTGTAGAAGAGTGAGATTTCTTCATTATATTCCAAAAGAGTTTAATAGAGATTGGTTATTTCTCATATCTCCTCTTATTTGCTATTTTGTATTTCTAGTTACTTATTACTTCTGGTTCAATTCCATGTTTAGTTGCTTATATACAATAGTAATCAATTGTACTCGATGTATCCTAACAAGTGGTATCAGAGCGGTTAGTGTTTTTTGATTACAAGTTCACTCATAGGGGTTTCTGTTTGAGTGGGAGTAAAGCAATGGCAGAAGAAAGTAAACTAAGAATGGAGAAATTCAATGGCAAAAATTATCAATTATGGAGGATGCAGATAGAAGATTATTTGTATCAGAAATATCTATTTTTACTATTGGGTGGGGTTTTAAGTAAGCCCACAGATATGCAAGATGAAGAATGGAATGTTCTTGATAGAAAGGCTCTTGGATCTATAAGGTTGAGCCTGGCATCTTCTGTGATATCCAACTTATCACAGGCAAAGACAACGGTAGAGTTAATGGATACTCTGGCAAACTTATATGAAAAACCCTCAGCTTTGAATAAGGTATATCTTATGAAGCAATTATTTAGTTTGCAAATGCAGGAAGGTGGATCTGTATATAGTCATCTTAATGATTTCCATGAAATTGTGAATCAGTTAAATTCAGTCAAAATAGTTTTTTATGGTGAAATTAAAGCTCTCTTAATCTTATGCTCTTTACCTGAAAGCTGGCACAACTTGGTAATGGCAGTTAGCAATACTACATCTGCTTCAAATATCTTGAAAGTTGATGATGTTGTTAGTGTAATCTTGAATGAAGATATTTGCAAGAAAAGCATAGGTGAAACATCAGGTAATGCTTTAAGTATTGAAAGTAGGGGAAGGCAAAGAGAGAAGGGCAAACAAAGGAAATCAAGGTCAAAGATGGGACGGAGATCCAAATCCAGAAATGGAGGTATAACCTGCTAGAATTGTGGAAAGAAAGGGCATGCAAAGAAAGACTATTGGTTGAAGGATAACAAAGAAAATCAACAAGAAGGTAATAAGGAAGCAAATGTTGCAGGTATTGTTGCACAGGATGCTCTTATATTTTTTTTGGATAGTCAAGTAGAATCTTGGGTTTTAAATTTTGGTGTTTCTTTCCATGCAACCCCAAATAGAGAATTTTTCAATGATTATGTCCATGGAGACTTTGGAAAAGTTTATTTAGGGGATGATGAGCCTTGTCAAATTGTTGGCAAAGGAAAAGTGCAGCTGAAATTGTAGAATGACAACACATGGGTGTTGAAGGATGTCATGCATGTACCCATCTTGAAGAGGAATCTGATTTTTGCAGGAAAGTTGGGTGATGAGGGTTGCACAGTAACTCTCACAGCTAAATCTTGGAAAGTTTCTAAGGGTGCACTTGTATTAGTCAGAGGTAAGAGAGTAGGTACACTTTATCTATCTACTTGTGTTACTGATTATTCTCCTTCTATTTTATCTACTTAAGATGTAGATGCAAAGTTGTGGCACTATAGGCTTGGTCACATGAGTGAGAAGGGAATGAATGTTCTTAAGTCAAAAGGTAATCTTTCATATTTGAAAAGCATAGATCTATATTTCTATGAGCATTGTATTTTTGGGAAACAGAAGAAAGTAAAGTTTCTCAAAACTGGGTCAACAAAGAAGGAGCACAAGTTGGAGTTTGTTCACACAGATGTGTGGGGACAAGCTCAGGTAGCTTCTATTGGAGGATCACAATATTATGTTTCTTTTGTTGATGATGCTACAAGAAAGATATAGGTTTATTGCATAAAGAGGAAATCTGATGTTTTTGACATATTTAAGAAATGGAAAGCTTTGGTTGAGAATGAAACAGGTTTGAGATTGAAGTGTCTTAGATCTGACAATGGTGGTGAGTACTGCAGCAATAAATTCAATAATTACTGTTCTATGAGTGGAATATGCAGAGAAAGGATGGTTCCAAGGACACCTCAGCAAAATGGAGTTGCTGAAAGGATGAATAGAACAATAATGAAGCGTGCATAGAGTATGAGGTTGCATGTTAGTTTGCCCTTAAAGTTTTGGGCAGAAGCTGTAGATACTGCAGTTTACCAGATTAACAGAGGACATTCTACTGCACTGGATGGTGGAATTCTAGAAGAGGCGTGGACAGGTAAAAAAATAGATATTTCATTTCTCAAAGTTTTTGGTTCTGAAGCTTTTGTGCACGTTGATAAAGAAAATAGAAAGAAGCTAGATGTTAAATCTATGTGGTGCACTTTCATTGGTTATGGCTTTGGAGATTTTGGATTCTGATTGTGGAATTTAGAAACTAACAAAATTATTAGAAGCCGTGATGTAGTTTTCAATGAGAAGGTGATGTATAGTGATCAGCTCAAGAGGCTAAATAATTTTGAGCAAGGTAATCTTGATTTGGATGAGGTTATGATCCAAAATGAGCTCGTGGATAAAAATCATCACTCACAGGAAAACATAGAGACCGACGTCGGTCAAGAAACTGACATAGGCGATCAAGCAGGAATTGACGTTGGTCAGACAATAATCGACGTCGGTCAAGTACAGACAGAGAGATGACCGAGATCGGTCATTGATAGAGAATTTAGGTAGACAACAAGCTATAAATGAGTCTCAAATGCCCATAAGGAGGACTGTAAGGGTAAGTAAACCTCCAATTCGTTATTCTCCTTTATACTACATGTTGCTCACTGATGGTGGAGAACCAAAAAATTTTGATGAGGCAATACAGGTAAAATCTAGGAAACAGTGGGAGCATGGCATGAATGAGGAAATTGATTCCTTGGAAGAGAACCAAACGCAGAATTTGGTTGAGTTGCCAGTCAAAAAGAAAGCACTGAAAAACAAATGGGTATACAGGTTAAAGGAAGGAGAGAATGGACAAATAAGACATAAGGCCAGGTTGGTAGTAAAGAGATTTCCACAGAAAACAGGTATTGACTTTGGTGAAATCTTTTCTCCTATAGTAAAGATGACTTCTATTCGGACTGTATTGTCTTTAGTTGCTATTGAGGATTTGCACCTTGAGCAGCTTGATGTTAAAACAACGTTTCTTCATGGAGATTTGGATGAAGAGATATATATGGATCAGCCGAAAGGTTTTGAGGTCAAAGGTAAGGAGAAACTTGTGTGCCGGTTGAAGAAAAGCTTATATGGTCTTAAGCAAGCTCCAAGACAATGGTATTTGAGGTTTGATAGGTTTATGACAAAGTATGGCTTTAGTAAATGTCAATCTGACCATTGTGTTTATTTTACCAGATTGGATAATGGTAGTTATATTATTCTGTTACTGTATGTAGATGATATGCTTGTTGCAGGTTCACACATGTAGAAAATTACTGAGCTAAAGGTAAAATTAGCTCACACATTTGCCATGAAGGATTTAAGAGCAACAAAGAAAATCCTTGGCATGAGTATTAAGAGAGACAGAAAAAATCATAGTTTGATTTTGTCTCAAGAGGATTATGTGAATAAGGTGTTGGAGAGGTTCTATATGTAGGATGCAAAACTGGTATGCACACCTATGGCTGGACACTTCAAGTTGAGCAAAGAACAGTGTCCTAAATCACATGATGAGGTTGAGTACATGAGCAAAGTTCCATATGCTTCAGCAGTTGGGAGCTTGATGTATGCAATGGTATGTACTAGACCTGACATTGCCCAAGCAGTGGGAGTTGTCAGCAAGTTTATGGCCAACCCAGGAAAGAAACACTGAAAAGCAGTTCAGTGGATTCTCAGATATCTAAGAGGGACCAGCAGTAGGCATTTATGCTATGGAGAGTCAAACACTTCTCTACATGGGTATGTAGATTCGGATATGACAGGTGACTTGGATGGCAGGAGAAGCACCACAAGATATGTGTTCACTATTGGTGGAACGATGATTAGATGGATTTCAAAGTTGCAAAAAGTTGTTGCCCTGTCTACTACAGAGGCAGAATACATTGCAGTCATAGAGACTAGCAAGGAAATGATATGGATGACTCGGTTCATGGAAGAGTTGGGAAAGGAGCAAGAGAGTTGTAGATTGTACAGTGATAGTCAAAGTGCAATTCATTTGGCAAAGAATTCAGCGTTTCATTCAAGAACCAAACATATACAGCTTAGGTATCACTTCATTAGACATGTATTAGAGGATGAACAGTTGAAGCTGAAAAAGATCCATACGAATAAGAATCCTGCATATATGTTAACAAAGCTGGTAACAAAGGAGAAGTTGAATCTTCATTTAACTTTTGTTGGTCTTCAAAATTGAACTTGAAGATGGAGAAACAAGCCAGAGAAACAAGACAGAGGATGTTGTTATATAGGTACAAGTGCAGCTATTTATCTCCAAGTGGGAGATTGTTGAGTTGTGGAGCTAAAAGCTTCACTGTTATGCAAATGGTGGAGGTTGCTGGACTTAACCAATAACCGACATCAACAGTATTACCAACATCAGTCACGCGTGGATCAGAACCGACTGACATCAATCAGGGATTGGCTGACGTCAGTCATATGCAGATCGACAGCTACTGCATCGGTCACCTGTGTGTGTGCATTTGCATGGGTTTCCAGAATTAGACTTGTTCTAATTTTAGGAGGACTGAGTGTTTTCATGTAAAGGCTAATTATAGTTCTAAGTCTGCATTTCTAATTATTGTATGCCTTGGATCCTATTTAAGAGACCCATGGGGGCATGCATTATAATAAAGTTGCAAGTTGTAAGCAAGGTCAATTAGATCTGCAAGGTGCAAGGTCAATTAGATCTGCTGAAGAAAGGGAATAATAACTCGGTTATTGAGTTTATTTTAATTGATTGAGAAAGAAAATTCTTGAGAGAAATACTGTACACCCAAGAGGTGTGGAAGAGTGAGATTTCTTCATTGTATTCCAGAAGAATTTAATAGAGATTGGTTGTTTCTCATATCTCCTCTTATTTGCTATTTTGTATTTCTAGTTACTTATTACTTATGGTTCAATTCCATGTTTAGTTGCTTATATACAATAGTAATCAATTGTACTCGGTGTATGCTAACAAGTTGTAGTAACAGATCCTAAAATGCAACTTTTTGGCAGTGAAGAGAACTTCTTAAGCTCCAATTGGCATTTCCACCTTTGAGATCCCTAGGTGTAAATACATCACTCCAAGAACATATAGATAAAAAAATTACATGTACTCTTATGACCATGATGTCCAAGTTCACCCAAAAGTGCATTTTCACTATTATTCAAGAGCACATAAATACTAGCAATAAATATTGTCAAAGTTGAAGTTGGAGTTGGAAAACTCCATTTTTGGCGCTTGTTGGCTGAAAAATGAAACTATCAACATGTCTAGAGGGGTGGATTATATCTAGGACCAGGTTCTTGGCCTCCCATCATGCCTTTTTGACAAACCCACCACCCATTTCAGGCTCAAGAATGCCCTTCCCAGCACAAGAAAAATGTATATTTTTAGCCTAACTTCAGACATGTGTAAAACAAGAACTGTAAGTTGTATGGATGAACCATAAGATCCTTCCTATGCATGTTAAATCCATATAATTTCACCCTATATCAATTTGGTAGAAACTTTGAGATCAATCTATGGCACAAGTTGTAGTAACAGGTCTTAAAATGCAAGTTTTTGGTAGTGAAGAGACAACTATTGATGTCTAACTGACATTTCTATCTTTGAGACCCCAAGTACAAATCCATCACTCTAATAACATATAGATAGGTAAATTACATGTTTTCCAATGACCATGATGTCTAATTCAACCCGAAGTCACATTTTCACTACTATTCAAGAGTGGAAAAACACTAACAACAAATATTATCAAAGTTGAAATTACAGTTGGAGAACTTTATTTTTGATGTTTTTTGGTTAAAAAATGGTGTCACCAACACATTCAGAGGGAAAAATAATGTCCAAGATTAAGTTATTGGCCTCCCATCATGCCTGATCGACAAACCCACCACCCATATCAGGCTTAAGAATGCCTTTCCCAACTAAAAAAAAATGCATATTTTTAGCCTAACTTCAAACATGCATAAAATATAAATTATAAGTTGTATGGATGAACTGTAAGTTACTTCCTATGCATGTGAAATCCCTCTAATTTCACCATAGATCAAGTTCGTATAAACTTTAATAATAATTTGTGGCACAAGTTGTAGTAACAAGTCTTAAAATGTAACTTTTTGGCAGTGAAGATACTTCTCGAGCTCTAACTAGCATTTCTGCCTCTGAGACGCTTGGGTGCAAATCCATCACTTTGAGCACATATATATAGTAAAATTACACATGCTCTAATGACCATGACATCCAAGTACACTCAAAAGCACATTTTCACTATTCTTCAAGAGCGCATAAACACCAAGTACTTTTAATA
The DNA here is from genome assembly GCA_037957365.1 of Torreya grandis. Lineage (NCBI taxonomy): Eukaryota > Viridiplantae > Streptophyta > Pinopsida > Cupressales > Taxaceae > Torreya > Torreya grandis. Next base: position 663,614 of record JARHVA010004345.1, on the reverse strand, counting down.
AGCTTATCTTAGCTTCGAGAATATGAAATTCTTTACTAACAATGCCAATAACCTATAAACAAATTTTTAGTGAGTAATAAAAATAAATTTATGCATGTACTACCTAAACAATAAAAAACATTTGGTAGAATTGATCACATCTACATTTTACAAGTCAACATACATGTGCATTTCAATCCAATGAACCATTATAATCTTCTCTAATCTTGATAGTATCAAGAATAATTTTATGGTCTAGCTCAGGAACTTTCCATAGATTCCTATTTAATGGTCTCCTATGATATTTTTATAATTTAATATTTATTGCAAGAACCAAATTCGAATAGTGTAATATCTTTCTATGCATTTCAATGTCTTCAAACAACCATACATCTGATTTTTTGATAGGATGTCATCGATGCCAAGTTTTAGTGACTACCAAGAACCATCGAGATAGTCAATGTTTTCTCCATCTATGATCGAAGAAATTATATTTTTCTTTTTGTCTACACACTAACATAAGTAGTAATTTGTTTCCTCTTTATTGTCTTTATCTACAATAACTACAAAAACATGTCATGTATCACAAAAAATAGTTTTTAATGTCAATATCAAGATAGATAATGAGAACAAATAGTACATAATGATTAATCTTCTACCTGGCTACACTAGATTCGATGCATGGTCAAAGTCATGTGACAATGTCATGTCTTTAAGTTGTAATGATGGTGTAAACTGATTGATTAGAATTAGAGGTTTGCAACTCCAGTCATCCACCCACTCTTATGAATCACACTCATTCCAAACAGATCCCATGCATGTAGAATAAAAACATGCCAAGTGTCTCGTATAAATAGTCTAAGAACCTGCATTTAAGCTATGAAATGGGTGGAGCTCACTTGAATGACTTAGAGTCATACAATCCTCATAGTTTACCACATGTTATTCTTCCATTAACCAAACATGTCTATGAATATTAGAATTTGATTGAGCACCATGGCATATGTTCTCATTAAACCATTGAAAGATAATTTTTACATCAGTCAAATTAGCGACCTTTTCAAATTTCAACTCCTCCCTTGTAATGACTCTCTTTACACATGATCTAGCATTATCATGCTCCCCCTTTCCATGGCAATGTAAAATAAAATTAAACATGTTCTATGCTAGTGGTAATATACATATCATTCAATCAATAAAACATATGTGAATTCTTCAATTGTGATGTGCAATTACATGACCAAATGTAATGTTGATTGAAATTAATGTTCCTCTGAGTTCACTGTTCATAGAACTTCTCAAAACAACTTTGCACGTATTATGTACAATGTGATCGGTCATCACTAATATAAAAATGGTAATCCCTTAATATTTTTTGATCTTACTCTATACTATCAGGTGCATGCACGAATGTTATATGTATGAATATGGTAACTTATGATGAATTGTGATACTACGATTGAACTTCTAATTGTGGTTTGAATGTGTAATTTTCAACAAAGTTGACTACTAAAAAATTGAATCAAATAGGAATGTGTCTTTTCTTAGCTTGGAATGTTCATCCAACCATCTAGCTCTATGTGTGTGCCTTGCATACTCAAAAAAAAATTCTCTAAATTTGACCATAAATTGTGAAGCAAGTATATATTTTGTAATAAGCTCACACTTTTTAGATACTTTGTCATATTTTACTTGATAATTAATAGATTTTTATTTCTTCAAACCAACTAATTCTTATCCAATTACACTTGTACACTCTTCATGGATACAATTTTTTAATTTTGGAAATCCACCATAAATTTTGCAATTTTCAACCAAACATGCTTTCTTATAAAAGAACTATCCATCTAATATTTCACAAAAAAAATTAGAATAAATTCCCTAAATGATTTTGGTATAACTTCTATGCCACACTCCTTTAAAATGTTATCAGTATGTAAAGTAAAACAAATATGGATAAAATCATCATAGTGCATTAAAAATTCAACATGCTGCTTACAACAACATGTGGTGTGTGTTTGATTTATTTTTACATAAAAAGGTTTGGCCATCTAAAAAAATCTTTGACTAATAGAAATCATGGATATTTTTTCAAAAACTTAGAGTACAATTGTGTTTGAGTCATATCCAAGAAATATTTTAGATGTGGTTCATGGTTACGAGAACCAACTCTTCTTTTCATCACATCTCTTACATTGGGTGAAACTCTTGTATTGTCTTTGCAAAATTGTGCAAGTAACTCTTTGATAGCATCAGCTATAGCCTTGTCCTTTCATGAAAGTCTACTAGAGAATGCCCAGAGCTCATTGGTATTGGGTTCATTAAGTCTTTCACGTCTTCTAATTGCTTTCATTAATATTTTTCTATTTATATCAAGTGCTTGGTTTATTTTTGAAATTAAACATTTTCCCCCTATTTTATCATTTATTACACAAGTTGTAATTATATGTCAGGCAACATTATAATCTTTATTATGTGATCTCATACCTACAGTATGATATGCATCATGTAGATTTTCAACAATTTCATTATTTTCATCATTCATATTAGATGTTCTTAGTCCTAATGTGTATATTGTAGGTCTCATCTTAATCAGTTTCATCAACGAAATAAATAATTGACAACTTTGACTATCATAATCCAATTTATGAAAGAAACTATCCCAAATTTATTAAGTTGATCTTCTTGAATGGCAGTCAAACATTTTGTTATGCATTAGTTTTAAATTATTTTCATCAACTTCAATTAAGTACTTGTTTTTTCTACACACAATTCTTGAAGGTGGTGTTAATGGTGGAATTTGTTAAGATGGTGTTTTAAAATTATTATTAATTTCATTACTTGGTGGTGGGATGACATTTTCTTTATTGTTTCTTTCTTCATTATATGTTTCCATGAAATTTTCTTCATTGTTAATTTCATCATTACTTGTTTCCATGAAATTTTCTTCATTATTATGGGGTAAATCATGATGCATAAACTCATCATCAATAAAATAAAATAAATTATACTCTGGATGTGAACTTCCAATATTATCTAATTCATTATTGTCAATCTCATCATTATTCAATTCATTGTTGTCAATTTCATCATTACTCAATTCATTATTCTCAATTTCATCATTATTCAATTCATTATTGTCAATTGGCTCATTATCTATGCCATTTAGCTTATGAGGATTAGTGTTTGTACTTTGTCTAGAATAGATTACTTGAATTCATACCTTGTGTTTTTCTCTCAACTCTTATAATTGCTCTGGTGTTTTGTTCAACTTCTTCCTCTTCCTCGAACGTGATCCATCACCCATTGGATAATTGATAGTTTTTTTAAGGTGGGGTAAAAAAAAGGTATTTGAAAAGTACATAAAGAATATGTAGAAAGTACACAAAAAATGTCTGTGGAGACAAAATTCTTGATTTGAGTTAAAATAGTCATTGAAAACTAAGTTTTGTCTATATTATAAATAATATGTACACATTATAACATATACGCGTTATTTAATCTATACTTTCATCCCATATAACTATGCAATAAGACTATCATACAGTGCATTTTACCCTTCAATTAGCCCTTTCATTTGTTTCATGTCCACATTAGGTTCAACTAGGACCAAATTAGATTCAATTACTCTAAATTAGGTTCAATTTGCCCCTTGGTTGAAATCAATCAATCCAAAATAGATTTAATTAGTATAGATTATATTCAATTAGTCAAAATTATATTCAATTAGACAAAATTAGATTTGAAATTAGTCCAAACTACATTTAATTTGTGATAAAATTAGGATTTAAGCCCAACACATGTCACGAAACATGGGCCAATTATGCCCCTTTAATCACATCATAGATACACATTTAGGTTCAATAGGTTCAAATTAGCCACAATTGCCTTTATGTTGCATTTATGATGAAATTTGGGTCATTGAAGCCATGTGTTGCACAAATTATACAATCAATTGAGTTCTAAATTTGGTTTAGGGGCTCAATTTTGCCCAAATCACATCTCTAATTATAGTAATTGACTAATTAGATCAATTCATAACAAAATCAAATTAATTTTGTTAGTGTTTAGAGCTCTGATACCACTTGTTAGGATCTTAGAGTACAATTGATTACTTTTGTATAAGCAACTAAACACGGAATTGAACCAGAAGTAATAAGTAAATAGAAATCAGAAACAACAAATAAAAAGAGATACGAGAAACAACCAATTTGTATTAAACTCTTCCAGAAGAAAATACAATGAAGAAATCTCTTTTTCCTCACAAGAGTTCTCTCTCTATCTCTCAATCAATTACAACCAATTCAATTACTGAATTGTTATTCCCCTTACATGCTATGAGGATCTAACCCTATTATATAGTATACTACAACACTAGGGTTTCATGAGCCATGCATTCACCACTGTTAGATCCACCTCTGAATCAAAGGCTCAAATCCATTCTCTAAAAATAGTAATCTAAAATTAGAAAAGCTGGAAATGCACAGAAGTCAGTGTCGGTCAAAGATGATCGATGTCGGCTAACCCCTAATCGATGTCAGTTACTGTGTAGCTAAAGATAATCGATGGTGGTCGACCCCTAATTGATGTCGGTTGGTTCTGACCGATGTCGGTTACTATGTAACCGATGTCAGTTACTGTGTAAGCCCAACAACCTCCGCATTAGCTCATTAGTGAAGCTTTTAACTCCATAACTCAACAATCTCCCACTTAGAGATAAACAGTTGCATCTGTACCTATACAACAACATCTTCTAAGCATCTCTAGCTTATTTCTCCCTCTTTAAGCTCAATCTTGAAGACCAACAAAAGTTGAATGAAGATTCAACTTCTCCTTTGTTACCAACTTTGTTAACATATCAACAGGGTTCTTATCCGTATGGATCTTTTCCAGCTTCAACTGTCCATCCTCCAATACCTATCTAATGAAGTGGTACCTAAGTTGTATATGTTTGGTTCTTGAATGAAAGGCTAAATTCTTTGCACTTTGACTATCACTGTACAATCTACAACTCTCTTGCTCTTTTCCCAACTCTTCCATGAATCGAGTCATCTAAATCATTTCCTTGCTAGCCTCTGTGACTGTAATGTATTCTGCCTTTGTAGTAGACAAGGCAACAACCTTCTGCAACTTTGAAATCCAGCTAACCGTCATTCCACCAACAGTGAACACATATCTTGTGGTGCTTCTCCTACCATCCAAGTCACCTGCCATATCCGAATCTACATACCCATGTAAAGAAGTGTTTGACCCTCCATAGCATAAATGCCTACTGCTAGTCCCTCTCAGATATTTGAGAATCCACTGAACTGCTTTTCAATGTTTTTTTTCTGGATTGGCCATAAACTTGCTAACAACTCCCACTACTTGGGCAATATCAGGTCTAGTACATACCATTGCATACATCAAGCTCCCAACTTCTGAAGCATATGGAACTCTACTCAGTACTCAACCTCATCATGTGATTTAAGACACTGTTCTTTGCTCAACTTGAAGTGTCCAGCCATAGGTGTGCTTACCGGTTTTGCATCTTGCATATTGAACCTCTCCAACACCTTATTCACATAATCCTCTTGAGACAAAATCAAACTATGATTTTTCCTGTCTCTCTTAATACTCACGCCAAAGATTTTCTTTGTTGCTCTTAAATCCTTCATGGCAAATGTGTGAGCTAATTTTACCTTAAGCTCAGTAATTTCCTGCATGTGTGAACTTACAACAAGCATATCATCTACATACAGTAACAAGATAATATAACTACCATTATCCAATCTGTTAAAATAAACACAATGGTTAGATTGACATTTACTAAAGCCATGTTCTGTCATAAACCTGTCAAACCTCAAATACTATTGTCTTGGACCTTGCTTAAGACCATATAAGCTTTTCTTCAACCTACACACAAGTTTCTCCTTACCTTTGACCTCAAAACCTTTTGATTGATCCATATATATCTCTTCATCCAAAACTCCATGAAGAAATGTTGTCTTAACATCAAGCTGTTCAAGATGCAAATCCTCAATAGCAACTAAAGACAATACAGTCGGAATAGAAGTCATTTTTACTACAGGAGAAAAAATTTCACCAAAATCAATACCTAGTTTATGTGCAAATCCCTTTACTACCCACCTGGCCTTATGTCTCATTTGTCCATTCTCTCCTTCCTTTAACCTGTATACCCATTTATTTTTTAGTGCTTTCTTTCCGGCTGGCAACTCAACCAAATCCCACGTATGGTTCTCTTCCAAGGAATCAATTTCTTCATTCATGCCATGCTCCCACTATTTTCTGGATTCTACTTGTATTGCCTCATCAAAACTTTTTGGTTCTCCACCATCAGTGAGCAACACGTAGTATAAAAAAGGGGAATAATGAATTGGAGGTTTACTTACCCTTTCAGACCTCCTTATGGGTATTTGAGACTCATTTACAGCTTGTTGTCCACCCAAATTTTTTTTTGACAGTGACTGATCCTGGTCATCTCTGATCGATGTCGGTCTACACCCGACCGATGTCTTTTCCACCTGACCGACGTCGATTTCCACCTGACCGATGTTAATTTTCACATGATCAACGTCAGTTACCACATGACCGATGTCAGTCTCTGTGTTTTCTTGTGAGTGATAATTTTTACCCGTGAGCTCATTTTGGATCATAACCTCTTCTAAATCAAAATTGCCCCACTCAAAATTATTTAGCCTCTTGAGCTGATCACTGTACATCACCTTCTCATTGAAAACTACATCATAGCTTCTAATAATTTTGTTAGTTTCTAAATTTCACAACCATAATCTGAAATCTCTAAAACCATAACCAATGAAAGTGCACCGCATAGATTTAGCATCCAGCTTCTTTCTATTTTCTTTATCAATGTGCACAAAAGCTTCAGAACCAAAAACTCTAAGAAATGAAAGATCTACCTTTTTACCTATCCAAGCCTCTTCTGGAATTCCACCATCTAGTGTAGTAGAAGTTCCTCTATTAATCAAGTAAACTACAATATCTACAGCTTCTGCCCAAAACTGTAAGGGCAAACTAGTATGCAACCTCATACTCCGTGCACGCTCCATTATTGTTCTATTCATCCTTTCAGCAACTCCATTTTACTGAGGTGTCCTTAGAACCGTCCTTTTCTTGCGTATTTCACTTATAGAACAGTAATTGTTGAATTTATTGTTGCAGTACTCACCACCATTGTCAGATCTAAGGCACTTCAATCTCAAACCTGTTTCATTCTCAACCAAAGCTTTCTATTTCTTAAATGTGTCAAAAATATCATATTTCCTCTTTATGTAATAAACCCATACCTTTCTTATAGCATCATCAATGAAAGAAACATAATATTGTGATCCTCCAATAGAAGTTATCTGAGCTGGTCCCCACACGTCTGTGTGAACAAGCTCCAACTTGTGCTCCTTTTTTGACCTAGTTTTGATAAACCTCACTTTCTTTTGTTTCTCAAAAATACAATGCTCACATAAATCTAGATCTATGTTTTCAAATCTAAAAGCTTAGCTTTTGACTTAAGAACTTTCATTCCCTTCTCACTCATGTGACCAAGCCTACAGTGCCACAACTTTGCATCTACATCTGAAGTAGATAAAATAGAAGGAGAATAATCAGTAATATAAGTAGATATATAAAGTGTATCTACTCTCTTACCTCTTGCTAATACAAGTGCACCCTTGAAAACTTTCTAAGATTCAGCTGTGAGAGTTACTGTGCAACCCTCATCACCCAACTTTCTTGTAGAAATCAGATTCCTCTTCAGGATGGGTACATGCATGACATCCTTCAACACCCATGTGTTGCCATTCTGCAATTTCAGCTACACTTTTCCTTTGCCAACAATTTTACAAGGCTCATCATCCCCTAAATAAACTTTTTCAAAGTCTCCATGGACATAATCATTGAAAAATTCTCTATTTAGGGTTGCATGGAAAGAGGCACCAGAATCTAAAACCTATGATTTTACTTTATTATCCAAAGAAAATATGAGAGCACCCTGTGCAACAATACATGCAACTTTTGCTTCTTTGTTACCTTCATGCTGATTTTCTTTATTGTCCTTCAACCAACAATCTTTCTTTGCATGCCCTTTTTTTTCACAATTCCAGCAGGTTATTCTTCCATTTTTGAGTTTGGATCTACTTCCCATCTTTGACCTTGATTTCTCTTGCTTGCCCTTCTCTCTTTGCCTTCCCCTGCTTTCAATACTTAAAGCATTACTTGATGTTTCCCCTGTGTTTTCCCTGTGAATTTCTTCATTGAAGATTACACTAACAACATCATCAACTTTCAAAATATTTGAAGCAGATGCAGTTTTTAATCATTCAGATGACTAGATACATATCCACCTTCCTGCATTTGCAAATTAAATAATTGCTTCATAAGATATACCTTATTCAAAGCTTAGGGTTTTTCATATAAATTTTCCAAAGTATCCATTAACTCTACCATTGTCTTTGCCTGTGATAAGTTTGAAATCACTGAAGATGCCAGGCTCAACCTTATAGATCCAAGAGCCTTTCTATCAAGAACATTCCATTCTTCATCTTACATATCTGTGGGCTTACTTGAAACCCCACCCAACGGTAAAAATAGATATTTTTGATACAAATAATCTTCTATCTGCATCCTTCATAATTGATAATTCTTGCCATTGAATTTTTCCATTCTTAATTTACTTTCTTCTACCATTGCTTTACTCCCACTCAAACAAAAACCCCTATGAGTGAACCTGTAATCAATAAACACTAACCCGCTCTGATACCACTTGTTAGTGTTTAGAGCTCTGATACCACTTGTTAGGATCTTAGAGTATAATTGATTACTTTTATATAAGCAACTAAACACAAAATTAAACCATAAGTAATAAGTAACTAGAAATCAGAAATAGCAAATAAGAGGAGATACGAGAAACAACCAATCTGTATTAAACTCTTCCAGAAGGAAATACAATGAAGAAATCTCTTTTTCCTCACACCTCGAAGATGTACAGTAATTTTTCCTCAAGAGTTCTCTCTCTCTCTCTCTCAATCAATTACAACCAATTCAATTACTGAATTGTTATTCCCCTTACATGTTATGAGGATCTAACCCTATTATATAGTATATTACAACACTAGGGTTTCATGAGCCATGCATTCGCCACCGTTAGATCCACCTTTGAATCAAAGGCTCAAATCCGTTCTCTAAAAATAGTAATCTAAAATTAGAAAAGCTGGAAATGCATAGAAGTCGGTGTCGATCAAAGATGACCGATGTCAACCGACCCCTAACCGATGTCGATCGACCCCTAACCGATGTTAGTTGGTTTTGACTGATGCCAATTATTGTGTAACTGATGTCGGTTACTGTGTAAGCCTAACAACCTCCACATTAGCTCATTAGTGAAGCTTTTAGCTCCATAACTCAACAAATTTTACCCCAAATCATATCTTGCTCTTGTAGTTAGGTTGAAGGGGTTCAAATTAGCCTCAAATGCCTCCTCTATTAAATGAATAAACTCTTTGGTTCATTATATATGATGAAATCAGGGTTAATATCATTCCAAATCACATTTTATACTCTATGTACATGTTCATCAGGTTCAAATTGGCTTCAATTTCCTTCATGTTTGCATTTGTGGTAAAATTAGTGTTTTGGGTTGATGATTGTAATAATTGATTAATTAGCTCAATATGTAAGGTAATATGAGCTAATTTAACCCCAACTCACATCCTAGACTTGCAAAATTAGGTTTAACATGTTCACATTGGCCCCACTTACCTTCATGAAAATGCATTTGTGATGAAATTAGGGAACTCAGGGGTTGTATTTGTTATAAAATTAGGGTTTAGGGTTTTGAGTTTAGTATAATAGGTTTGTATACATGTGATGAAATTAGGGTTTAGGGGAATTGTATTTATGATAAAATTAGGGTTTAGGGTCAACATGTCATGAGATGTGATCTAATTTAATCCCCTTGATGACATTGTAGACTCACATTTAGGTTCAATAGGTTCAAATTGGCCACAATTGCCTTTATGTTTATATTTGTGATAAAATTAGGGTTAATTGAACCATATGTTGCATAGATTATAAAATCAATTGGACCAGAAATTTGGTGTAGGGGCTCAATTTTGCCCAAATCACATCCCTAATTGCACTAATTAACTGATTGGATCAATTCATGATAAAATCAAACTTAATTTAGCCCCAAATCATATCACATGCTCTTGTAGTTACATTGAAGGGGTTCAAATTGGCCTCAAATGCCTCCTTGATTGAATGATTCAACTCTTTATTTCATTATATATGATGACACTCTAGGGTTAATTTCACTCCAAATCACATTATAAATACAATTTAAAATATGTTCATGTGGCTCATTTTGACCTTAATTGCCTCCACAATTGAACCAATCGACATTTGCATTCATCATATGATGGTCCATTCAAATTTATTGAGATCAAACCCACATCTTATACATGTAAAACTTGCATTTAATGTTTATTTGCTTCAATCTATGATTAAATTGGAGGAGATCAACCTCTAAATCACATTTTAAAGTCATGCAATTAGGTTGAAGGTGCTCAAAATAGCCCTAATTTCCTTTAGATTCAAATATGTTTGACTATTTTGTTTATATATTTTTTATGACATTGGGGTTGACACGTCAGTCTTGAACTAGGTTTTGATGTCTCATGCTTGGCTTAGGTTGCATGTTAAATATTCTCATTACATTATCACATTCAGACATTGTCATTATATCTTCACATAACCAATTAACTAAGGCATAGAGCCTGTCAAAATATAATTGCATCCTTTTTGTGGTGGTGTATATAGGGGAAAGGTACTAGTATTGACCTACACATACCAATAGCTGAACAAGCTTTTTGTTAAGGTGTGCTTCATTGATGGAACATGTATTAGTGTGTATAAATATTAAAGTACACCAAAATTTGAGAATGTAGTATCTTATATACTTGTTAAACATTTAATCTATAAAATTTAAATGAACTAATCACATCTTGACAAATCAAGATCAAATATGTGTATTCTAATGCACAATTAGATTGGTACTCCAAAGGTTAAGTTTTGGTCATAAGTTTAAAAAATGCATTTTATGACCTCTCATGATAAAATCGATTATATCTTAATATGTATAATAGGTTAGACCTTAAAACCTTAGTTATAAGAAGTTAAGTTGACATATCAAAATGGATAATTTTTTTAAAGTTTAATGTGATACCACAACACCTTAAATCACTATCCAAAGCTAGGGACCTTTCCCCTATCATGATACACTTCACTTTACAGTTGAAATTGTCATGATACACCACTATTAAGGGCTGAAGAACATAGATATAAGCAAAAAAATGTGTACCCATATAACAAATTTGTTTTTTTGGTGTTATGAACAAATAATGCATATATGTTATAATGCATATGCATTATGACAAGTTTGAATTCAAAACCCAAGCCTTTTGGCTCGAAAATGACTTCAATTCCTAAGCCAAAGGCTTGGACCTATCAATCTATAGCCGAGTCTAAGAGTTTTGATAGAAAATAACAAATTTCAACTTCTATCGCCAAATACAATATGGATTTCAATAAAAAAATCAAAAAATTATTATCATGACAACAAGCACACTCTCTTCTTTCCAAATATATGTTTTTTTATAAATTTTAGACTATTTTAAGGGTTTAAATTATGTTGATTTCTAACTATACCTTTTTTTAGGCCACTATATGCCTATTCATGCTTATGTAATTTTTTTTTCGTTGATCCAAGTGCAAAATAAATTATATGGTCACAAACTAGGCCTAATTCTACACACATTCAAAAAATATCATTTTTTTAGGTAGTTAGTGGGGCCTACACGGGTGGCTATCTATTTTTTTTAACAATTTTTAGGATCTATTTACGTGAAAATAAAATAAAAAATATATTAATTGAAAAAAAAGGTCACAAACTATAAGATATTATCTAAATATTCACCAAAGTGTTTCAAACAATATTAACCAATGCTAAAAAAAAATAGCGGGCTGCATGACCATCTATCTACTCCGTTTTCTTAAAAAATAGGATCTTCTCTTCAAATTTTAGATGTTTGACCTAGTTATACTTAACCATTTTTAAAATAAAATATTTTTTTGGAAACTAGACTCAAAATGCTACAATTCATGTTCTTATACCATCTTCAAATTTTGAGTGTAGTCATCTCAAATTATGTATAGAAGTTCATATTTCTAAAATTTTAGGAAAATTATGTCCACGGGTAGGCCCCTTTTTGTACCCCAACTTTGTAAACTCACCCTATGAGCCAAAGATATCCTCATGACAATTTTTTTATGTAGATGACGTATGCATCTTTAAATTTTTTTTTAAAAAATGTCTTCCTCGTGTTCATACCATTTTACTTGCTCTAAGCCATTTTTGGAGGTGAGTGCATGTCTGGGAATGGGAATCATGTTTTAATAGGTTGAAAAGCATCATTCATGATGCTTGGATAGTCCAAAATGTGTCACAAACAAAAATATCTCAAATTCACATTATGTAGAGAGAGTAAAACTCAATTTTGTAACAAATAGACATTTTTTGGAAAAATTATACAGAAAAAACATGGAAGAGTGATTTAGAGTTAGAGAAGATAGGAAACACCCCTTAGATAGCATTTATGATGTATCAATACTAAAACTTATCTCCGACCTAAAATATAAAGTAGGAAAAAATGTATTATTTTTGTGGAAGGATGTTTTCCTTGGCATTTAGAGGTGACATGAAGGTTATGGAGTTTGGGTAAGTTTAAGAGGATGTTTATGAGATTGATAGAAAGCTCTCGACAAGAAGAATGTGACAAGGTTGAAAAAATTGGATTTAGGACATCCTTATATGCATATAGACTAGATTAAAATTAGAGGCATTTTTGAATGGTGAAGGTTTTGAAATTTGAAAAGATTATAGAGAGAATAAAGAGTGGATTTGACACGTGTTTTTCATTCTATTAAAGGATCAACCTTCAAAATTAAAACAACAATACGTTTCATAGTGAATTTTAATGGTTCAATTTGAGGACAAGTTTTTGAAAGTTTGTAAAAATGCAAAATTCACGTTTATTTGTTTTTTAGTTGGTGTGGGGACTAAACAAAGTAGTTTTCAGATTGTTTGATCTTCACCCATGTTTATAAGGTATCATTAACAATTATGATTGTCATGTTTAGCAAAAGAAAATATTTTATGAGTTATAATGAGGATTGGAAGGAGTTAAAACTCTATTATTGGTGGTGATAAATTCATCTTTAAGTTACTTTGTGTTTAAAAACTGACTTAATTTTGTTTCTCATCTCATTCCCATGGAATTGCTAATATATTGATGTGATCTACATCAAATAGTAGCAAATGTGTTTTTCATTGTTGTTTTATCAATTTCTCTTACTAGAATTCTTCAATAAGAGGCGTTGAAGTTATGATTGAATAACAATATGTCTAATACTTAAGGTTGGGTGTTCTCAAACACTATTTCAATTATCAAATAGGGAGTTTTATTCCCAAGTGAATATATTTGTGGCAGTGAGTGAATGTTGATCTAGATGTGAAGATAAAGATTGATAATTAGATTCATCTCGTTTCCTTGACTTCATAAAAAATATAAAATTTACTATTAATACGTGTATTTTTTACTTTTGATTGAAGAATGTAATCATATTAAAATAAGCAAACAATGGTGCAATGCTAGCTATACAAAAAAAGGGTGGAAAAGGTTACACCCCACAAACAAAGTCATATTGATGTAAGAAACCCTCAAAAAATGAGCAAGTCTGTCAGTGGGTCAATAATGACCACACCATAAACAAAAGTCACATCAAATTAACATAAGTGTGTAACAACCAAAAAAGGCACACATAAGGACACCAACAATAAAAGAAAACATTTTAGCTACAACAACAAACATGGTGCCCGAAGGGGGCAGTGGAGGTGGATCCTACATCTTGTCTCCCCATCCCCCTTGAGTAGGTGGGTATTCATCCATAGTTAAGGGATCACACGCATCATTCTTTTGTATATCATAATTTTATTCAGTGTGATAATCAGGTGAGATAATAAGATCCAAGCACAAATACTTATCCTATGGGGGAGGGCCCCAATCCCCTCCATCACTTCCTTCTTTGTTAAATCCTTGAGACTAATCACATTGAGGGGATGACTAGCAGGTGGCAACCGATAAGGAGAAAGGCTCCTATGTCAGTTCTTATTATGCTACCAGAGCATACCACACCATCAGTCATGAGGGGGTGACTAAAGATGCAGAATCTCTGGAGGCTCATGGATAACTACACACATGGCATTTCCCTAGTGATTAAGAAAACTTGGAGATGATTAATTTCCATCCAAACTTTATTAGTTTGACTCTGAATCTGGAGAATAGCATTAGAAATGATAGTAACTTCATTAGTAATAGAAAAACTGCATTCCATTTCCTCATGAATAAAATAAGCATAATTTATAGCTTTCTAGTTTTGAAAAAGAATATCAATAGCCAAAATCTATTGTATTTTTTAGGAAGCAAGGTAGAGTCCCCCAGGATAGCCATCTTCCACATAAAAAACTTTGGCTTGAAAGGCTAAAAGGGTATTAATCAAATGTCATGTAGACTGGGTAAGGGAGAAGAACCAGAAAAGATGCTCAAGTGTCTTAGGTTGATGGCATGCAAGGAAAATGGGATTTTAAACCCCCATGTGATTGAGTTGGGCACCAACAAGAAAACTCCGATAAAGAATACACCAAATGAAATGGGCCTTTTTAGGCTCAATGAGAGCATCCCACATAGTGGTGAATGTTCTTGACTAGACTGCAAGGCTGGATAGAAGGTTTCATCAATGATTGAGAGTATCATCTTGATTATGCTGGGGAGATAAAAGATTATACCCTAAACATGGAGAATAATAATTAAAAAGAGGGGTTCTAGGCCAATGCCAATCCTTCCTCCATGGAATAAGAGAGTTAACTCCAACTTATGAAGATGGTCGCTAGTTATGGAGTCTTCAATCTCTATAATAGACTCAGCATCTACATTATTTAAGTAAAATTGATTATGAACCAGATGCCACAAAATCCAATATCAGTTGGCTTTAAAAAATAAATCCCCAATATTTTTCACACCTTTTTTGAAAAATATTAAGCTCTTGATCTAAGGGACCAAGGCAAAGGGAACAATTTGAAAATTCAACATGGGAGGCCACCAAAGGGAATGAAAATTTAGAGATAAACCATTCCTGAAACCTCCCCCCCCCCCCCCCCCCCCCCCCCCCCGACCACCCACCCAAATGAGATGGGGTTTGATTTTCTCCCAAGATTTTCAAATACTTTGGATAACAAAAGTACCATTAATTTTAATAGGCACATGGATTATGAGTAGAGTATGTAATATAAGGCCTTGTCATGCTCTTCTACCACAAGGAGCCCCCTGAGAGATACAATGACGAAGCAAGATCTTCCAAGATTCATCACCTTCAATTCCTTGATGTTGAGAACAAGACCTTGAAGCCTAATATCCATGAACCCCAAACCACTTGCTTCTTTAGGCCAACAATAAATATCCCATGAAAATCTATGAAAGCTCTCATGTCCTTCAGAATTAACCTAGAGAAAGTCTCTTAGAAGATTTTATAACCTACTATAGGCAGCATTAGAAGGAGCCTAACATGAAGAATAATAAACATGCATAACCTCCAATACTTCAGAGCAAAGATGAAACTTACCCACCAAAGACAAGGGTTTTGTGATCCAAAAATAAGTTTTCTTCTCGGCCCTCTGAATCACATAGGACCAAAAGTTAGATGGAGATGCACGAAAATCAAAAGCAATGCCAAGGAACTTAAACTAAACACCTGAGAGAATCCACTGCCATTGATATCCCTCACACCAAGGAGGTTTGGGAGAGAGAGACTGGTGATAAATTCCATTTTCTTCAATTGAATGGAGGACCTAGAGGCCAAATAAAAAATATGAAGACAATCCATAGCATTCTTAACCAATTCTTCCTCTTTCTGAAGAGTGAGGAAAGAATCATTAAAAAAAGGACAATTAAACAATAGGCTGTCACTTTCATATGTGGTTGTAGGTGGTGATATTATCTCAGGTCCAAAAACTTTACATAGATAAAACTGCACTTTTTCAGATAGTTATGTAACGAGCTCTTGTCCGATTATAGCAAAATTGTCCTAGTGAACACAGGCTCTAATTTCTTAGATTCAAAACTATCACAGGTATTCTACATCTTATTTACATCACAACAAGTGCATTAGGAGCATATTTTACACGAGTTTGATTACTCTATGACTATCCCTTTTGTTCCTATTAGAGTACAATATATTGTGCAAATATTTCATCATTTTCTCATTTACTTTAACATTGATATCTCACTAGATACCAGAGTTATTATATGTGATGATATTAAAAGTTTCTTATGTAGATCAATTTCACTTATTTATGTATGATTATCATGTTTTAAATCTTTGATTCATGCTTTGTGTGTATTCATTTCTTTGGATTGTGGACATGTAAACATGTCTTTGATTGTGGCTTTAAGCCTTATCTATGTGTTTTACATATGCGAGTGACATTTTAACATGTCCCTCGTATGTGGGCCCTTGGCTTTCTTGATTGCTTAGTGCTCTCTTGCATGTAATATTTGCATGTGCATCATGTCCATAACCCTTACATGCTATGTTTTGTTCAGTATTTCGATGCCATGGTGGATATCATGCATATTTTTAATTTTCTAGTGCCATAATGGATTTCATGCACCTTCTCTAAGTGGTCCTATATCAGTTTAAGTATTTATTATATGATATTTATTCACTATGTGCCTCATTTCTAACATTATTCTAGACATGACACTGTGTATGCTTGGATTTATGCGTATCATACATTGATATTTCGCTTAGATTATTGACATGATGCCATGATCTCTAATGTCATCATTATTACTCTAGATTTACATCTTTCTATAAGATCATCTACATAAATTTTATTTTGATCTAATTTATTGTGTAGGTTTCACAACTTGCCTCAAAAGAGGGGGCATACGTAGTGGCTTGTCTTAGAGAATAAGTTGTAGTACCCATTGTACATATATAAAATAATAATACTTGTTTAGTTGGACATAATGCATACTCATTTTTTCCTCAGAAAACACATTTAGACAACATCGCACCATTTGGATAATAACACAAAATGTGGTTGTCAAAAATAGTGCACTTTCATCCCAAAAATTAGAAACAATATTTTCCAAAATTCTCAGAATAATACTTAGTCTATAAAACAATTTTAAGTGGTTACCTAGAAACAATTTTAGATTTATGTACAAGATTTTTACACATATTTTTACTTGGAAATTTAGTTCATGTTGCTTAGTTATCAGAATAAATATACTCGTATATCATATTAGGAGCATGTGCACAACACATGATCACCTTCTTGCTAAGTTTTGCACTAGTTTCCACATAAGGAATATAAATTCATGTTAATCTCTATGGTCTATACACTAGCCTCAATTAACATTAATTTTGCACAAGTTTTGCACCAAAATGAATCTTATTCTATTTGCAGTGATTGATTCAACTTTTTGCACCAAAATGATCTATTGGAATTTTACAAAGATTTTAAGCTATTTTACTATCTTAATTTGTGTGATGATGAAGTCAAGTGCATCTTGAGTTTTTAATCACAAATTATCCTACCAATGGGTATTGGGACATGCATAGTCTAATCTAAGTGTTTCAACAAAGGAAAATCCGCAAGGGTTCTACCCTCTTTAGTCACTAATTTTGCATCGAAAAAACACAACAATTCACTTACATGAGAAGGTGTATTCATTTCTTGTTATTTGATCTATAAATTTATTATATTTACTTTCATAGTTTTATCTTAAGTAAGGACCAATTTATACATGTTTCATTACAGGATTGCATGAAGCACAGTTCAACATATGATCCTCATTCAAAACAATTATTCACAGGTAAGCTCAGGTATAACACTCTTCCTTTTACTCTAGAACTTCTGCTTTGTTACATTAATATAATAAAAGGGGTGGTAAACGTACACACTAAAATTAATATTTAATGCTAAAACAATTCACTTGTGACCACTCCTTATGCATAATTCACCTATGCTCAAATTCAACATTTTTAAACTATTGGCCATTTTTGGTCCACATGCCAAAATTTTGCCAGTTTGAAGAAAATAGACATAACTCAGGAAGAAAAATGGCAAAGTATTCAGACTTTGGGTTTCTGAGGGCATAGTGCAAATCAAGTTTCCAGTGGTGCTTGACTTCTAAATGTTTTATAAGAAGTAATCTGAGTTTACAAACCTGAATTACTCATGGCCAATGTAAATTGGGTTGTCCAAGGTGAGTGACTTTAGGTTTTTTTAAGTGCACAACTTCAAGTTTTCAAAGTCAAAAGACTTAAATTGATTTATAAGTACTCGACAGTGATAACTCTGAAGTAAGTAGTGGGGATTGGAAAACCCAATTCGGTCTTGGATAGTGTATTTTGGGTTCTCTTTCATAAAAGTCTTCAGGTTTTCTAAGGTGAATTGCTTAAAATTGCTTTATAAGTTATCAGCATTCCAAACCCCAAATTAAGAAGCCATGACAACCCTGATTTGGTCTTGAACAATAGTCTTCAGGTTCTCTAAGGGACAAGTCTTCTCCAAGGGTCATTTTTTAAAGAAGGTGGCCTAGGCACAAATCTCGAAGGACTCTTTCATAAACATAAGTGGTCCTCTTTAAAAAACTTGAAGGACCTTTTGCACATTTTTGAAGGTCATTTTCAAATTCTCTGACGGACCACTTCTTTAACAATCTTTTCGAGGGGCACTTCTCAAAAGCTGGGGGGGGTATTTCCTTTTTTCTCGAATGAAAATCTGAAGGTACTAGTTCATAATTTTGAAGGGCCTTTTCTCAAATAAAAGGGATAGTCAAGAAATTTGAAGGGCTTTACATAAATTCCAAAGGGGTCAAATGCAATAAATTTGAAGGGCAACAACAAGCAGTAAGGGAAAAAAATGAAAGAGACCCAAGAAAATTATCCAAAAGTAAAAGTCTGGAGGAGTTACAGAAGAAAAGTCTGAGGGATAGTTGCAAGAAAAAATCCATGAAAATAAGGCATCCCAGAAATAAGCCAAGTATGAAAAGATAGAAGAGCAAAAGGCCAATAGGTAAGTGCATAAAGTCTGCAAAACTCGAAGAATCAAGTAATGAGAAATGAGAAGTTCGAAGTAAGTTGTGAGCAATGGAAAGTTTCAAAAGGAAAATTATAGAAAATAGTCTAGGGCAAAATAGACTGAGGAAAGTAGAAAGGCCCAGGAACATCAAGGTCAATGGTTAGCAAATCTAAAGGGCCAATTAGTCAAGGACAAGCAACACAAGCACATCTAACATGATCAACAAATCAATGGATAACAAGGACTTCTCCTTTTGACTCTAGCATGCAAAGTGTTCAAACAAAGATTAGACACATTAAAGTGGAACAACGAACATGCAAGGACTAATTGGGATAGTCCAAGTTGCAATAAAGAACATGCCAAGCTTTAATGCAAAGATCAAAACACTCGGACTTGGCAGAGACATATACCTAACACTAGTATGGCTCACTCAGTTCTAAACAAGAGAATTGAATGCATGAGGAACTTGAGGAGATGGGTGGTGATTTTGGATGGTTCATTCGGTGGTTAAAGTAGTTGTATGCTTTGAATGCAAGGAGCTCAAGTAGAATAAGTGTTGGTTCCGATCATCAATGAATTTATCTCTCCATTCTCTCCACATGAATCCCCCTCTTCTATCATCCCCTTTATGCTATATACATAGGATTTTGAGCCTTAAAAGAGATCCCTTGACAAGTGATAGTGGCACTTTGTCAAAATTTCTTTGAACATTCTCTTGTATAAATACTAGACAACTTTCTGATTTCTACTAAAGTCAAGTGTGCATTATTGAAGATTAACTTACATAATGTATGTTTTTCCTCATCATCTATGATTTCTTTACCCACCTCACTTTAGTTTTCTTGTTTTCTTGCAAGTCATGTGATGTGTTAGCCTTTGGTGCCTTTCTAAAGTGTTACGAGTCATAATGTCTCTCTTACAGTCCTATTTATTGAAGCCCTTCAAAGTGCATCTTCCCCTTTGACCTCCACACAACTACTTTGCTTGTAGCTCTAAAATAGGATCAACTAGACTTGTCTTGTTTAAATCCAGTAGTAGTCATTAAGGTTCCCAGTTTGAATGTGGATCACTCTCTTTTGGTTAATCACCTCCCTTAGCTTAGATTTTCCATTTCATGTTATCCTCCTATCCCTTTATCTCAGTCAGTAGTCAATTTTAGTGTGGGAAATGAGATCTGAAGTGAAGCATCTCGGGAACTAGCCTCATTAAAAAGCCTAGAGGTTCAACCCACTACAGGATACCCACAGCCTGAGGTTGTCCCAATGCTTGTAGCTGGGGGTAAGAGAGCCTGAAAAACTCTCCCACAAGGGTGCAATTCTAGCCTACAACATAAACCATTATTCCTCTACTGCTATGCAAATTAACCTCTATCTTTAGACAACTTTGATGTTAAATGTCCCTATTCCTCATTCTAAGTAGCCTAGACTCATTATTTAATTAATTCATACTTCTAGTTTAGTTGTCTTTACTCCTCAGATGAGACCACTCCTTCAGGACAATCCCATAGATCAGTCATGTCTAAATCCATCAATTTTTTATCCTTCTGCCAATTAACAATCAATTGTTCAAATTCAAATTGATTCCAACAAGTCATCCCTCATGTTTTTCAAGCCCAATTAAGAAAATACTAAAAATACCACTATATAAGCACATTTTCTACCCATTTGTTCACTATATGGAAAGAGACTCCCATTATTACAAATTACATATATATTATAACTGCACATTGAGAGGAAAATGCCTGTTCTTCCCAATTCTAAGTACATATAACCAAAGTAGCTTTGAGCTAAGTTTAAATACAACAACAAGGTCACAAATAATTGTTTGAATTACTTAATCACTTCATGATTGCACCAACATATAACATTTCATTTGTATTGTACACACGACATTGTAGTTTGGGAGAACTACATGGAGTTTGATCCTTCTTCGAAGTATTGGTATGTTGGAAATTCTCAACACATGGGTTGTTGAGGTCAAGATCAAGCCCATCCCATTTGTCATTGCCTCCATTTTACTACATTTATTCCCTCTTATAATTAAACTAGGGTTTTGAGTGAAGAATAAGGTACACAATGACTTTTATAGTGAAGCAAATAAATCTACATATACACACATGATCTACATGTAAAGATGCATTGATAATAATTTACACATAGGGAAAAAACTTGAAAGAGACCGGTTCACCCTAAAAATAATAGCATATGCCAGGCTAGTCTAATCAACATGACCTTATCCCAAGATAACATAGATCCCTATTCCCAATTCACAATAAGCTCACACAATCTTATAGTCAATTTCATAGTCATTGTTGCAGTCCTGCAAACTTGAGTTCCAACTAAGTTATCTTCTTAGTTTTTACTTTTAGCATATTTCTTTAAATATCAAGTTCCAAAGTAGTCATGTGTATTTGTTGTAAACTAACTGTTCGTGCAATGAACAGTTTTGGACCGCACAGGCGACTGACGTTGGTCCCTGTCTGCCTGGAGGTGACCGACGTCGGTCGACCTCCTGCCGATGCCAGTTGCCTTTCAGTTCACACCTGCCGATGTCGGTTGCCTTCTGCACTACACTCTGCCGACGTCGGTCTCCCTGGAACTCAGCAACCTCCTCCATGTTTGCATTGGTTGAAGCTATTTTAAGTCTTGAGCTGCGTGTCTAATTATTGTAAATTAGAAGTCTAAGTTATTGTTTAGTATGGGAGCTATTTATAGACCCATTGGCATGTATTGTAATTAGTGCAAATAGAGGAAGGCAAGGAAGTTCCTTTCAAGTGTAAGATCATTGATTTGAAGGTTGTTGCAAGATCAAGAAGAAGATCTACATGGTAAGTATGGTCTGTTGAATTGCAGGTTGTTGCAAGCTCATGGGAGATCTACTTGAAGTACTTTGAGTACTTGTGTACTAGCAGGGTTATTACTGACCAGTTGGAGGTGAACACCAATTCTGTGTTTGAGTTGTGTGTTGGGACCATTTTGGTAGGAGAGTGAACTCTTGATTGAATTACTGTACACTTGAGGTGTGGGAATCCTCTGAGAGGTGTGGAGAAGAAGTGGCATCTTCTTTATTGTATTTTATTTCTGTATGAGTATTAATACAAGTGTGTGTATTGTCTCTCATATTCTGTGCTATGTGTGAATTCTAGTTACTTGTTCAATCTGGTATAATTCCGTGTTTAGTTGCTTATACAAGGTAATCATATTGTGCTCTTTTTTAGGAGCAAGATCCTGACAAGTGGAATCAGAGCTGTTTGTTGTTCTGGATTCCCAACATTTATTGTATAACTTATGCATTTTGATGAGTATAGTCATGTTTATTTATTAAATATCTCATGCATTTTGATTTACTCATCAGTTTTTCATAATTAGATCGACACCTCTTAATCTCCAATTTTGTTAAAACAAATATCTTGCATGATAGGCTAGTTATGTTTTTCTATTATTTATGCCCCCTTGCCCTTGTTTGTGACATATGCATGTCCTTTTCATGTGGCCTTTGGCCTTGTCTTATGTGACATATTTATGCCCCTTGTTTGTGACATATTTATGTCCCTTGCATGTGACCCATAACCTTATTTGTTATGACATATATTTGTCCCTTGTATGTAGCCTTTCACCTTATGTGTGATACCAACTCTTGTTATTTTTGAGCTTGTTATACTTGTTGATCTTGCTAAAATTGGGTGGTTCCATGATCTATATCATGCACCTTTATTGTGTAGTCTTATTCAGTTATCTTTTTAATGATCATTACTATTGTGTGTTTCACTGATAAATCTATCTAGATGTGACACTTTTATGCCCTAAATTACACATGCTACATACATTCATTGATTGATATATACATTACTATGATGGTATGCTCTCCACGTGTTCACATGATTATACATGATGTTATTTTTATACATGACATGATACAATTAACTTTTAATTCGAGATGAGTAACTTACAAGACACATCCCTCATCTCGAAAAGGGGGCATTACAATGGGCTTGTCATAAAGACATAAGATTTCATGAATTAAAAAATTTAATTTGGAAATAAAAGTATAAATTGAAGAGATTCAGATTGGCTTGCATATTAAATGGTTGAGTTAGATGACAAGTATTAGCACATCAGTACAAATTAAGGGGTCATATGCCATTCATATGCACTTACTTTATAGATACTTGAGACATATTCATAAAAAAATTAATACATGAACATGGGAAAATGTACACATTTTATAGGAACAAAAATTACAAGTTTCCACATACACATACATTTGAGATATGGGTTCTTAGGTTCAACATATAGATGCATAATATTCTATATTATTTAGTACAGATTCATGGGGTATGATATTGGTTCATGCATGTATGTACACTTTCAAATTCATGAGGAATGATATTGGTTCATGCGCATAAATACTATAATAATTTATAATTGACACGGTTTTAAAGGGGCATGATACTAATTCATGCACATTTACACTTTTTTTACAGCTTGCACTACTACATTTATTTATTTGCAAACACGTTTTCAAGGTACACCAAGTAATGAACAACCTTGAATCTATAAATGCTTTTTTACTATTTAAATCATGTTTTAATGGTAATATATGTTGAGGTTCAATGATGCTCAAAGGTCATGGTTGTGGTATAAATTCTAGCAAACCCATCATGTGTTTCCTTTTCTTTGTCAAATATGAATAATTATTTGGGTTAGTACATCGTTTACTTATCCCCACATTTATGAGGGTTGGGGTATGTTATCTTCCCAACTCAAGGGATGACATATTTACATTAAATTTGGGTCTAATCACCCTCAATTTATCCATGGTTCAACAAGAGGAGACATTCTGTAAGAGCTTTAGTGGAAAGCACCTTTCTCTAGTGCTCCAAATAGGAAACTATTTTATCAAAATCATGATTAATATAAATTTAATCTAATAATGAATAAACAACTAATTAAAATAGATTGTAAGAAAATAAACATTCATGCACACCTATTTTGAACCATGTAAATGATTAGGGTTTTTTTTATCACAAGAGATGAAGGGGGAATGAACACCTTATCTATTATATATAAATATAGAACTATAGTTGACTTTAGTTGATTGTATTATTAACTGAGACATTTTACAACTTACAAGGATGAATGTCTAAGTAATTTGGACATAACTAACAAAATAGAAATACAGTGTTCCACACCCTTGTCGAAATGAAGGTGTCATGTATGTGTTGACTATAGGTTAAATCAATAAATTAGAAAATTATGTGACACTACATATAGATGACTCTCAACTTGTTGGAAATTTATTATCATGCATTAAAGTCTATGTTTTTGTCCTCTTCACATCCAAAACCTTGGAAAGGTCCTCATATACATGGAAAAAAAAACATAAATAGGGCAACAGATAAGAAGAATAGTTAAGTTGTGCTTAGAAACTCCATTGTTATTAAACATAACATACAAAGTCCCAATGATGGGACCTCATGTTGATGTAGTTCTTCCTCTAATGTGCATGTGTGATTGGATCATATGTGTTAGGGTGTGGAGCTAAAAGCTTCACCAAATGAGCAAGTTGCAAGTTGCAGGATTCACACAGTCACCGACGACGGTCAGGAACAGACCAGAAGCTGTCGGCGTCGGTAGTATATCAGCTGACGTCGGTCATAGGCAGACTAGCAGGGACCGACGTCGGTCACCTGTGCGTCCAAAATCTATTTTTGTGGACAGAACAGAATGTTTGCATGTAAAGATGAACTGTTGGTGTTGAGTCTGAGTTTCTATTTTAAGTAGAATTGATTTGAGCCCTTGATTAGGAGGTGCATCTAGTGGTTGTAATTCTATGCTCATGAATCTCTAAAGTTATATATTAGGGATATATCTTCATAGCTTAGAGAGAGACACAACTGTTATTGTAGAACACTATTGTAAAATATATGTGTATCATTCTAGGTTGTTGGAATTGATTGTAATTGAGAGAGAGAACTCTTGAGGGAAAGAGATCTAAGAAGAGATCTGTACATGTGAGAGAGGTGTGGAAGAAAAGAAGTTTCTTCAATTGTAATTCCTTCTGTAAAGAGTTTAATACAAGTTTTCAGGGTGGTTTCTTGTATCTCTTCTTCTTTGTTATTTCTGATTCTAGTTACTTATCATTCTGATTTAATTCCATGTTTATTGCTTTCACATAGTAATCAAATTATTGGTTGATCCCCAACAAGTGGTATCAGAGCTCAGGTTCACTAACAGGTGGTTCAGATCTGTTTAATGTGTATTGATTACAGGTTACTCACAGGTGTTTCTGTTTGAGTGGGAGAAGCAATGGCAGAAGAAAGTAAACTAAGAATGGAGAAGTTTAATGGCAAGAATTACCAATTATGGAGAATGCAGATAGAAGATTATCTGTATCAAAAAGATCTATACTTACTGTTAGGTGGGGTTACAAAGAAGCCCAAAGACATGGATGATGAAGAATGGAAAGTTCTTGATAGAAAGGCTCTTAGATCTATAAGATTGAGTCTAGCATCTACTGTGATATCTAATTTATCATAGGCAAAGTCTATGATAGAGTTAATGACTACTTTAGCAAATTTATATGAAAAACCCTCAGCTTCAAATAAGGTATATCTTATGAAGCAGTTATTTAATTTGCAGATGCAGGAAGGTG
Source organism: Torreya grandis (assembly GCA_037957365.1). Taxonomy (NCBI): domain Eukaryota; kingdom Viridiplantae; phylum Streptophyta; class Pinopsida; order Cupressales; family Taxaceae; genus Torreya; species Torreya grandis. The sequence goes on along the minus strand of JARHVA010004345.1, from coordinate 637,762 downwards.
GATCTGTATCTAATCATCTAAATGATTTCCATGGAATTGTAAATCAATTAAATTCAGTCAAAATAGTGTTTGATGATGAAATTAAAGCTCTATTAATCTTATGTTCTTTACCTAAAAGCTGGCATAGCTTGATAATGGCAGTTAGTAATACTGCATCTGCTTCAAATATTTTAAAAGTAGATGATGTTGTTAGTGTAATCTTGAATGAAAAAATTCGCAGGAAAAGCACAGAGAAAGCATCAGGGAATGCTTTAAGTTTTGAAAGCAGGGGAAGACAAAAAGAGAAGAGCAAGAAGGGAGATCAAGGTCTAAGTCAAAGATGAGAGGTAGATCCAAATCTAGAAATGGCAGGAGGATAGCTTGCTGGAATTATGGAAAGATAGGGCACATAAGCAAAGATTGATGGTCAAAACCAAAGGAGGACAATCAGCATGAAGGTAAAGAAGAAGCAAAGGTGGCAGGTATTGTTACACAAGATGCTCTTATATTCTCTTTGCATAATAATATAGAATCTTGAGTTTTAGATTCTGGTGCATCTTTCCATGCAACCCCAAATAGAGAATATTTTAGTGACTATGTCCATGGAGATTTTGGAATAGTTTATCTAGGGGATGATGAGCCTTGTAAGATTGTTGTCAAAGGAAAAGTGCAGCTGAAAATGTAGAATGGAAACACATGGGTGTTGAGAGATGTGATGCATGTTCCCATCCTGAAGAGGAATCTGATTTTTACATGAAAGTTAAGGGATGAGGGTTGTACAGTAACTCTCACAGCTGAATCTTGGAAGGTTTCCAAGGGTGCACTTGTAATGGCCAGAGGTAAGAGAGTAGGTACTCTCTATTTATGTAATTGTATTACTAACAATTCTCCTTCTGTATTATCTACTTCAGATGTAGATGCTAAGTTGTGGCACCAAAGGCTCGGCCACATGAGTGATAAGGGAATGACAATTCTTAAGTCAAAAGGTAAGCTTTCAGATTTGAAAAGCATAGATCTAGAATTTTGTGAGCACTACATTTTTGGGAAACAGAAGAGAGTGAGTTTTCTCAAGACTGGGTCAACAAAGAAGAAGCACAAATTGAATCTTGTTCACACAGACGTGTGGGGTCCAGCTCAAGTTGCTTCTATTGGAGGATCACAGTACTATGTTTTTTTCATAGATGATGCTACAAGAAAGGTATGGGTCTATTGTATAAAGAAGAAATCTGATGTTTTTGACACTTTTAAGATTTGAAAAGCTATGGTTGAGAATGAAATAGGCAGGAGATTGAAGTGCCTGAGATCTAACAATGGTGGTGAGTTCTGCAGCTACAAGTTTAACTGGTATTGTTATATGCATGGAATACGTAGGCAAAGGACGGTTCCAAAAACACCTCAGCAAAATGGAGTTGATGAAAAGATGAATAGAACAATAATGGAGCGTGCAAGGTGTATGAGATTGCATGCTGATTTGCCCTTAGAGTTTTAGGCAGAAGCTGTAGATACTGCAGTTTACTTGATTAACAGAGGACCCTCTACAGTGATGGATGGTGGAATTCTAGAAGAGGCGTGGATAGGTAAAAAGGTAGATCTCTCATTTCTCAAAGTTTTTAGTTGTGAAGCATTTATGCACGTTGATAAAGTAAATAGAAAGAAGCTGGATGCTAAGTCTATGAGGTGCACATTTATTGGCTATGGCTCTGATGATTTTGGATTCAGGTTTTGGAATCTAGGAACTAACAAGATAATTAGGAGCCGTGATGTTGCTTTCAATGAAAAAGTGATGTATAGTGATCAACTCAAGAAGTTGAATCAATTTGAGCAGAGCAATGGAGAATTGGATGAGGTAATGGTCCAAAATGAGCTCATGAGAAGAAATAATCACAGACAGGAAAACACAGAGATCAACGTCAGTCAGGCAGAAACTGACGTCGGCACCGATGTTGGTCATACAAAAACTGACGTCGATCGGGCAAGAACTGACGTCGGTCAGGTAGAACTGATGTCGGTCAGTTACAGGCCTGGAAGTGACCGAGGTCAGTCACTGTCAGAGAATTTGGGTGGACAGCGTGTTGTGAATGAGTCTCAAACGCCCATCAGGAGGTCAGAAAGGGTAAGTAAACCTCCAATTCGATATTCCCCTTCATTATTCTATTTATTGCTAACTGATGGTGGAGAACCAGAGAGTTTTGATGAAGCAATACAGGTGGAATCTAAGGTTCAGTGGGAGCTAGGCATGAATGAGGAGATTGATTCTTTGAAGGAGAACTAAACATGGGATTTGGTTGAGTTGCCAGCGAGAAAGAAGACACTGAAGAACAGATGGATCTACAGATTAAAGGAAGGTGAGAATGGAAAGATGAGATTTAAGGCCAGGTTGGTAGTGAAAGGATTTGCACAAAAACCAGGTATTGACTTTGGTGAGATTTTTTCTCTTGTTGTTAAAATGACTTCTATATAGACTATGTTGTCTTTATTTGCTATTGAGGATTTGCATCTTGAGCAGCTTGATGTTAAGACAGCGTTTTTTCATGGAGATTTGGATGAAGAAATATATATGGATCAGTCGGAAGGATTTGAGGTCAAAGGTAAGGAGAAGCTAGTGTGCAGATTAAAGAAAAGCTTGTATGGCCTCAAGCAAGCTCCTAGACAATGGTATTTGAGATTTGACAGGTTTATGACTGAGCATGGCTATAGTAGATGTCAATCTGACCATTGTGTGTATTTTAAGAGATTGGATAATGGTAGATATATTATTTTGTTGTTGTATGTTGATGATATGCTGGTTGTAGGATCACACATGCAGGATATCTCTGAGCTTAAGGTAAAATTAGCTCACACATTTGCCATGAAGGATTTGGGAGCAGCAAAGAAAATCCTTGGCATGAGTATTAAGAGAGACAGGAAAAATCACAGATTGATTTTGTCTCAAGAGGATTATGTGAACAAGGTGTTGAAACGGTTTAATATGCAGGATGCAAAACCGGTAAGCACACCTATGGCTGGACATTTTAAGTTGAGTAAAGAACAATGTCATAATTCATATGATGAGGTAGAGTACATGAAAAAAGTTCCATATGCTTCCGCAGTTGGAAGCTTAATATATGCAATGGTTTGTACTAGGCCTGATATTGCCCAAGCAGTGGGAGTTGTAAGTAAATATATGGCCAATCTAGGAAAGGAACACTGGAAAGCAGTTCAGTGGATCCTTAGATATTTGAGAGGGACCAGCAGTAGGCATTTGTGTTATGGTGGGTCAAACACTTATCTACATGGTTATGTAGATTCAGATATGGCAGGTGATTTGGATGGCAGAAGAAGCACCACAGGATATGTATTCACTATTGGTGGAACAACAGCTAGCTGGATATCAAAGTTGCAGAAGGTTGTTGCCTTGTCAATTACAGAAGCAGAATATATTGCAGTCACAGAGGCTAGCAAAGAGATGATATGGATGACATGGTTCATGGAAGAGCTAGGAAAGGAGCAAGAGAGTTGTAGACTGTACAGTGATAGTCAGAGTGCAATTCATTTGGCTAAGAATTCAGCCTTTCATTCAAGAACCAAGCATATATAGCTTAGGTACCACTTCATTAGATAGGTATTGGAGGATGGTGAGTTAAAGCTGGAAAAGATCCATATAGATAAGAACCCTGCTGATATTTTAACCAAGCCGGTAACAAAGGAGAAGTTGAATCTTTATTCAAATTTTATTGGTCTTCATGATTGAGTTTGAAGATGGAGGAGCTAGAAGATGTTGCTGTACAGGTACTGGTGCAACTGTTTATCTCCAAGTGGGAGATTGTTAGGGTATGGAGCTAAAAGCTTCACCAAATGAGCAAGTTGCAAGTTGCAAGATTCACAGTCACCGACGACGGTCAGGAATAGACTAGAGGCTGCCAGCGTCAGTAGTATATCGGTCGACGTCAGTCATAGGCAGACTTGCAGGGACCGACGTCGGTCACCTGTGCATGCAGAATCTATTTTCATGGACAAAACAGAATGTTTGCATGTAAAGATGAACTGTTGGTGTTGAGTCCGAGTTTCTATTTTAAGTAGAACTGATTTGAGCCCTTGATTAAGAGGTGCATCTAGTGGTTGTAATTGTATGCTCATGAATCTCTAAATTTATATATTAGGGATAGATCTTCATAGCTTAGAGAGAGACACAACTGTTATTGTAGAACAGTATTGTAAAATATATGTGTATCATTCTAGGTTGTTGGAATTGATTGTAATTGAGAGAGAGAACTCTTGAGGGAAAGATATCTAGGAAGAGATCTGTACATCTGAGAGAGGTGTGGAAGAAAAGAGGTTTCTTCAATTGTAATTCCTTCTGTAAAGAGTTTGATACAAGTTTTCAGGGTGGTTTCTTGTATCTCTTGTTCTTTGCTATTTCTGATTCTAGTTACTTATCATTCTGATTTAATTCCGTGTTTATTGCTTTCACATAGTAATCAAATTGTTGGTTGATCCCCAACAATATGCAATGTGTATTTAGACCCTCCTCTTAGTCCAAAAATGCAATCTAGATGTAATAGTATGAACATCAAATAAAACTCAAGTGCTGATATTTTGTATTGAATTTTTATTTTAATATGTTTTTGTCAAAATAGATAAGTGTTAGATGTAAAATGTCTCTTATAATCCCATATATAAAAAACTCTTAATTTGAATTTTAAAACTTTACAGGGGCACCAACTGGCTCAAAAAGGAAAACAATGGTCACAAAAGAGACCCAAACGATATGTGTCCTAAAAGGGGTACCAAAAGATACTTGGGACAACACCACTCCCTTTTTACAAAACATAAAGCATGATAGTATAAACAAAGTAGTTTTTTTAGAAACCAAGAAGATAATGAAAAAGAGAAAATAAAAGGAACATGGATCCCTTTGATTCAGATAAGAATTGAAATGAAAGAATAATATAGTGTTAATATCAATGGGGAAAGACATAGGACTAAAACAACACAAACTAATAGTCTTAATTAGACGTTAGGAGATGCTAGATACAAGATCATGAAATACATAATACTTGTGTTTGCTTGACCAGATTTGGTTATCTACATAAGCATCGTCTCCAAAACATTACAAGGGTAAAATGGTTTTTGCCAACACATATGTATACTCCTTCCTTGCTCTTTAAGGTTTAAGTTTTGATTTTAGATTTCATATTTTAATTTATGGATATCGTCTACCATATGTTTGTTGTAGGTTTTTATTTTGAGTGACCTTCACAAATGCAACTTCCTACCAAGGATAAAGTGTGTTTTACACATTTAGGTACACCTTTTCCTTTTAACCTAGTAAAGTCATTAATATAAATAAAAATGGGGCATTTGTAGATACTAAACTATGCTATTAAGTATTTGAAAATGACAAGCTTGACATACATTTAACATGCATGGCTTGCATGTAAAAATATGGTCTTAAAAAGCCACTATCTCACACCTAAATGTTATCTTATGAGTCTGACCTTATTTATCTGTTATTAGACTCTTATAGGAACCTCACCATCTATTTTAAACCAGCATATTATCTTGCGTAGACATTCCCAAACCTTCAATTCAACCCTCTAGTGGATGAGTTACTAACACCAAAATGGGTACATATCACCAGACAATATTGATTTGTCCCTTACAACAATGACCTTCTCCCATCAATAGCTAATTTTCAAAATCAAATGTTTCCTTAGGGTTGACAAATCTGCCTAGCATGTTAATGGCATGAGAAATCACCCAATTGGGCTAATATATATACAAATCAATGCATCAATTGATAGAGGACTTCAAACTTATTTGGTGCACATCTATACACTATTTTACATTGATCAAAACTACCATGTTATTTCCAAATAGTGAATTAATCACTGAGATTGTCCCATAACCAAGTTTGAAGCATATTAAATCCAAGTTAAAGTAAACATTGTTAAGTATCAAATCCACACCATTAGTTACATTCATATAGTTAAGGAACACAATTTCACAATCACACTAGGTGGGATAACAATGTGTGGTTTGATTTTCTTCCTTGGAGTATCAAAGATGTAGGAAATAATCAATCGTCAAACAAGGTAATTGGGGTTAGCTCAACCCATTATAATTTCCTAGTTTTTGTAGATTTATATCCTTCATAAGTACTCCTACTTAGGTTTCAAGGTGAAGGAGGCTAATTTTTAAAGTTACATGTATCATCAGGGTCTAGAATCGCACATATAGAGTTTTCAAAGATAGGCGATGGTGATCATATGATAAAAAACCCTCTTTTCCATAATACCAACCACTAAAGGTCAATATCAATAGTCGATACTGACTGAGATCTGATGGAACCAACCCTACACAGTCAAAAACATAATTATAGATGTGGATAAATCACAGGCCTACTTTAGTTTATTTCCACTATCAAAACACCATCACAAACAAACAATAAATCATAAAAGCTAAATGTTTATCCTTTTATTGTACTCATTATATTTAGCATATGCCACTTGTTAAATCATTACAACCTATTTCAATATTTTACATTCAAATTCATGCTTAAATGTCATATTTTATACTCTAAATTCACATAATAATTTTTATCCTATTAGTGTTTTTAAAATAAATTTAGGGTGGAACAATAAGTGAGAGAAGATATCAAAGAAGGAAAAATTATAAAGAGCATGTGCATAGTGGTGCTAAGGGAGACATCATTAGTTGTAAGTGATATAGTCAGGGAAAGTCGTAGATAATGAAGTGAGACTGGTTGGGTGAGAAAAATAAGGGTTTGAAAAAAATGTTATGTAAACCCTTGACCATTCTATAGGGATCTATGAGTAAGGGCATGAATACTTACAATGGCGAATAAAATAAAAATAAAAAATGGATGTAAAGGTGGACACCAAATTTTAGAATATAGTTCAAGGGATAAGAACGAGTAGGAAAATGGAAGAGTGAAGAGACTCGAGAGGCCACCGCCAACAAAGAAGAAGACAAAGAATGCACAGCTTTATTTATGCCAACATAGAGGGCATACACATAATAAGTTGTGGAATGAGAAACACTACTACCCTATTTAATATCCTATGAAACATAATATTTTAATCACAAAGAATACTAAATGATGTTAAGCACAAAGTTAAAACTCCAAGAGAATAAGGCAAGGTGATAAAGTATTTTGCATTGATAAGAGTGTTAGAATTGAATCAACTACCATTCCTCAAAAATCTAGAGGAGATTGTGAAGTACTTGTTGATGCACACCCTTGTTGGTAGGATAAATATCATTGGGCAATGTTTAGGGATCCTAGTAATAAGGATAAGTAAGAGTAACACTCTTAAGAATGAGAGGGGTTGATTTTCATGGGTTTGCATGGGGTATTGAAGAAAGTTTTTAAAACTATTGAAGTAGCAAGTGTCATGAGGATAACTTAGGCGAGTATGGAGTAAAATTTTTATCAACATCTATGATAGTTGATGTGTGAATTTTTAGGTGTTTAACCCTTAATTGGGATGGGGCAATGTAGTATAGTGTTAATAATATAGAAATAAATGAGCATAAGAGTGATTAAAAAATCTATAACATTATAATTAATTGCAAACTCAGATAAACTATATTCAAAATTTAAATATTGAGACATGCCAAAAATAGTAAGTTTAATTATTGATTGATATAGCCCTGACATGAAAATAAGAGTACTTAGTTGGTTTAATGTGCACATATAGATTTGATATGGAATAAACTAGAAATAGAATGGATCAATCGTTAGATTCTAGAAATTTGACCTCTATAGCCTATGACACTTGCATTGACCTTGGACTGTTACATCGATGTTTCTAACTTGGATATAGGTGTTTAGTATAGAATACTTGTTAGATCTAGATGCGACCACATAGGATATTTTGAGTTATGTGTCGACCTTACTTTGATGTGCTTAGATATAAATCATGGGTAGTCACTCCTTATCAAATAGCAAAACCCTAGTTCTTCATCTTCATAGTGGTTGTGGGAAAAATGTGTTAGTGGGCTCATGGTGTCGAGTTAACCCCAAAGACCCATATATTAGTGGGTGTTCCTTACATAGCCAATACTTTGAAGAGGGCCTTAGAATAATGCAATTCTTTCATACATGTTGGATTGTGTGTACATAAGGATACAAAATATGGAAAGCAAGTACAACACTGACCTATCTTGTAACTCAAAAAATATGTAATTCAAACTTGTAAATGTGTTGTCACTATGATTGATATGGAAATAGAAGAAAATAGGGAAAATTTTATCACTTGAAGACTTGATTAAATGCTTTTGGTAAGTTGCCTTGCAAGTTTTTAGGTCAATGCTAGGTGAAGAATGAATGGGGATTGATATTGTATATATATAACAATCTCTTTTTTAAATATCTCACATTAAAACACTTAGATTGACCACATGTATATGTTTCATTTGTAAATTTGATGACTTTAGGGTACTGGACACTTGTGTTGGAATAGGACACTTACATTGACATAGGCATTTAACTGGGACTTAAGTGTCTAGGAAGCTGGAAGATAGGCATAGGTCCCAGACTTGTAGAGATAGAAGATAAATAGGTTTACAGTACTTTGAGCATGATAGAAGGCCTGAGTCATTAAAATAACATTATTGATACTAAGAGATAAACAATTTGGCATAGAGAGATAGTGTATGTGAGCCCTTTTATAGTGGGAAGGTATAGAAGTTGAAGGTACAACCATAATATTTATTTTCCACGTGTACAAGAATGAGGTGATATATAATTTAGATTTAGTGTCTACATTTGCCCCTCCTTTAATCTAGTAATAAAATTACTAATTTAAAGAATAATACAATGCATACATGGGTGTCTATAACACACCTTGTCTTTGTGTGAGTCCCACTTGAGTGTTTTTATGGTGAATGACCTAAAACCAAGGGCATGTTACATTATATAATCAATTGATATAATATGAAATTGAAAGCAATGAAATAATTGAAATAGAAAGAGCAAGGTTTAGGAGTACACCTAGTATCACTACAACTACCTCGCCTTTTGGCAATGTTATTTAAAAAGATATTTCATTATGAACCATTTTAAATTGATATTAGGACAAATTTAAATATGGAAGTGTGTGTGTGTGTGTGTCTCTCTCTATATATATATATATATATATATATATATATATATATATATATATTAAATGACAAAATTTCCCCCAACCTTAAAGAAAAAGTGAGTTGCCACCCAACAGTTGAGATTGGCTCAATCGTGCAACCCAATTATACTCATAACTTGGTGAGCGTGCGCTAGTCTAAGTCAACCCACACTATAAATATGGTGAGTTTGGATGATGTAATAAAGTCCTACCTATAAACTTGGTAAGGATGAGTGATTTAATCACCTCAACCATACCAAAAATGAACCAACTACTTCAATCGATTGGCTCAATAATAGTCCATAACAGTCCAACTCAGAGAGATAAAGTCCATAGAAGTATTTTAAAATCTAAAACTAATTTTGATTTTATAATTTAAGTGATATTTACATATAATATACACCTTATATATGTCTCAAGCTGAAACCTGGGTATAAAAATGATACTAATGTATATAATCATGCCATAAATGTGTATATGAATCATATAAATGTGTAATTTGGCCAATTTGCAACTATGTAAATGTGGAGAACATGTTTTCAAAACATGCCTCCACTAAAATTTGAAACTGAGAGTTAGTATAAGTGTGGAGGACATGTTTCCATGACATGCCCCCAATGAATATATGAAGCTGTGAACTATGAAAAATGTGGAGAACATGTTTCCATAACATGCCTCCAATATATATCTAAATTTGTGAATTATGCAAAATGTGGAAGTCATGTCTTTATGACATGCCCCCACTAATATGCCTCTCATTTTGAGGTGAGGTGAAGTATAAGTTGGTAGTTACCTTACCTCAAAAGGATAAGATAAGTGTATAATCTATGATTGTATCATGTAGCATATATGAGTAACATGTCTAGGTATATATATCAATGAAATACATAATATGTGATCACATCAAGTCTTGAGTTGCATGATGTTAATCATGGAAACATCTAGATAATAACAATACAAGCTCATCAAGCAATTAAGAACACACACAAGAGCACTTAAAATCAAGTTAAAAAACAATGGTCCAAAGAGACCTCAAACAAGGGGCATGCTCAAATGTCGCATAATCAAAAGGACATGACATAGTAAAATTTCCACAAGGGAAAGAATGACATATTCAAATGTCCATAAAACAAGAAATGACATGCAAATGTAAAAAAAAAAGGCATGGGTGGCACAAATAATGGAGCATATTCAAATGCTCAACAAGCAATACAAAACACTTGAGGAAGTAGATACAGGAAAAGTGTAAGTAACCAACATAAACATAACATACTAGCCCCTAGATATATGTGTTAGCAAAAAATGTCAAGTAAATAACATACCAAGTACACTATGAAATATATAAACATGAATAAAGGCATGTATAAGTACATAAGCTCAAACATGACAATGAAAAGTGATCATAGAGCTGTATAACCTTTGTGTATCAAGATCAATGAATCAGATGCACCCAATGTCTATATGACATGAGTAGAAGGAACTCCCTACATCTGTATAGGAATATATCATGCATTTATGTATGTTTATATCACACTCAAATGATGTGTGAAACACATGTATATAGAAATTACCGATATGCCATATACCAACATGGAACCAAAAGCATAAATGCTAAGGAGTCGATAAGAATATGTAGACATTGAAAATATTTTTGAATTTTTGAAGTTTTATTTTTTCTTTATTTTTATATTTGTAGAATATTTTGTAAGGAAAGAACCATCCTATGATCTCATCCAATGGATGCTCATAGTTATCTCCCCACAGTAAACCCAGTGCAATAAATTGATGATACTACTAAAGAGCATGCATAGGTGTAAATCTGACACTATAGTATTTGTAATTCTCTACATATGTATAATAGGACTATGTGGTCGTGAAGAAATAATAAAGGGAATGGGGGTCCATGAAATCCATCATTGAGTGCTCTGTGGATTCTTTTAAGTAGTAATAATAAAAACATGTTTAGGTGTTATGGATATCTGAATATGGTGCATAGTAGATAAGGATCACGGGGAATCCATTATGTGTCTCTGATGCAATGGTCTATAGGATACTAGCCACCTAGGGAAGGGGATTATCTGTTACTTACCCTTTCACAGAGGATTAACCTTAGTATGTTGGATAATTAATTATCTATGTATAAACTTCTCTTGGTCAAGTGGATACTCATGTGGAATACCATAAACTATAACTACCATGTTGGCATGAATGTATTTAACACACTGATGCACTATAGAAGGTACTATGCAGATATTATGTATTCAAGTTCTTCCTAATAATATATCAAAGGCTCATTTGTATGTTATAACTAAAAAACTATTAACCCCATGTGGTGGACCCACCTGTAAAGGTAAGTCTATCTCACCAAGAACATGTTGTGATGTCCCATCAAATGCTTTAATTGATTTGGTCGAAGGATGTAAATAATTATGTGTATAACCCAAATGTGTAAGTAAATTCATGGTGAAAATAGTTACACTAGAACCATTATAAATAATAACATTGTGTACAGGTTGGTGATCAAAGTATGCTCAAATGAATAAGGAATGAAGATCAAAATCATCATCCACAATCTCAATGTCATTGAAAGTAATAGAGGGTATGTGAACCATAAGAGATGTATGTCGCATATAAGTACTAGTAATCCCATCCAATGGGTGGCCATAGTGTGATGGATGAGGATGTGCATTATACCATTTGTAATTTTAAATCCTTCTTAGAATGATCTTGCAAAGGACTATTAAATATTTTATATTTTTGGTGATCATTAGGTTGTGAACCTAATTTTTTTGGATGACCATCAAATGTAGTTTTTTGGTCATTGATTAGGTCTTGGATATTATGCTTATAGGTAAAATAAATATTCATAAAATGCATAAGGCTTTGGTGATAGTGACTATTGTCAATCAGACTCACACCCTTGTGAAGGTAGTTTTAGGCCTTCACAGTCTGCTGAAACATGGAAACAATCCTAGGTTGTGGGTGGCCTAATCAGTGGATTGAATCTCCAAATTCTAAGGGCTAGCTCCCTTTGGTGTGTCAATTAGGATCTCTACTCTACGCTACAAAAGGCAGAAGAAAAGGGAAGAGGGAAAAGGTAAGAAAGAAACTTGAAGGAAAATCCTATCTAATGATGGTGATACATTTGTAGTTTGGTTCATCCACTCAATTTAAGCTTCTAAAACACTTATTAGACAAGAAAACATTGAATATTCAACTCTAATTGACTCCTATGCATCAGTATTTCATGAAAAGGTTGTATCTGATGATCAAAGCTTGAGGTAAATAATGGAATAGGCTTGATTCAAGGCACTAACAACCACTTATATCCATTGTAACTTCAACCAAAAGACAACAAACATAGAACATGACCTACATAATCTAATCAACTAGTAAATAGGTAAGAATCAGTTCTTGACAAGGAAGAAAATTCTATCACATATGCAAATCACTGACATAAATACACTATACCAACATCTTGGAATCTAAAAATAGTCCTTCTATTTATCTAAAGAGGTTACAAAACTCAAATTTTGGCAGAGTCTGATCTTGCCAAAAGAGGGATTCTTAAAATGGCTAGAAAAGACAACTTATATAGAAAACATACAAAATCCAAGAGATTAGCATTGGACTTAGAGAGGAGATCAACTCCCACATCTCACAAGCCCAACTTCAGCTATCAAAAGATAACTAAGCCTTTAAATAATATATTTTTGTCTTCTATATTGCATGAAAAGCTCTTTGGCATTGAAAATGATGGAGAACCCATGTAGTAATCATTATTAAAATCTTCAAAATTCATCAAACCTGCATGGATATTAAGGTTGGTGTAGAATTCTGGATGATGGGCCCATCTTGGACTAATCTGCTCTATGCATGAAAGTTACACCAAATCTTCAAAGAGAAATTCCACTTGATATATTTGAAAGCTGAGTTGAAACAAAAGAAAGTCTTTCTTTACATGAAAAACAAGGAAAATGCATGATAAGCCTTGTCTAGTCCACTCTAAGTAACTCCATGTTAACTCCTTAAACAACCATCCAATGCTAAACTACTTGATCCCTTCATACATTCGAGTCTCCCTTTTGGAACTAAGAGAGCCATGTTTGAAGGCAACTTCATGTCTTTGCCAAGTCTGAATAATTTTATTATTGCATTTATTATTCGACATGCTCCTTACTATAGTTTAATCTTGTTTGGGCCACTTTGCATGCTCTAAATGTGAGCTGTGAACCACATCATAGGAGTCGAAAGGAGAACTCCTCATTGTCTTCCATTGATTGGATATCGAAATCCCATTTAGATCCTTTTGAAAACTTGGCCTTTTTTCATCTATTGATCTCCTTGCTAGATCTTGACAAGTGTCAAGCTCATAACAATCTTAACGAACCCTTTGAAATCTTGACCAATGGCTACTTTCAAGGGCTCAAACTTGATATTTGTAGGCCCGTCATTAATTCTTTCATACTTTTGTTTGGTTATTTCCCTTTGAACAAATTATTCATGTCTTATCTCCTTGTTCATTTCCTTCAGACTTTAGACAAAAAGTCTGAAGGAATTCTTTTTATTTATTTCTTTCAGACTTTTCAGCCTTAGGACTTTTCTTTCAGAGTTTTTGTCTCTTTCACCTTGAACAATTCTTTCAGACAAAAACTCAGAAGGAAATTAGGTCTTTGAGTTTTTTTACAATGGACAATTCCTTCGAATAAATTATCCAAAAGAATTCATGATATGGACTTTTTGTAAATTGCCCTTTGGATTTTTTCATATGGTCCTTAGAACTTTTGAAATGGTCTTTTAATCGAGGAAAGACCCTTCAGACTTTTATAAAAGTCCCTTTAGTAATTTTGAAATGGTCTTTTGTCTGAGAAAAGACCCTTCAGATTTTCGACAAGTGACCCTTCAGGAAAGTTACAAAGGTCCTCTTGCCCTTCAAAATAATTGAAATGGACCATTTGCCCGAAAGAAATGACCCTTCAAATTTTTGAAGTATGCCCTTCGAAACAATTGCAATGCCCTTCAAAAAACTGAAATAAACCTTCAGGCTTTTTGAAACTAACTTTTTCAAAGGAAAAAGAACTATTCAGAATTCTTGAATGAACCCTATTTGTTGAAAATAACCCTTAAACAATCTTGAAATGATTTTTTTTGAAGAAAAATGAACCCTTTAGAAAAAATGTAAATGTCCCTTCGGATTTGTTGTAAGGGACCTTTTGGCTTTTGATAAGGACCTTCTCTTGCGAAAAGTACCTTTCTAAAAAATTGTAGTGGTCCACTTTGTCTTTGAAAATGTTTTTTTCCTTAGGGCAGATACCCTTCAACTTTTCTAAAGTGCACCATTTAGAAATTTGAAAAGTCCCTTCAAAATTTTTGCAATGCCCTTTCGGCCTTTGGAAATGCCCTTCGGACTTTTTGAAAAGCGCTTTAGAAAAATTGAAATTGACTTTTCTAAAGGAAAAGAACCCTTTCAAAAAAGATGAAATGAACCTTTGATCGAAATAAATGACCCTTTAGACTTTTATAAAAGCTCTTTTTACCGAGACAAGACCTTTTGAACTTATGGAAAAGGACCATTTCTTCGAAAAAGATACCTTCAAGAATTTGAAAGAGTCCTTTAGCTTTTTAGAAATGGTCCACCTCGTCTTTCGGCTTTCTTGGAAAGACCCTTTAGTTTTGTTGAAAAAGACTTTCTGAATGGAAAGATACCCTTTAGACTTTTGAAAAGTGACTTTCCCGAAAGGAAAAAACCCTTTAGGATTGTTGAAAATGCCCTTTTCCAAAAGGAATAATCTTTCAGATTTTGTGCAAAGTCCTTCTTCAATTATCTTGTATAGAAAAACACAAAGTATTTCTTCCTAAAAAAGCTTGAAGTCTTTTTCTTTGAGAACCTGAAGTCTTTTTCTTTAAAACTCACTCCCTTCAACTGCTCGGATCAAAATTTTTGAAGCAAACTAGCATGGTATGTAGAACTTCAAATGATAAAGGTGGTAATTTTTGACCTATAGGGCCAAAATTGTCAACAATAACAATAAGCATTTGCATCATATCCTTTGAGTAGAGGCCAACTCATATTAACCTCTATAAGATGAGGAAGAGATATGAGATGACACTCCACAAGCCTCAGGAGTAATGAAGCTAGAGATTTAGGTAAGCATGTAAATTGTTACCCTGGTGCATTAGATAAGACAAGCCAATTAGGCTTTTATAACACCACATTAACCATGGTAGTTATTTCCTCTTTAGGTTCAAGAGGTTTTACCTTGTAACTTGGTTTGATAACAAAAGTGGTATTGGATGTAGTTAGTGTGTTTTCCACATACTTAAGCTTGTTCAATGAGATAAGTTTCATTTCATGATTGCAAACAATATGTCTTAAGTCATCAAAAGCTTTTAACTTTTTGAAAATAATAGACTCAATCAATGGGGAAATCAAACTTTGTTTGAAGATTTCTTGAAGCTCTTTATCTACCATTGGATTGGTAATTTTAGCTAACATTGTCTTGTGCCTTAAGACATATTCATTGATAGGTTCATTGGTTCTTTGTTGGATTTTTACAATTTGAGCACAGAAAACCTTTCAGTGACATTGATAGAAAAGTATGCAAAAACCTAATCTGCAAGAGGTTTAAATGCATTTAATGATTGGATTGGTAAATCATAAAACCACATTAGAGCATAGTACTTGAGGCTCCTTGGAAATAGTTAGTCAAAATTTTATCATTGGAGACATAATTAAGGCATGCCACATAGAAATATAGAAGATGTTGTTTAGGATCACCCTTACCATCATAAAATGTGAACTTAAGTGAAATAAAACTATTTGACAAGGGGTGAAAGTATATCTCTACTGCAAGGGGGTTATGTAACACCTCTTGTGAATCAATATCATAAGGTGATTTCATAGAATTTTGTTCAATATTTTAAACCTTAGTTTGCAAAAGTTTTATAGTTTGGACAAGGGTGTGCACCTCTTGGTATTTAAGATTGGAAATTTGGGAAGTTACCAAAGGAGGTGTACCCATAGTTTGAATGGATTGAGGTATTAAAATTGGTAATTAGGTTGAAGTATTTATGTTTCCAATGTAAAATGTAGCAATAGTAGTTTTAGGAAATAAAGGTGTGAAAACATATGGTGTGCCCCCATTAGAAGTATGAAGTGGTGATGTGCCCAAGGGGAGGGTTTTTGGTATAAAATTAGTTGTTGTAACACCTAAGGATTCACTATCACTAGGTGAGGAAGCCTTAGCTTTAGAATGCTTATTTATTTCATCTCTTATAACATACAAAGATGCATTTATTAAGCCCTTGTTGTTATTAAAATGATTAACTAATGCTTCCTTATCTTCCATTTAAAAACAATTATTTTGATTAACATTTTCCATTACTTATAAATAAAAGACTCATAATTTGAAATAAACTATAGTAATCAGAAAAGTAGGAAACCCTAAGTCAAATTAGGGTTTTACATGCAAAAGACATAGAGGTTGAGTTTACCAAATGTTTAACCCTAAATTGAGATAGGTCAATATAGTATAGGGTTAAGAATATAGAAATGAATAAGTGCAAGGGTGATAAATAGATCTATAAAAGGCCAATTAATTGCAAACTTAGATAAACAATATTATGAATTTAAATATTAAGACATGCTAAAAATAGTAAGTACAACTATTGATCGATATATCAATGAAATAAAACAAGAGTACTTAACTGGTTTACTGTGTGCATGTGGCTATGATATGGAATAAGCTAGAAATAGACTGGATTAGTGCCCTGGATTAGTCATTAGATTATAAAAATTTGACCTCTATAGCCTAGCACACTTACATCAACCTCAGACAATTATGTCAATGTTTCTATCCAAATTAGACATAGGTGTGCAATATAAAATACCTATTTGATTTAGATGTAGCCACTTGAGATATTATTAGTTCTGTCACCCTGACTCTAGTGTGTTTACATCTAGATCATGGGTTGTCACTCGTCGAATAACAAAACCCTAATTCTTCATTTTCATAATGATTATGGGAAAATAGGTTAATAGGCTCATGATGTCGAGCTAACCCCAAATACCTCTCTATTAGTGGGTGCTACCTACATAGCCAGTACTCTGAGAGGGCCTCAGGTCGATGTAGTTCTCTCTTATGTGTTGGCTTGTGTGTACACAAGGATGTAATATGTGGAAAGTAAATGCAATAGTTACCTGGATTGAAACTTGGCAAATATGGCTCATGGAGTGCTCCTTCAGTACTTCAGACCTATAGATGTTTTATCCTTGTGACTGATATGGAAATAGGAGAAAATAAGGAAGTTTTTCTCACTTGAATGTTTTTGGCAAGTTTCCTTGTGAGTTGTTAGGTCTATCCTAGGTGGGGAATGAATGAGGGTTGATCTTATGTTTGTGTCAATAGCTTTTATAAATATCTCACATTCAATCACTTAGGTCGACCACAAGTATAAGTTTCATTTCTAAATTTGATGACTTTAAGGCACTGGACCCTTACGTTAGAACATGACACTTGTGTTAATGTAGGCGTCTGAATGGGACACAAGTGTCTAGGAAGCTATAAAATAGGCAAGTGTCCCAAACTTATAGAGATAAAAGATAAGTAGGTTTACAGTACTTTGATCATGATAGAGGGTCTAGGTCATTAGAATAACACTGGCCGGACTAAGAGATAAGTAATTTGTTACAAAGAGATATTGTATGCGAGCCCTTCGATAGTAATAAGGTCTAAAAGTTGAAGGTACATCCATGATATGTATTTTCCAAGTCTACAAGATTGAGGTACCACATAATTCATATTTAGTGTCTACACTAGGTACAAAGTTATCAACCTTAGACAATGGATGGTGGTGACCAAGGAGGTCATCTATTTGACATGGTTAGTAGCAAATGAGGGAATAATTTCAACTATGCCAAATATATATCAAATGAAGTAGTGATGGCGTGTGAGGATGCATGCTAATGTGAAGATGAATTTATGTGGGGAAGTATGTTGATCTTACTGATGATAACTTAAATTAAAATTATTAAGGAAAGATTTGGGTTTATGCCAATGATTGGAGGTGATTTACGTGTAGTATAGTATGGGAAGTATGATTGCAGTCATCATATGACAAGTACTTATAAGAAGAGAATTAAAATGTAGTATGAATAGAAGAAGCATTCAAAGAAGAGTACATAATAACACCCAAGATGTTGATACAATATAATGGTTTTATTATGTTTTGTGCAATGGCATATTACTCATTGGTAACATTTAAGAAGAATGATGGAGAATGGTCAAATTAGGCCAAGTTTCCTTACATAATTATTGTGCAGTATTTGGAGCACACTAATAACTATTACCTTTTATATATACTCTATTAATGTTATGGATACTCCATAGACCAACACTACTACTAATATAAAGATATATACTTATCATATGACTAAGTAAAAGGTTATGCTAAAATGGTCAAGTTGGGCCAAGTTTCCATACATAATTATTGTGTAGTATTTAGATCACACTACTAACCACTACCTTCTATATATAGTCTATTAAGGTTATATATACTACATAGACCAACACTACTACAAATATAAAGATATATACTTATCATATGACTAAGAAGAGTACAAAATGACACCCATGATATTGATACAATATAATGGTTTCATTATGTTTTATGTAATGGTTCATTACTCATTGGCGACATTTGAGAATAAGGATGGATAATGGTCAAGTTGGGCCAAGTTTCCATACATAATTACTGTGCAGTATTTGGAGCACACTACTAACCACTACCATCTATATATATACTCTATTAAGGTTATGGATACTTCATAGGCCAACACTACTACTAATATAAAGATATATACTTATCATATGACTAAGTAAAAGGTTATGCTAGCCATAAGTTTGCCAAACATATCCCAATACACACTTGCGGTTAAGGGCATAATAGGCTTCATGCAGAACGGGTTAAAGAGATTAACTCATAGTTTGAAGATCATGCAAAGGCAATGACCAAGGGTATCAATGAGCTCTATTTGAAAGTGAAAGAGGCCAAAAATATATTTTCAAGAATTACATGTCCACATGAATACATGGAGGAAAGAGTAAGAGAAGAAGTTTCCATGGATGGGAACATGATGAAGTGGATGTACTAGGAAAATAATTAAACAAGAAAGGGTAGAGAAGTTTAATGACACTAGAAAATTGAAGATATAAATAGGAAATAAGCGCATGGATTTGGATATGTTGTTCACAAAAGCTTCATGAGAAGGTATTAAGTGAGGAATATATTATGTGCACAGTGTACGACAAACAAATAAAATTGGTGAAGCCCATGCTAGCAATGTATAAGAGCAATCAAGATAACGAAGAAGTGTTGAAGATCTTATAGGATGAAACTCATGAATTGATGCCAAATATTTAGTCAACTATGGGTCCATGGGATCAAATGGAAAATGAGTTAAATTACAAAGTGGTTGAGGTGTTGGTTGTACATGAATGTGATCTAGCCACAATGAAGTCAACTAATAGCTTATCAGGGGATAAGCAAGAAGTGTAGTGCGGGGAAATTATTGATCCTAGATTTTTACTTGAGGAAATGACACAAAGCTTATTTAAAGTTTAATATAAGAGTGAAAAGCATCGAATACACTCGGGGTAATTTTGAGGTACATCATCATAGATTATGCACACATGAAGGAAAGGTTGGCACATGATATATGGTACACAACACGTGGTTACAACAAGAATATATCAGATGGAAGAAACACATGAAGAAGGAAACATAGTAAAGGAGACTTTGACACTCATCACTCATCCAAGTAAGGAAGAGGTGGATTGCAATAGGTTTGATCTATGTTATACAATGAATAAGCTAGGATGGAAAAATAATATGCCACTGCATAAACATGTAGACAAAATATGAAATGAAATATCCTTAGATGCATAGATAGTTGACAAAAGGGATGAGTTGGAAACAACTATCAAGGGTCTATGGAAAGCTATAAACAAGGACCTTGACATCTCATTTGGATAGATCAAGTTGGATTGGACACTTTGGAGTTTCTGAGTCATTTTTCTTAGGAAGAATCTATGAGTAAGGGTTTGAAGGATAAGAAAGTATAACCTTTGAGATTCATATGTAAATATTGACCTTTCATGGTGATTATTATAAATTATTTGACGTGTTATTTGTAATGGATGTATATTTTTGTGAACATAAAGATTAATTTTCTAATATTGGTGAGTCTTGTTATCTTGTATATTGGTGAACACACGGATGATGTTTGTATACTTTGAATTTTAGTATAAGTAGATACACATGTGTATAACTCTATGTTTCGTTCTCATAATGGGGCATCTTGATGATCTCTTGTTGCACCTTCAGTAAGTGCCTAGGTCTTTGGCCCTAAGTGATATGATGATGTAGTAAGGATGAGTGTCCTCTTATTTGTTTTGCAAGATCACTTTTTATCAAGACCTTAAAATTATCTAGATGAAACACAACACATATAATTGATTAGCAATATGTCTTGAAGATCTATGGTAGTCACAATATGCATTTACACAATAGTTTTCAGGTAAATGTCAAGATGTATCCAACTCATGTGGGGGAGATAAATATATCTTGTTACATTCAATAAACTATTTAAGCACTTGGCGAGGATTCTCAAGCAACCTTGTAAACTATTTAGGATCTTTACAAGAAATACCATGCTTCTTAGGTGGTTGAGACATTACATTTAATATAATTTTGGCTTAATTATTAGCTTGAAAAGTAGGTGTATCATTAGGGGTAACTTTGAAATTCTATTTACCTTGATATTTGGAGTTGGTATAGGTAGGGGCATTAGACCCATATCTAAGCATGTTAGCCTCTAAAAGTTTATTCACATAGTTGTGAACCATATATAACATTTCATCAAAAGGTGCATAAGTTTTAAACATTACTTTGTATTTAAGTGGTTGAGGCAATATGTTGGAGAAAATACTTTGTGACTCACTATCAAACTTATTTAATGAGACATTTTCCTAAGCATAGTGTTGAATCTAAAAAAAAACTCACTAAAATTATCATTGGTTCCTTGTTTAAAATGAGCAATTTGAGAAAATGTGACCCTTTGGTTATTGTTCCTATAAAATTGAGTTAAAAACATATTAGACAAAGCATTAAAACAACACATTGAGCCCACTAGTAATGTATAAAACCAAACCAAGGCATAGTCCTTACGTCTTATAGGAAATAACTTGGTTATCAATAGATCATCATGTATAAAACCAAAGCATCGAAAAAGAAAATATCAAATGTGATGCGAAGAATCACCCTTGTTGTATAATTCAATTTAGGCACTATAAATTTGGTAGGAAAAGGAGGTCGAGGACCTCATGAGCTAATGAAATATATAATATATATTGAGAAGTGACCAAATGGCTAGGTCATTAATATCATTGGGTAAGTTTTTTGATTTGTGCCTGCATATCTTGGAGATCGTATTGAATAAATGCATCCTTAGATGTACGAGTCAAAACATGATTATATTGGTAGGAATGGATTCTTTAGTAGTATAACTAAGACCAATACCAATAGATAAAGAATTAGGAGTAGGTCGAGATGGTCTAGCAATAGTAGGAGGCATTAAAGAAGCATTACGATAAGTGGGAATAGTCTTGGGAACCCAAATATGAACTATAGGTGGGGGCATATAAATATTAGTAGGCCCACTAAAAGTAGTAGTCTTGCCACCTGTTGTAGAATGAGAGCCTATAGTAGATAAAATAGAAACATTCAAAGGATCATTTGTAACATTCTCATGTGTAGATTCCTCGTCTAATTTCAACTTATTTTGTACATCACTTATAATATAAGTCATAACGTCCACATCCTTAGGAATAATCAAAATATGTTTCATGAAATCATCTTTAGTCGTAGTATCAAAGTGTGGTAAAAAAATTATAATTGGAAGCATTATAAGCATTGACACTACAATAATTAGAATTATCATCATAATTATTTTCATCATTCACATCATGTACTTCATCATCACAAACACAATAAGGAATGTAATCAACAAAAACATGAGTATAAGTATCACCAACATTTGCTATTTTTGAATTCAAATAAGCATGATTTCTTAAAAAAGGATCTAAATCAAATCAATAGTATCATCACTCGATCCAACACTTTGCCTAGTAGGAATCATATATTTATCCCTCCTAATTGGCAAGTGATGCAAACATGGGAAACATGGAAGGTGCTAGGGATAATGATAAAGTAATAAGTAACACATAAAAATCTAAAATTCATATTAGAAAGATGGAAAATCAAGACGTAAAATGAAACGCAAAGAAACAATTTAACCCTAAGGGGTTGGTAGGTTAGAAGGTGAATGCATTCACCAAAATATAATAATTAGATATAAGAGGTGAATGAACATAAGAACATAGAACTAGGATAGAATAAATAAGAAAAACCAAGATTTGGATAAAAAGTCATGTTTGAAAGGAAAAATTAGACCCTAAATGGAAAAGGGAAATCAAACCCTAGTGTTGAAGGATCACTAAAATCTAGTTCACCAAAATATTTTAAAAAAACAATGTATAATGGAGATAAACTATACACAACATGCTAAAACTAATGCAAAATATAGATTTAAGATAATACCATAAATAATAACAATCATGTTATATTTATTTCTTGATATAGAGATTGAAAGTGTAATCGAGTGTTTGAACAAGAAATAGTAATGAAAGAGATAGATAAGTGACAAAAATTGACACACTTGGGCTCTATAATTGAATTATGATATTGGAAATAGGATTTTGAGGGTGACGAGACCACAACCCTAAAATCTTATCATGATTTGGAAAATGGATAGAATCGTTAGTAGCCGATTATGACCAGGGATAGAATCAACCATCAATTATGACCCTATGTTGCTTGTGTGCTATTGATTATGCCCTTTGTTATTTTTTAGAATCTGAAACTTTTTTGTTGCTTCATTAGTATATGGTGAATATGGCCTTAACTTCACTTGATTCGATTGATGCACATGACTATTTGATTACTTATCTTTTATTTTGACCATAGGTTACCATAATGTTATAAGAATAAACAAATGTGCAATTTTAGTGGCTCGAGCTCCCTCTTGAGTGGTTTCAACTAAATATATTGCATGCTTAGAATCAAGTCTCAATTTAGTTCTAGTGATTATGAATGTTCCCAACCCATATTGAGATAAATGACTTCACTTCCTCTCTCTAGAAATCAAATGCAACTATATGATTCATATATATAACTTCTTTTGGCAAAGATGTGATGGCATGAGACTTGGAATGATGATGATGCAATGTAGGCTCAATGTACATGCTCTTTGATTAATGTGTAATAGATATGCTCAATGTGCAGTTTAATAGGGAAATTCTTAGGTGGGATTGGTTGATAGGATATATGAAATGACTTGGGGTACATTTTAATATATAGGACTCTCTAGGACACACACATGCAAATGTTGACCATAATGAATAGTGACGAGTGACAATTAAGACACAAAGAATCAACCTGAGGCAAAAATGACCCACAAAGGGAAGAGTGCCAGAATATTCATACCACTGATTATGAATTGGTAAGAATAAACTGATCATTGATTATAACTTGACATGAAAAAAGGCTTAAAGCAAAGATTAAACTTAATAAAGGATGATTGATTGGGATCTTGATGCTGAAAACTCATAGATTTGAGGTGTTTATGAGGAAATATGGATGACATGAAGTTGTGAGGGTCCAATGTAGGTGGAGAGTGTATGAAAAGAGTCAAATGTACACAAACAAGCCAAGTGTGATAAAACATGACAAAAAAGCAATGGAAAAGGGTATTCTACCAAAATTATGTGTTTATAATATTTATGAAGGGGTTTAAAAAGTTTCAGACTGATCTAACCTACATAACCATTATTGGAGCAAACCTACCACTTTTAGGACAAATTATCACTATCAAAATAGACTAATATTGGGTTGTCACTATGAAAGCAATCCAATTATGGGCATCGCTAAAACATAATCATCTTTGTGGATTCTCTTTTGCATTGTTTTTGGACCCTTTTACCAGTACTTTAAGTCTTTGCTAGAGACAAGCGAGTCAAAAATTTGGTATGTTTTCTTAAACCTCCATTGTCAATTCTCAATCATTCTAAGTACTTTCATTCAACTCCCTTATGCACATTATATGTATATTTTATCATTTTAATGTATTTACATCATATCTTTTGCATTCTACCCATTTTATGGCTGAGTGTAGTGTTTCTTAAAGTTATCAACCTTACCATAGAATAAAAAGATATAATCCTAATACCATCCTTTTTTTACATGTTTTGACTAAGTTATTGCAATTTTAATGTTTTCAATAAAATCACCCCAAGGCAGTAAATGTTTAAATTTTTCAGATCATCCCAAGGTGGCAATTAATCTTTTCTCTTGAGGAAGGATCATAAGTAGTGATTCTAAATGTCGAGCTACAAACAAAAACACAATTATTCCAAAAGCATTGTGATTGAAGTTTTATATTTATTTACATTTTTTGAAATCTTGTGAACAATTAGGTAGTTTTCTTCTTTATGTGTTTGGATTTGGGGCATATATTCTTCTCACGTTATTGATTGTTCTATGGATTGTGTAAATTTTTTATCGCATGGTTCTACCTTTACTCCTTCCACGAGTGTGGAGGACTTTCATGGAGATTTCGATGTCTTGCTATCTTATCATTCCTTCTATGTACAATGTGGAGTATTGTGATGCTATATGTAAGGATATTATTGATTAACTCACATTTTAGTTCTTTTTATTTGTGTGAAGGAAATTAAGGATGTCATTCCTTTAGTGGATGTAGAGGACATTATACTAAGTTTTTATTTATGTGACATCACTTCTATGATTTTATTTGTTAATCTTGTGGGGAATTTGGAGTGGATGACCCTATTTTGGTTAAGAAAGAATGCTTGAATGTCTCTTATTGTGTGAGGGATGTTGCATATTAGATTCTTTCTTAGATAAGGGTGGCCTTCTCATATGCCTTTAGTACTATATCTCCTAGATAAGGTTGGGCCACTTGGTGGTAGACATGATGAGACTATTTTTATCAAAGTGAAAATTATATTATTGATCATAAGGAGTATCATTTTTTTAGTGTTCTTTTTGAGTCCTTAAGACATTAGGTGATTTGGATGAGGATTTATTTGAGGAGTCCCATATTGATCCTGATATATGTATGAATCATGGTGATGGTCCTAAATTGGCTCTTACACAACTTCATGCTTTTTAAGATCTAGAAGATGGTATTATAAGATGTGTGACTTGGCAAGACGTAAGGTTAGTTTTTTCATTTATTAAAAACCATATTGAATGGACTATACCATGGAGACACTGGGTCCCATTGGTGAAGATTTTCTATTCAACTAGAATGGAGGCTCACACACTTGTTCCTTCCTTGTATTGGAAAACACGCATTATACTTTTTGGCATTGTGATAGATCATCAAATAGGCCTTTGCTAGCACCTCGTATGATTCTTAATGATTAGAGGTGTAGTTAGTTATACTTGAGTGCCAATGACCACGAGGAACATCTCGATGATGATAAAGATTGATCTTCTTATAAGTAGTGAAGTATTATATTATTCTAGTTAGAGTTTGTAGAGGCTTGTTGAAGGCTTCATGTATTATTATAACATCTTGAAGCATGTGAAACATATGGCTCATGATCCTTGTAGCATTGTGGATAGGAATCATAAAGGAAGGCTCTTTGTAGAATTTGGTTCTCGTGATATTTTCAAGGATGTAGTTGCATTATATATGATCTAGGTGGAGTTTTCATGACATATTTTGAAGCTATCATTTACGGCGGGGGAGAGGACAAGTGGAGAGGTTGGGGGAGGCAAGTCAAGGCTGTTAGGTGTAATGAAAACCTTATTTCACATCATTGTGTATTTCACCACAATAGTTTATAAGGGGTATTTTAAATAATATTTCATAATCACATTTTTGTAAGGTTGACATATGGCATACTTTATGTGGTCATCTCATTTTTTTTTTGCTAAGATAACTAGGAACTTGACTTAGAGCAAAAAATGATGAGAAACCACCTAAGGAAACCATCCACACTGGGTTGAAAGATAGAAATATCATAGATTCAAACCCACCGATCAAATTAGCAAGGTGCTAACCTATTGATGAGGATTTATAAATCAAAGAGAGTCCAAAAGAGTCTTTATAAATACTCCATCAATGGTAAAAACCACAATCAAACATGTCAGAATAAAAACAACAATGCACCAACATATATTAAAAGAAGTCTTTACTCTAATTAGTTGTTTACAGATAGGGTTATATAAAAGTCTAGCTTTTAATAGTATAAAACTAAATAGTTAAAGGAAAAGGAAATGGAAAATTACATAAGCCATTCTTAATTCTAACAATTTTTTTTATAATTATATCAAAACACATACTATATATTAGGCAACAACATCCTCTATTAGTCGAGCACAAATACCTTCTCACAATTTTCTCCTTCAACAACTCCAATAATAGCATCACCATCAACACCATGACCAAGAACAAAACCCTGAATAGGCATTACATCCTCCTCCTCTAGGCAATATGGGGGAATTAACAAGCACTCCTTAGATAACTAGGTCCCCAATTGAGTGGCTAGAAAAGCTTGACCATTGTGAATTTTTATCAGCCCATCTAAAATGAGGTGACTGTGATCGGTTGAATCCAATCCCACATAATGTACTAGGGTTTCAAGGTCCATATGTTCTTCGTGAAGTGTGTAGGTGCTTGCTACATTGGAAAAAAGAATAGCCCTACTCACAACTTATGTTGTATCAAAGACATTTATGTGACCAATCAAATTTTCGGGGTCCAACATGTATTCTTTGAATAATTTTTAAATATATCTACTTTTCACACAGTTGACCACATATTTAAAATCCAAATTCATATTAAGGGATTTTTGATTTCTTTATCGATGCAACTAACAAAGTTATTAATTGTCACATCCCTTCTTAATGATGTTGAATCCACCATCATTTTTTTAGCTTGGGTTCTTGGGTGAGCAAGCCTTTCAATTTTAATACTCTTTCCTTTTTCCATGGCCGTTAACTACAACCCTTCAGAGACCTCGCCCAGGATGAAAAAAATAAAAGATGTTGTCAAGTGTAATATGACTTCAATTCATCTATCATGAAAACAACATATAACATAAGAGGAGAAAGAAAGGGCAAACCATTCACTCATTTGAGTTGATGCAGGTGAAGGACACACCAACTAATAATAGTCACTTCATTATAAATATAAATGATGAGGTGTGAAACACAAGGTTAGGATTTCTCTCCACCTAAGAGTCATTAATAATTAATTCTTACAAATCCTTAGGGAATGGGAGCTTCTAAAATTGGAAATTTAGATCCTAGGATTGTCTCAATCCAACACCTTTACTCACCACCCAATCTTCAGAAACATTACCTTCTGACTGGGTATGTAGGATCCCAAGTTGATCAAACACTAATTTCAGATGGGAGAACTCATTAACGATGAATTGGAGATTCCAAGCCTTGATTGTACCATTGCCAATTGCATTAATGACTAATTGGGAATCACCTTTCACAACTAGATTTTTCCAACCTTGAGAAAAAGCAATCAAACTACTTCTCAATAGAGCTTTTATCTTGGCCATGTTATTGGTTTCTGAACCAATATCTTGGGCGAAGATTAGAAGAGGTTGACCCATATTATCTCTAAACACAACTCCACATCCTGCTAGACTTGGATTACTCTTCGACACCCCATCAAAATTAGATTTATTTTTTCCTATGTATAGATACTTCTAATAAATATTTGAAGATTTTTTCAAAGTATCAGTGTTATCAAACCCCTTATAAGATGATGTGCCCATCTCATTTAAATTTAGGGATTAATAATCTAATTACAAAGACTTTCTCCTATCACATTTTAATCATCCTGTGAGTTATAATATTTCATCTAATGTTTGCCTAACTAGGCTTAATATATCTTCTTTCTCTTAGTTGGAGTTATCTATTTTATTGCATGCTTATGTGTGAAATGGTTACAGGTTATTGCTATTGAGACTTGGTTGTAAAACGTAATGAAGATTGATATGACACTTTAGTTGGGAAGAGCCCAAAAATTATGAAGGTTGGCATCAATAAAGGCAACTACAAATCACACTGTACTAAGAGGGTCTAAATTAAAATTGTATTCTCTATACACTATGTTAGGTCCCAATGACTAATTTTATCTAAAAAATGTTAAAAATAATCATCATCATATCCACCAATTGGCGCAAAGACAATCCAACTACAAAACAACTTCAAATTATTCATAAAAAGTCTCATATAATTTTTTTCTAAAGCTATAACTAGTACAAATATCCCAAATACACCTATCTCAAAAACATAGAGAGATATGAATATTGAAGCACTTATATTGGAATTATCACACACCACATATATTAACGACTACATTACCTTCTCTATAAATTTCACACTAACTCATGATAGATGGCCCCAATCTGGCTTCACCACTATGTCAGGGTTGAAAAACATTTCATGAAAAGAGGGCTCCAAATTCTACTATATACCCAACACATTATGATATTTCTATTTACTTCTCCAAGCAAGAAAAAAAAACTTCCTTATAATGACCATATGGATGTCAAATTTAAGGTCGAAACTACCTTATGATGGTCAAATAGATGAAAAATTTAAATTTGACCATTAATTGTTAACATCTCACGAACATTATAATGCACTGCAAATGATCAATGAGGATTTGAGCCTTCAATCGATTCACAACATCACGTTGGTGCTCTACAACATGTTTGTCTTCACCAATAACTTCAACATCAACCTAATCATGTGTGCATATTACGGAGTCCTAACTCCTCTTTTATGATGCAACACAACTCCTACATTGAAAATACTATACTGTACAATACTATAGTGGCATTACCAGAAGATGACAAACTAATGATTATTTTTGAAGTAGTTGTTACCAATTCTTATAAAATTTCAACTCACACTTCATCTTCCTTAATTGTATCTTAATACATTATTCTATTTTTTATAATAGGTAAGTGAAATAGAAATAGACGAAGAAGTATGTGGATATCATACATCTGACCTCTCAGATCTTGTTTAAAACTTTACATAATACAAATTTGCAATTACAATTTTAATATGGTGTCAATTATCTTCTTTGCTCTTTCACTTGTCCTATTACACTCCAAAATATTCCACAACTTATACTTCCATAATAATCCATTTAATCTTTAATTGTGGTTGTCTACCAGATCTCCTCCTAAACCTATATCACAACCCCCCTTTCTCCCACCCTCATTCTTATTGTAGGCTACACTACCAATGTAATAACTAATATCCTTAATCTTCTTTTTAAAAGCAAAACATAATACTAACCATTTATAACACAATCTATTCAATATAATTGATGGTCCCATAAACTTTTCGATCTACTAAATGTAATTAAAACCATTTCATTTCATAACACTAACCTAAATTTATGAATATCCATAAAGCTTTTAAAGATTCTTCTCGCAAAACAACCTAAATTCCTAATTCCAATCCACTTCGTTAACCGATTTGGATTCCCTCAATCACATTTGACTTTGATAGAAAGAGCAAATAAACACTCGAATTTCATGGTTCACATCGGCCTCAGATCCACATTCGAAAGGGCCTCGGGAAAAACTATGGCAGTGATCCTATAATAATAAAAATTCTACAACACGGCAAAAGAAAAAAAGGTTAAACGACCAGAGCTGTTTTATCCTATTACTGAGACACAGAAAATTGAATATTCTGCAAAGAGGAATAAGGCAGGCGAAGGAGATCAAGATGGTTGAGAGCAAATATGAGTTAAACCAGGCAGCCTATGTCAAGCTTGTGCTGCATGCCTTGAAGCACAAGACCTCCGCCGTCAATGGTATTCTTGTGGGAAAAATTTCTGATAAAACAGAATCTGTGGAGATCATAGATGCCATTCCTCTGTCTCACGGACATCTAGGACTTCTACCCACTTTGGAGATTGCCATAATTCAGGTATACTCACAACTATTTCTGGTCTTTTCAGGCGTACCCACACATCATATTTCTATTTTCGGGTACACCCACAATTTTCGTTTCGCTCTTTTTCTCCTTTTTTGGATTTCAAAAAGATACCTGTCAGGTTATGAAGATTTTCCAAATAAAAATTCTCCAAAAAGCCTTGTAGAATTGCGACTGCTTTCAATTAAACAGATAACCTAGTGAACGAAATCTTAAATCGAAATCTTTAATCAAGACGATCGGATAGACTTTGGGGAATTCGTTTTGAAACTAAAAGTCCATGGAAACAATCTTCGAAACAAGTAAACACACTTTCATAGGTTTTACAGACCATATTGGTCTAAAGGGCATTACAAATCATCTTTGTCTCACCATCTATGGGAAGGAAGATTACAATTGTCCTTGGACTTTGGGCCCTTCTAATTCTTTTGTTTTCTGTTCTATTGTAACTGGATGTAATTTTAGGTGACATCAACCGACTTTGATCAAGCAAATTAATATAATAATTGATTTTTTCTTTATTCGAAATATCCCTTCACCACCATAATTTTCGACCACGTGGGTATTCTTCCCTTGTTATTTAATTAAGGGCCTACGGTTCAGACACTACTTATGCTTCTATGTTTGGGATCCAGGCTTTTAACACCTTGGTCAAATCCATGATCTATGTGAATTATAGGTTTTAGCTGATTTCTTTTCAATTCGCAGTGTACCAGGGAAATTATTAAGGATTATAAACTTTTTTACTAGTACAGAATGTCTGAAAAATGTTTCGAGTCCAAAAAACAAGAAATATATATTATATGCTAGGATTTACTATTTATACATGTATTTTGGCAAATGCAATAACTTAATTTACATATTTTTGAATCTAATTTTTGAAAATTTTATGAAAAATTTAAAAATAGCCAATTGATGAAAATAGCCCATATGAAACACCCTGCAGTGTATTAGATGGATACTTGTTATTAGCATTCTGTTTAGCCTTCTGACAGCATTTTCTACCATTGGCTTAAAATGTTTTTCTGTAAAGCGTTTGAATTTTTTGTCAGGAAAGTGTGTCATTGATTGGGTTCCAAATCTCATCAGCAGTGTCAACTAGTTTTTGTGAAAGGGAAGTACAAAATGAGCATAAAATCAGAGCTGGATAAGTTTCCAAGGGGCAGAAAACAGACTGTGAGTACACACAATAACTTAAAGTAATTAATTAACTAATCATTTGATTAGGTGTGGGACGTAACCACCAGACACCTACCTAGGATCCCTATCACCGAGAGATTTGCTCATGCCACACATTTGGCTATCTTACACACCTTATCTGCTGTACCACTACCATACTCCATTCTCTCCATTTCATGACGATGTATCAATTTGCCCATTTATATTGTCAGTTAGGATTTTCAGTTTTACCATAGCACAGACAACAATCACATAACTTTTCCTGATCATTTTTTCAGAACAAATAAACCGTACTTGCCTGACATTATGGACTTCTGACTTCTTGCTTTTATTTCAAAAACAATTTTGAGAGAATCATTAAAACATCCAATGTAAATAAAACATATCTTCAGACCATCATCAGCAAATATTATTTTCTGTAAATGCTAGAAGTGAATTTTTTTTTTAACACTTCGGGAGATTGAAATTGAGATTTGCAAATCTTTTTGCTGATAGGCAGAGGAGCACTTTACTTCTAAAGGAGACGGGTTGTGTATTGTGGGTTACTACCATGCAAATGAACGCTATGAGGATCTTGACCTCAACTCTCTAGCTAAGAAAATTGGTGATCATATCAGTCGATATTTTCCTCAAGTGGCCATACTTCTGGTAGGTAAAATTGCCATAAAATTTTATGGCCTGGTGAATTGAGCTTCGTGTTGGTTCTTCTAGTTGTTCAAAGAAAAATATTTTTTCTTTCTACATTAGATGTGATTTACATGCATCTTATTATCTGCATATTCTTTTTGCAGCTGAACAACAAGCTGCTAGAAGAATTGCCCAAAGGTGGTAGCAAGAAGCCAGTTGTTCAGGTTGGTCCCTTGAAATCCTAAATGAAGTGATGAGTGAGCGGATGATTTTTTTTTAATATCCACCAAAATCAAATTGTCTGTTCTACCAAAAATTACATTGAAGCACATGCAGATAACTAAGTTGTCTTTTTTCTATTGGAATTTGAAAATCTAAAAAATTATTCTCCTGCATGTGTACATAATAGATTCAACAATTTTGCAGCAGACCAATAAAAAATAGCAAATCATCTTTTACAAAATTTTATGTTTTTTGCACAATTCCTGAAATAGGAGGACTATGTTATTGTCTTCCTTTACATGGTGATATACTTGGTAATCTATTTCTAAGGCTACTGGTCTTTCTGTGTACATGAAACAGTGACTTCACCTTCAAATTGAGGAGCATGAGTATCTTCCCATCAGATTTTCTTAGTGAAGGACTATATTGGCCTGTTTCAACCATGCAGTATAGGAGTTTCATTTGTTGCAAACTGTACGACATGTGCACATAATTTCGTGACCACTGTGTCCATATCCAAGCTTGATCATCATGCATAAATCATTTCCATAGCCCTAATGGTTGGTAAATTACTCCAGTCACAAACATCAGAATATGGCACATACAAGGGCATACCATTTGATACTTCTCTTAACAAAACTTGTATAAGTTGTTTTCTTCTTACAACTGGACAACTGTCTAAGAATGATAGCAGTGAATCCAACTTCTTTTAGTTTGGAGGCAATAAATGTTTTGTTTTCTTTCCCTTTCCCCTAAAAAATGCATATGGTACAGTGTTGTAGTAACAACATCAACTTTACCATAATTCCAACTTTATTTATGTTGTAGCATATAATTTAGCTTGGAGGCTTGCTTACTTTTGCTTTTGCTTTATTAATATTAAAACTCACATTTGCATTATAATTTCTTTGATATTCTCATAACCCTTTCCCTTAAGGCTCTTGAAAAAAGAAAGAGGAAGAAAGAAAAGAAGTAAAAAAGAAAAAAAAACGTCCTAGATTAAACTATCTAGGATGGTAATCCATTGCAATTTTTTATATTCTTGGTTTGATCATGATTCATTAAATTAATTACAAATATGGATATAATGCAATTATTATCTTTTTATCATACTTTTGGTAGGATAATCATTTGTGTATGCCTCACAAATTAAGTTCATTTTAAATTATCAAGTCAGGGCAATTGAATGTTTAAAAGGATACATTTCTACATGTATCTTAACCATTGAAATTTCTCAAATGCTAACCTATTATACTTCCCAAATAAAGCCACTAAATTTCATTATAAAATTTTGACACAAAACCGTATGTTTAAAAGGATTATTTCTACATTGATATTAATCACTGGGTAGTGTCAAATCCTGATCTGTGTTTAGATAAAGTTTTAGAGTTTTTAACACCTTATAGGTATTGGATAATTTGTCAAAATTTTTCCTACAAATATGTTTGTTTCTTTGACTCTTGAAAGTGGCCTAATCCTTCACCTACTGAGCAAGGTTGTGTTGAACAAATCTTGTTTGGAGTTCATCCATATTACCTTTAGGGCCTGAAGATGTTCAACATGTACCACTGTTGAGCTTACCGTATTGTTTGCTTTGGGGAATGACCATAACAATTTGACTCACGACTACCAGCTTCCTTTGGATTACCAGAGCTACTTGGAATGTGTTATGCATCACAAGTGATTTATATTAGAACAACTTCCTTTTG
The DNA here is from genome assembly GCA_037957365.1 of Torreya grandis. Taxonomy (NCBI): domain Eukaryota; kingdom Viridiplantae; phylum Streptophyta; class Pinopsida; order Cupressales; family Taxaceae; genus Torreya; species Torreya grandis. The sequence goes on along the minus strand of JARHVA010004345.1, from coordinate 603,786 downwards.
ACTTATTTATATTTTTGTCATTTTTGGTTTTTTTTAATGATAGTACTTAAATTCTCCATGTAAAGTATCTCAAGTCCTCCTCAGAAATCACTGGCTCTGTAGCATCAGTGGAAGGAGCATGAAATCTTATATTTATTTGCCAATAAAGGCTTTAGTATCACTGTCAGTTTGATTGCTGACATCAACTTTTAATAACTTCATAAAATTGTCTCTCGTGTATTGGTATATTCAAACTAGAATCTTCAGTGGTTGCCACTTTTTCAGTATTTACAGGCTGAGGTTCATCAATTTTATGACAAACATGCAGCTGATTAATTTTTTTTAGAATTGCCAATGCTCCGGATTGTGATATTGCTTTTGGCAGCACATTGGTTGAAACATACAAGACTTTCACACCATCTTGTCTGTGTCACTCTTCACTTCTAGGAATTATGTGTGTGTGTGTGTGTGTGAAGGGCTGTCCATGATAAGATGTACTGCTATACATAAAATATATTAAATAATCATTACATTCTATTGTACAAGAATACATAAAATAGACCTTGATGCACATTGTTTGTGTGGTTTTCGTTTGGTGCCATGCTAAGAGGCTTAAGATTTACCTAATCATTCATACATTCTATTTTTCCCTGCTAGTATGTGTGCTAAGTGGATCACCCTTTCTTCTCTCATTTTTTATTTTATTGAGAAAACTGATGGCAAGGAATTGCTTGAATCTAAACTGTTCCACTATTTCATGTATATCTATTTTCGAATGATTTTTTAAACACCCATTTCCTTCCTTTTCAACTGTACTGAATTCTCCTCTGAGAATGTATTGCATTGTTGACAGAGCAGATCTAAGCCACGTTGAACTCTATCTTCTCTTATTTATTTGGGGAATACATTAAGAAAAATCCAACCAAGTCATCTCTTACTTCAGAATTTGTCCCTGCATAGCTTTACTTTGGGTAACCACCATAACTATAAGCTATCCTTGGTGATTGCGGATGATTTTCCACTTCTAAAGCAGGTCCTTGTTTTATTATCTCCATGGAATACTAGTCAGGTCAGTTATACTCATGATTAACCTAAATTTTAAACTTATAATGATCTCTCAATGTAGACTTGAACTTGTGGATAAAGCCGCACAAAAACTCCAAAAGGTGGGTTATAATATTCCTTTCAAGTTAGGTCTTGTGAGGCTACTTTATAAGCTAGTATTGCGTTGAACTTGTTTATTGTTGGTAGGAACTGTTTGAAGCAATGATTTAAAATAACTGTTTTCTTACCCATACATATAATTCTGTCTCCTCCCTAAGGTGTTCCAGGTAGTGGCCAGGGTAGACTTGTGGTCCTAGAGCGAACAAATTGATATTGGCATTCCAGCATAGATGCCTTTTTGTTTTTTTAGGTTCCATCCAAAACTATTTGCAAGTATGGTACCTCTCATTCCTTTGCACCTTTTCTTTTCTACCTTTATCTGCCAGTTTTGTTTTATCCAACAGGACTTAGGTCGAGACTTGTGGATATTAGGGATTTTAACGATGGGAAAAAAATTAGGATTTATGATTTGTTCTCTACATTCTTGGCATTGTCAAGGCTTTCATGAATGCCTTGGCGTATTTCTTCTAGTGGGAAATATTTGATCAAAATGCCCTTCTTCTCTACAAGCATACACTGGTTTAATTTAGGAAATGGACTCCAACTTTTATAAGACTTTCTAGTTTGACCGCAAAGGGATTCTAGGGTGCAATTAATATTTTGTGCATTTATCTGAAGAGCATTAGACATATTCATATATCCTTAATGATATTTGAATGCATATGTGAATGGGAATCAAATCTAGTGTGTCTCATCCTGTCTTAGTCAATCTTCGTTCTCCACGTTTTTTGTGATGCAATGAGTAAAAACCTTTCTTACATATTTTGCATTATGAAAATGATATCCATTATAAAATGGAACTCTAGCATATATCTTTTTTCCAAACACTGTAGTACTGTAAGCCCTGTATATTTACATTATTCTGTCCCCAATGACAGAACTCCGAGAAAGTGAACAGTTGAAGATTGTGGTTTAAGAAACAACGAGCTCTAATGGTTTTTGGTTAACATGCCTTGCATCTTGGTTGTGATTAGTCTATGGCAGCAATTTTGTTATGTGATTGTCTCCTCCTTTGCATTATATTAGGTAAATATTACTGATAAATAAAAATGGTGGGTACTAATTGTTGACGCAGTGGATTGCACCCTCTGAAGGGAGGCTCAGCTCTCTTCATCCACGCGACACAATGGAGACATCCCTCTTGTGGTGGGTTGCAAACGTGAAGGATGAATCTCTAGATTAGGGGCTAGCTCCCCTTGATGCACCTTGAGGCCCTGGATCTCCTACTGCTAATAAGGTGGGGGGGGATGAAAAGGGAGAAAAGTACTGAAATCAGAACCTACGCTAAAGCGGTGATGCACCAAAATGTTTGGTCTACTCAGCTTTGACATACATTTTACACCAGAGAAAAGCAAGCATACAATTTATTCAAATGAGAAACTTTCCTGCATCAGTGTTTCAACAGGGGTCCTATGGAGATACAGGGAGGAAGAACTATCAGAAGCGTTCTAAGACACACTATGGACAGCTTCTTTACATGCGACTATACTCTGTTCTGGACACTTCTTGTTGACCTGCAAGAGAGGAAAAAAATCACTATGCACTAGATATGTTGGAATAAGCTTATAAAAGCATGAAAAGAAAATGACTTAACACAAGATAAAACCATAGACATATGCAAAAGTGCAAAGCTCAAATGGAGGTAAAAATGCTTTTTCTGATTCAAGGTAAATTCCTTCAAGGCTTTGCCATACAAACTGAGAGATATCTTTTCTCAAATGAGAAGTTACAAATATATAGAGACCTGGAAACAAGATAGCTGACAAATCAAGGAATGAAAACTCATGCTGAGTTAAACACTTCTGCAGAGACCAAAAGATCATGCTGCTGTCACTTTCTTTGAACTGCCTATGGGAGCCATGCTGTAGGCTGTTCAAACTGTTGTCCTTGCTGTCCTGGGCTTGCAAAAGCATGGGATACTCCTTTTGGCAACTGACAAAGCCATCCCCAAGTTGTTGTGACTGGACCATGCTCTCTTCAATGCCTGGACGCAACTGGTTGTGTATTAATGGTGAAGCGTGAAAAACACGGGATCTTGATCTTTATAGTTCGAAAACCAATCTATTTAGTGGTTTTCGGTAGATACTATTCCACAAAAATGTATTAATTCCTTTTGTTGAGTGTGCCTATGCCACTTGTCTTGTTCTGAATGGTCATTGATTCTGCCTTTTGACTTTGTCAAGTTGCTGGAACTATTCTGAGCTTTGTCTTTTCTACTTTATCTTTGCCCGTGTTTTGTCTTTGTCTTTGCTTGTGCCTTGCGGGTCTTTTCTTTCTGGTGTCGGCTTTTTGCAACGTTGATTTCCTTCGGACAAAATGTTCGAAGGATTTCGTTCGAAGGAAATCATCTTTTGGATCTTCCTTTGCCTTCGTTTCTTTTCAAAGCTTCGGGTTTTGGCCTTTTGCTTTCGATGGGCTTTTGTCCGAAGGAAATTCTCTCTTGGCTTGTTTCCTTTTCCCGAAGGGCAAGGCAAGTGCCCTTCGGGCCTTTGCAATTTGTCTCCTTCAGTTGGTTGCTCTCCTCAATGGTTTCTTTCATCCAAAAGTGTCCTTCGGGCTTTTTGAAATGGTCTTCATCTTTCTCAAGGTGCCCTCCGCAAGGGCACTCTGTGCCTCGAAATGCCCCTTCGAAACTTTTGATTTGGTCCCGCCACCGACCAAGGTGCCCTCTGCAAGGACACTTTGAGTCCAAAGTTGCCTTTTGGAAGAATTGTAAGGGCCCTCCGCAAGGGCACATACCCTTGGGAATTCTGCAACGACCTTTCAAAAAAGTGAAGAAGTCCTCTTTCTTTTCCCAAATGATCTCTGGAAAGACACCCTTCGGACTTTTTGCAAACGTCCTTCAAGCCATCAAAATGCCCTCCGAAGGAAATCCATTGCCTTTTGCGAACTACTTAGACCATTTCGGGTTCTTCAATCGCTTCTATTTATAAAAGTAGACAAGTAATGCATTTGCACAAACCCGGTTTGCACTAGATAGGCCATTTCGGACTTCCCATTTGCTTCTACTTTGGGTTTTACATCAACTTCAGCTGATAAGGCAAATAAGTAAAGACACTTCGAAAACCTAATTTGGTCTGTTAAGACCAAATCGGGTTTTGCAAGTGACTTTACTTAGAAACCTTTATAAGTAAAGACATTTGCAAAGGCCGAATTACACCACCAAGACCTAATCGGGTTTATCAAGTGACTTGACTTATGAAAATTTCACAAGTAAAGTCATGTGGAAAACCCAAAATGCACAACTGTAGGTGAAGTAATTGCTCTTGACAAACCCGAAATACACTTGGCAAAGCAATATGAGGGAAACACTTGGCTTTTTCATTAGAAAGGTCTGACAGAGAACATTTTGCACAAGACAGCTGAGGGATGATCTAGCCAAAACATGGATTGAATGACTCTTGCAAGAAAAAGGAGGGGGTGCCCAATTTGGCCTGTAGGACCAAAAATTGGTGAACACTAACCTCACTAGTTTTTGGGGAGTCCATCCGTGGCATCTGATTTCTATATTAGGGTGGACTTACCTATTCCAAATTCTAATAAAAATAGGATTAGAGTGCAGCTGCGCTTGTCTGTGGTCTTCTCCTAAGGGCCTTGCACACCATGACCTCCCTGGCATCTCGCACCATCTGCACAACCTTGTCGTAACCATGCATGCGTGCAGTACCAAAGTGGCGTACAGTGTAGCTCTCAAACAGCGCACATGACCTCCAAAACTCAGAGGCCACATGGCAGCTTCCCACTGCTTCGCGCCATATCAAAGCCCCTGTCAGTATACCGTGTGCCTAGGAAACCAACCACCAACCGTTTCACCTGCAAGGTGAATCTTTAAAGTTTAAACGTCACAAAAGATGGACCATTTCGTAACTGTCTCCTTGGAACTTCTTTCTTGTAATGATATATTGTAAGCCATTTGATCCTAAGGGGATAACACACAAATGTTAGCATGCCTTTAGCAGCTAGCATCGAATGGTTATTTGTATGTTCATGGTAGTCTAAGCAAATCAGGTAGTAAGTGTTTCCCCCTCTCTGATCATGAGAAATTTCATTCTCAACCTTATTGAGTATTGTACACCTAAATGCCATAACCTACTCTTTCTCACTGAATAGAAGTTCCATTATTTTGCAAGCATTCCATGTTTGAATGCGTTTTGTGGTACTGCTGTTAAGGTTTCCATTGCATTTTTTATAAACCCGTCATTTACCAGCTAAGTTATAGGGTTGTCCTCTGTGCCACCATCTTTGGCCCCATGGTGCAGATCAAAATGGAACTTTATGTTCCTCATGCTTGTCTTGTGTATTATACAAGTCCCTCCAAACCCAATTCTACTTGAAACTTCTATTTTGATGAATTAGCGGTGGAATTTGTTAGTAGAATATAAACTTAGTGTGACACCACTTGTGGTGGCAATCGAATGTCTAACTAGTATACCTTAGATTTATATATTTTCTTGACGTAAAGTTTTCTCATATAGTCTTCAAGATCACATTGACATGTAAGATGGATCTTATGGTCGATGTATTTAGGATTGAATGCTTTGTATTTGGCCTAGAACACACATTTATAAGACTGTAAGCGTTCCATGCTTTGTTGTTGAAAATTTGAAATTATATGAATAAGGTAAGAGTTTTGCGGGTTTCATGGTGTGCCAATTATGCATGATCATTATGGCACCATGTCTCTGTCAAGTTGCAATAATAGGGATATTGAGTTGGTTATGAACAGGAAGATTGTTTTTTGGACAGAAGAAAATAAGGATCAAATAACATGTAAGGGATGCAAACAGGAAAGAACAACAAAAGATTTGATCAGCATAGAGATTCAAATTCAGGATAGGGGGTTCATGGTCCAGAGACAATTGCAAGTAACACAGACCTTGTAAAGATTTCTATTGATGAAGAAAACAATTATTGTTTATTCAATGGCTTCTTGCTTTTGGTTTTTCTCATTTTGTATTAAAAAGTAAGAATGTTTTAAGTTTTAACGCATGTTTTGTCACTAGTGCAGCTCTATACTAGGGATGCATCAAAAGTTTGGCGTCAAGCTGGATCAAGTAGCAGCCTAGGTGTTCAGTTGGTGCTTAAAGAACCTACTGCTAACACAGTCCTTTGGGACTACATCAGTGAGGGAAGAGAGGAACATGTTGTAGACTTTGATGAACACTTGGATGATATTAGCAAGTAAGCAGAGATATGACAAAATCATGATTAGAAATGCATTAGGTTTTTCATGCAGAAATACCAAATAAAATTCTATCCTGATAGAAATAGAAAGATATGTTATTCTGCTGTAGCTATAGTTTTTGTCTTATCTCTTGCGAGTGCAATTTATCCCATATTTTTATTGGATCTCTTTTCAAGGTATCCTGTTTGTGGACTAATTGTTTTGGCGGCATATTTTTATTTTCTGCAGGGACTGGTTGAACGATAACCTCTTCAACTAGACTTACATTTCAGAATTATGGGAAACGTTTTTTCTTGTGTTGTAGTCTATTGAGATTGGCAAATCCAGAGCACAATTTATGGTGCAAGTACTTGTTTCAGGCGCTTTTTGCTGTCTTTATTGACAGGGTGTAGTTATTGTGGGTCATTTATTTGCAATTTAATTGAAATCTGAGTCTATTCTAACATTTTTTATAATGCTGAGAGGCTTTTCTTTTTAAGTTTTTATAATGCTGAGAGGCATTTCCTTTTAAGTTTTTAATAATGCCGAGAGGTATTTAGATTCAGTTTTCCCTTATGTGGTGTTTGGAGATTGCTTCTTCAATATCAACGTTTGTCCTCTGCACAATTCACATATTATTCAAATAATCTGTTCATAGTGTTCTGCTTTTCATCTTTTGTTTAGTAACACTTCAATCTGTTTTTCTATTTGCTGGAGCCAGGTTTTTTTTTCAAAATATTAAAGCATTTATACTTTTTCAAATAAACATACTGGTACTTTTCCCTGCTGGAGCGTTCGCTCTGCATCTTGTTAGCATTTCTTGTTGCTTGGATTATCAAAAAGCTATTGTGCTTTAGAATAACTTGTGTGCGGAGGATATTTTCCCTGTTAACTAAGTAGGTTGCTTTGATTGTTATTCTATAATATTTTTTCCTGGATGACATGTTTCTTTTGAAAAGGTTGATTGTCTTGATCGGAAGTCTGTCATGGGTTCCACATTGTCAGAAAATAGAAATAGAAATAGAAATAGAAATAGAAATCATATTAATGTCCACAAATGACCAAAAGTAGGTCAATGGGACTGAAGTATACAGCCATTAGCAATAGAAAGTTCTGGAAAGAGAGAATCCTAGAGGCAAACCAAAGAAATAAAGTACAAGGACAAAATAGGGTAGTGTGCCACTAACACAAGTGGCAAAAAAACCACCACAATGAGGGGTGAACAAAAGCCCCAAGAGCATGTGCCAATGAAGATTGGAGGCAAATCTCATCGAATGTCTCTGTCTATGCCTAAAGTAGAGGAATCATTTGAGCCATTATTGATCATTGTGAGAGATCTGATAATGCTGTTTGGTGAGTCTACAGGGTCAGAGGAAGCAAGACACCTCCTCGAGAATCTCCCATAACAACCAACACCGATGTAACTCCCGTAGTAGAGAAGAAACTTTTAATATCAGTTTGCCCCTGTGGTTTGGGGTGCAGCTAGCAAGTAGTAGTTCCATGTTGTCGGAGGGGGTAGAGCCATGCCGACAGGGTAGAGTAGAGCCACGATGTCGAGAGATAGCAGGCTTGGATATCTGAGCACTCTGAGTAGTAGTGATGCGTTGAGAGAAATGTCGCGTAACTGATCTATCGGCTCTGATGTGTGATGTACCGGTGTCCAAAGGACGTTCAGTGCTGCTAATCACTTGAATGAACTGAAAGAAAGAGGTGATCAATATGGGAACTCTAGAGCCTCTAGGTTCTTCCTGTAGGGATTTGCACCGGAAATTGAGAGCCTCACAAAGATAAAGATTCAGGGACCGTTGGTTTGTCTATTTGAAGAAAGTAGCTAGAGTGTTGTTTGAGTCTCTATAGAGGTAGTGATATCTTCCCTGGATCTCATAATAAATGGGGCATCAGAAAATGAAGTGGTCCTCGGTCTCCACCACTTGGAGGGAGCACAAACAACAGATCCAGTCCTGACAAAGAATGTGATGGTTTATTTCAACTCGTAACTGGTGGGAACAAACTCTCATTTGGCCAAGGGGAAACCTCAAGCCATGAGACCAATGGCACTGGAGATAATGAGGGCGACGAATAATACCATCCATTCCCTGTAAGAAATGATCGGCGTAGAAAGCAAGCTTGGGACTAAGCGGCTCATAGGGGGAGATCCAAGTGGTTTGGATATATTGTCTATAGATGTCCTCTCTAGCAGCCTAGTGATGATGTCATTAGTGGAAAGGAGCTCGGGAGGGGCATCTAGGGAATACATGAAAGTAGGTAGCCTTTCATTAGAGATGCCAATAGAAAGGAGAAGCAACGTAATCTCAAAGTCCCAACAGTGCCGACATCTGGTGGGGACTAGTGAAACAATCCTCTATGAAGAGCAAAGTGCTAAGTAGGGATATCTCTCATGACCAAACGCTGAGTCCCCCAGGGATCTGAGTCCGTGGATGTAGAAAACAAGCATGAATATAGTCAGAGAGATTTTGTATTTGGAGAGTCAATGTGCTATATTACATGACTTGCAGCGCTCTTGAAACAAAAATCGAAGCATTTAGAGATTTTCACTGATGAAAAATAGCTGCAATATTACTATATTCCTTGTGCTCTAGCTGCATGAATGGTCTTGATCCTTGTCTCACCATGCAAATCTGTATATATGCACTTCAATAAGAATGTAAAAAGAGAATTGTAGACCAAAGTGTGCCATTATTACAAATATTATATGAATTGCATTTCCAAAGCAATTTTAAGATAATCTTCAATATGGGCCACAGTTCATTAATGATTTGTTATCTAGAATGTGACATTATCCAATGGACAGTTTGGTTAGGCTTGGGGTGGTTGTGAACCAGTGCTTTTGGTGAGCAGCAAAACGGTAATTTTATTTTGTCAAATTTGTAGCTTCACCGTTGATGGTAAAAAGTTTTATGACCTTGATTGTTTGCATATGGCTTTTTAATTGAAAGTTTTATTGTTTCATGACCTGTTGTTGTTATTCTGATATCAAAGTATGGTTTGCCGTGAGATTAAAATCAATGGTTATTTTGTATTGTGAGTCATCTATCCTTTTTGTTTTGTTATAGTGCTTATGTATTATGCACTCATTGCAGTTGTATTTGCAGTTGGATTGTTGGAAGTTTCAAAATTTTCAAAATTTTGATCTCTTTGGACGTATTTATTTTGAAGAATTCAAGTTGCATCTGTTCTTGGTGAATGCATAATGTTTGTAATGTTGTATCTGTGATAGCTTTCATATGCTTGTTTACAGAGTTGGCTGTCAATATACAAAGCTGTGATTTCCTTTGAAGCTTTTGTAAGCTCTTATTGATTCCAGCGAGTGTTGGAAAGAGGCGCTAATTCAGAGCAAAATACCAAGACAATATTATTTGCAGAATGAGAGGTGCTAATTCAGACCTGAATACCAAGAAAATATTATTTGCAGAATGTTCGTCCCAACCTTTCTAAGACTATTCATTAATTTTTTGTGGTTTCAAAGAGTACTGTCGTTCTTGTAGGCCTGCAATACAATTCCTAGTGTATGCGCTAAGCCCATCACAGCCCTTGCAACAATTCAACATCATTACAACTATTTTTTTGATCATTCAAGAAGTTTACCCAGTTGAGCATTGCAGATCTGTTAGACAATGTTTGAGGTACAGCCTGAGTGGGCCCAATTATGAAGGCTTTGTGTACATGATAGAGCAGGCAGAGTTTTAATTACGCAGAGGGCAGGGCCTGTATTCCGAGTAGGAACAATATATAAAGTAAATGAAAAAAAAACCTTTGCAGAATTCCAGAAGGGTCTCCTACACAATATTGGTTTTTAGGTTGGTTGGGGGTGACCTGGGAAACTACTTATCATTTGGTTATTAAATGTTTACTTCTTTTCTAATTTTGTTTGACATTCTACCAAAGTTACCGCTGTCATTTGTTGACTTGGCACTAGTGCCAAATAACCACCGACAGGGGGTTGCATGGCATCATCATGTGCCTAGCAATGACGTGATGAGGTGTTTGGGTGCATTGTTATAAAAATGATATTTGTTACAACAGTTTTGATCTTGTTAGTGTGTTAACAAAGTTGTAGGCCATGATTTTGAAGAAATTTGAGGATTTTTATGCGAAGAAAGGAGTCAAAGCTTTACAAATACATACAAACCAAGGCGTCCCAGGAAAAGTAAAAGTGCTACGCTTTGTAGAATCCAAGCCGTGAAGGAAGAAGAGGTAGAAGAAATTGATTGCATGACTTGTTCTTGCCCATTGAGGGTTTTTTTTCGGGGAAACAGGGACTGCTTTGAACTTTCACCTCCTCTTATTGAAAATACACAGGTGCAATGCTTAATCCAATTGGCATCACATTCCATTCAAAGAGTCCATGTTCCTCCACTTGTAAAATGCTACATCTGCCAAGGACTACATTATGCTACTGACTGCCTAGGCAAAAATGCAAATATGTCAGCTAAAACAGTTTTTGAATCTCTCGGATTGCAATCATGAAGAGTAGTACCTTCTATCCATGATCAATCTTTTCCTTGCCTTTCGTTAATGCCTTTGAAGAATCATACAGATCAACAAGCTTATCAATGTTAAAAATTTATTTGTTACGATTTGTTAACCTGAGATTTGATGTTCCGGGAGTTTCTTCCAATATTGGTTCTTTTCTTTCTTTAAAACTCTTGCTAACGTGGGACAAGGTCTGCAGTCACATCTCAGAAACAATGGCCTAGCATGAGTTTGTTACATCCCAAATGTTTTCAAATTCCTAGCGAGTCTTGACCAAAGTTGAAAATAAAAATATGCAGGTGGAATGTTCAACTTAAACGACATCACATTCCACTCAAAGATTCCTTGAGGAACAGAAAATGCAGTTTTATACTTGTCTTTCTCTTTGACTTTTATCTGCGAGAAACTTGACTTGTCACTCTCTAGCACTGATACCAATTTCAAGGCACGCAGACAAGAACCCAAAAGAGCCTATATCACCTGCAAGCTTGTTGAATAATGATTCCAGATTCAGTGTAAATTCCTGTATCTTCTCTTTGCAGCCACAGATGACCTGCATGCACACTGCCACGATGAATCTCACAGGTCTCCCTATTCCACCAAAGTCCCTCTCTGAATTGTAGATCCCCAATTCACAGATTTACTAGCCAACAGAGTAAATCGAGAGCTTGCTCTCATCCCTAAGGAAGATGAAGAAAAAGAAGAGGAGGAAAAGCCGGAGATTAAAATCTCAGCAGTAAAAGAGGTTTATGGAATGATACCTAAAAGGAGAGAGAGTATTTTTCACTCTCATGTTCAATGACTTGATGTGCTTGCATTTCTTTTTGAGTTTTTTTTTCTTTTCTTTTCTGGACTGCAGCCATCTAATTGATTTCTTCTACCTCTTATTTGTTAACGGTTTGGATACCTATAAACCCAAGTTACTGGTTCGGTTTTGGTTCTAGTGCAGATTCGAAGAACTCGATTCGTCGGTATGCTATTTTTGTTTCCTTGGGTTCGATCGTACAAAAAATATATAAAAAATAAAAAAATATAGGAATTCTAGCCTAATGGTATGATACATAGGAAATTAGGTATATTGTTATTAACCACATAGCATGCATATTAATAAGTTGATAACCATTAAACAAAAATGATCATGGACTATCACCACCACCACTCCCACTAGCTAAGTGTTGTGTCATCGAAGCTGAAGAACTGCCAATGTCATCTAATGAGAAGTAGGAAATGGAAGCATCCAAGTCAACGATGTCTGGTTCTATATTCCAATGCTTTGATGTCCCCTCCTTGTACTTTGGGTTCTTGCCCGATAGAAGACGCAAATTGGAGTGTATGTAGACCAACTCCTCAACGTTTTTAGCTGTGAGCTTCTTCAGCTTTTGTGAGTGGATGAAGCTATATGTGCTCCAATTCGGCTCATAAGAAGATGAACTTGTAACTTATATTCACATTTAAACATAAATTTAAAATTTTTAAAAGAAAAAGAAAAACTTAAAAACTTAAAAAAATAAAAAACTTCCCTGTGACCAGATCTTGATTGCAAGATGTTGTAGGTTTGGTGATCCTTGGCCATGAAGGTACCACCATTCTTGTATTTGTCCTGAAAAGCACCATGATTATGACGTTGGGAGGTAATGAAAACCCTAAACTCACTCATAACCAAGTCTTCTATCTCAGGATTGGGCAATATTCTAGAGAATGCCAATTTGTAACCTTTAACCACATCAACATCCCTATATGGTGGCACCCTCCTCAATAAAGAATTTTCGTACTATAGAACCTAGGAGTCAATGCAAAGGCAAGGAGATGTAGCGGGGTGGTCATTTTGTTCCACCGCTAGAACTTTATCTTCTTAATAATTGAGTCGATGTCGTCATATATTTCTCTCAAATATAGCTGATCCTTATTAGCAAAACAGATCATACTCATGACAAGCTCAGTGAAACTCAATAAATAATCCACATGGGCCTACCAATCATTATCTAGGATCAAGTTTTTCACTCTTTGGGCTTGCTCTTTGCTCACCTCCCTCCATATAGTACACAAGTTGTTGATGGTCATACTACTGAGTGCTTGTCACATCATCACAAGTCGTCTCAAGACGATTGTGCGAGAGGCAAATCTAGTCTTAACATCATATTACAAAATTACAATTAAAAAAATAAAAACTTATGAAGATATTTAAATATACAAGTACTAGATTTAAAAATAAAAAAGTTAAAATTTTAAAACAAATATAAAATTACTAAATTAAAAATACATTCAATAGCTCCAATGCCGAGAATGATTTGAAAATGGCTTAAGAGAGGTGATGGTTGATAACAAACATTTGAATATGCTCAACGTTATTATACATTTGTTTCATCCACTCAATTTTCTTCCCCATTTTTTGCAACATGAGGTTGAGTGAGTGGACAACACACGGTGTCCAAACAATGCGTCAATACTTCGCCTCCACTAACTTCTTGGCATTGCAATTTTTGACATTATCCATTACAACTTGGATAACATTTTGAGGTCCAAACACCTCAATGGATTCGATAAGGATGTTGGCAATGAACTCGACATCCTCCACACACCTCTCACAATCAATGGCCTTCAAAAACATTGCCCTTTTAGGGCACACGACAACCACATTGCTCAAAATTTTGTTTCTTTTATCTTTCCATCTATTGGAAATGACGAAGACCCCTATTTTAGTGCATGAAGCTTTGATTGGCTTCAAAGATTCTTCAACTTTTTTTCTCTCCTTTGTCAATAAAGTGGTGCAGATTTTCTCAAACCTTGGGCCTTTGTAATCTTTTGGGGCCTTGTTGATTGCTTTCACTATTTCTTGTCAATATGGTGATTGAACCACATTAAAAGACAATCTATTTGCATATACACAGCATGCAATTTTTTGATCTACAATCTCCTTGCTCTCATTTTGAATAGACCTTTTTAATGGTCCTTTTGTTCTTTTGTATGGAAGAAAATAAGCCTCTTCGTGCATGGAGGGTGATCTCGAAAATGGATGTCTTCCAATGGGCACAGTTGGAGAAATCACAATAGGACTTGGGGAAACAAGGGGCTACTTTGATCCTTTGCCTTTTTTTGCTAGAGGGTGATTGACTCTCATGGCATATGTAGCATTTGCATCTTCTTGTTCCTTGATGAATACAAGGATTTTTCACTGTGGCAATGGAGAGTTCATTTTCCTCGTGCATAATTTGATGTTGTGACCAGCAATGCGACATAAATGGGCCTTCGCCCAAAAATGTGAGCTTGTGAATTGACAATCACAAATATTGCATTTTCAAACATAGGCCCCACCACCTAGAACTTAGTCTATCAATGTTGTATATTTCCACAACAGTCACTGTGTCAAGTCCAATTTGTGTTGGCTTTGGCCGGCGGAAGAAGAACTATGAGACATTGTAGCATATATAACTACAAGTTTAAAAAAAAAAAAAAAAAAAAAAAAAAATTCAAAACAAACTCTAGGGCAGTAACATTGTAAAAATTTAAAAATTTGACAAAATAAAATAAAATAAAACAATACAAAACTTGACGGCAAAAAGGCTCCTCAATCACCGTTGGCAAATGATTAGGTTGATGCTTGATGAATATTCAACCCTACAATAGCAATGGAAGGCAAGTATGCAATGAGAAAATTAGAAAAATAGGAGCCGGGTTTTTCCTTTTATCACTTTGTTTTTATCATTTGTGTTGTTTTTAGCTTTTGCTTTTGTTTATACTTGGGTCTTAGGGTTTAGGAATGCGTTTTTAATTATTTCCTTGCATTGGTTTTGGTGAAAAATGAAAAAAAAAGACTTGTTTTTTACTCATGTTGACCACCGCATGAGAAGTGGGTTTTTAGACCCAATGCCGAGGGTTTGTCCCTGGGCACCCAAGTATGTGGGGGTTCTTTTAGCAGGAAAAAAACCTGTACCAGGGTGCCCAAGGACGAACCCTGGGCATTGGGACGGCGAATCGCTGCCGAACTGGAAACTGGTTTGAAGCCTGGGGCCCAACACTATCAAAATATGTAGAACCGGAAACATTGCTGTAAATTGGCTGGCTTATGACACCATCATACCAGTTTGGATGACACACATCTATTAATGTGGCAAAATAGGGAGCATCTATGTCATAGTTGAAGTGCAGATGGATAATAAGATCAATCTGGGAGTATTGAATATGGAAATATTTTTTCGGACACCAAGACTTAACATACTGCTTAGTGACAAAAGTAAGGATCAGCTCAGCTTGTGAAGAACAAGCAACAGCAGCCTCAAATGCAGAATCTTGAGAAGATAAGTTGAATGACTTCAACTCCTCCACACTTGACAACGTTAAATGAGTATATTGCCAAGACGATATAATTTAATATATGACTTCCAAATTTTGGAGAAGTGAATGGTGACAGCTCATCCTTAACACGTTGCGAAACCTTGAGTATTTATTGTCCTCTCTGAAGACTACAACTTCGCATTTAAGATTAAATATGAAATAACTATTTTCTAGGAACTTAAAAGTATATTTTTTGTGCTAAATTAAAAGAGGCTCCATGGGTCACCCACACTATCATTAATCGAGTCAAAATATAGTAAAGTATACTAGATATGTCAGAGTTTTGATTGGTTCAATTACCAAACTATGCATACATAGATACAAAAAGCTCCAAGATTGGGCAATACACCGGCCATACATACATTCAATCAACCCAATTTATAACTACGAACTTACATCAAACAATTTCCATTCTAATGAACGTGATACAGAGTCTCTATTTTGAAACTCTTATATTCTCTGTTTCCTTATCGAATCCCAACCTCCATTACTAGAAACCTACATGGTTCTTTCCTTATCAGCTAAGGGTTTATTGGATCTTATGCACTGTGCTTCATGGCCTCCTCCCCACCCTCTTCCCTGTTTGGGTCTTTTCCAAATTTCAATGCCATTGTCTTAAATGAACAAATCAGATTTATGAAATTTTCTACTACATACAAAAAAGTCTATCGCAAAGCTGAACTTGCCAATCAAGAAGGAAAATGGTTGTTTCCTCAAGTTAGATACACCCAAGAGTCTTCATTGTAGAAGAGATGGAACATCGATTATGGTCACTGAAGGAGAAATATTTGATCTGAATGGTTATGGGGGTCTTCTTGAGCCCAATAAACTCTTAAAGCTTGGGTCAATGAGAATTGGAGAACAATGGAATCAGTGGAAATATTGATGATGCACAGGGGATACTTCATGGCAGTATTCTCCTCTTTCATGGCAGTATTCTCCTCCAAGCAAGAAAGAGATCAAATCTTCCAAGGGGGACCCTGGTCCATGAGAAAATATGGTCTCTTCATGAAACATTGGTTTCCGTCATTCAACGTCACGAAAGATCTCCCTACTACAGATCATGTTTGGCTTTGCCTTCCCTTTCTTCCAAGTGAATATTGGCAAGACAACCTTCTGCAAAAGATAGGGAATTGCCGTCGAGAAATATACTGCAGCCACTGAATTCACAAGGAACCCAAGTATGCTCAACTATGCTTGGATCTATGTCAACTTGGACCTTGTCAAACCTTTGCTAGATAGACTGATCTTGTACACATCGGGGATTGAATGGGAACAACCCATTGACTATCTGGTGTCAAATCTGTGATGCTCATGGGCCATTAGGAATGGGTCTGCCCCTCATAGGAAACAACACATTGGTCAAATGGTAACCAAGTTCTAACACAAGCAGAAGAACCCCAAGATCAGAACCAACAAAAGCATAAGCAGAAACAAACCATCTCACCCGCAACACAAAATTCTCTACTTGTGGGTAATAAGGAGAAAACGGAAGAAGATAAATACTCACAACTCAGATTCCATCCCTCAGCAAAATCCATTTGAAGCCCACGCAGATACAAAGACAGATGGCATGGGAATACATTCCAGACTCCCAAGACAACAATATACAAGCTTCAACACAACAATCTCTGGTCAATCAAACAACAAAAAACAAAGGTAAAACCTAGTTGCCAATATCTTTTTCTTCCAAATAAAGCACTTCTACTCGGAATGTTAAGAAAATAACAATAATCCACAATACCCTTGGGATGTTATTGTCAAAATTTCAAGAGTTTGGGAGCTCAAAACTTTGGCAAACAACAAGAAAAAAAGAAAACCTTGTATTGAAAAAACAGAGGAGGAAGACAACAATACTCCAACCATGGAAGTAGAGCCAATAGTTACTGGAGTGGAAACACAGTTAAAAGATCCACCTTGCCAATATCTTTTTCTTCCAAAGAAAGCACTTCTACTCGGAATGTTAAGAAAATAACAATAATCCACAATACCCTTGGGATGTTATTGTCAAAATTTCAAAAGTTTGAGAGCTCAAAACTTTGGCAAACAACAAGAAAAAAAGAAAACCTTCTATTGAAAAAACAGAGGAGGAAGACAACAATACTCCAATCATGGAAGTAGAGCCAATAGTTACTGGAGTGGAAACACAGTTAAAAGATCCACCTCATATTCCAGGGAAAGTAGCAATTTCCTCAAACACCAAGTTTTATATGCAGTTTAATTCTTGTAATATTAGGTGCGACCAATAAACATTGCTCTTTATGCACAAAGGTAAAAACCAGAAGTATATACATGATCCTCTTATAGGAAATTTGTAGATATTACTCAGTGAAAGCTCTCCAACAACCAACATTTGGGGTGGTCAACACCACCACCAAAACCATGATCCAATGAGATCCCTCTAGATATGTCCATCAAAGTCTCAGCATCTTCTTTGGGGTGGTTGTGCAACTTTATTTTCAATTGAAATGCAGCTTCACTATGGAATCATCAATATCTATATTCCACCTACTGGGAACAAGATAATAACAATGCTAGATCAACTCTCCCAGTGGATCTCCACTTCCACTCGCTCGTTTCAAGGACACCCACAATTCCTTGGCAGGTGGCGGAAGAGGGATACAACCACAATTGTAGATTTAGCTCTTCACAACTCAATCGTTGATCTCAACTATACTCAAGCATATATACTTGGTGTAACAAAAGGAAATGGATGAAATACATGGCAGAAAAGAAAAAAATAAATAATAAGTGCAGATGAGTGTTTCAAGCCAAATGTCCATCTAGATGGAAGAGTTAGTGGCAATACTCTTTGTGACCATTGGCCAATAATGCTCCAAATAAGTATCAACGATAGACAGAGAAGAAAATCGCACTTCCAAGTTTGAGAAAACGTGGCTATCACACCCACATCTGACAGGAGATATTGCCAAATAGTGGACAACATCCAACAATACTCAAGGACATGCAACATAAAGATTCATGGGAAAACTTCGATATCTCAAACAACTAACTTGAACAAAACAGTGTTTGGCAGCATCTTTCAAAAAATACATAGCGCGAACTCTCATTTAGAGGCTATTCAAAAACAAATCTGGGATGCTGCATTCTCACCCCATGCTGCGACCTATAGCAAACTCTTATTCATAGTTTGTTAGAACTTAAAAAACAGGAAGAGCAATACTGGCATCAAAGATCATGAGAACAATGGATTAAATCAGAATACTCCAACACAAAGCGTTTCCATAAATCAATCCTAAATGGACGATATATCAATTCAATCCTTCAATTGCATATATCTGATGGTTCTATATCAACGACCAACAAGACATTATGGATAACCCTTAAAAACATTTCCAGCAATTACTTTCAGAGGACTTGTCTAAGACCTAAAGCAAACAATCTCACAGTTCTGGCGGAAATGTTCAAAGGTATCCCCAGAACAATCATAGATCAAGATGAGTTGTTGCTCCAATCGTTTACCGAAGAAGAATTGAAAAATTAAGTCTTCTGTTTTCAACCAGATAAAGCACCTGGTCAAGATGGATTTCTGGATTTCTGGATTTCTTTTACCAAAATTTCTGGGAAGTGATAATGTTCGATTAATTGCAAGTTGTAGAAGAATCAAGAAAAACTACACAAATGCTATGTCATCTCAATGCCATGAAATTGGCCCTGGTCCCAAAATCCTCAAATACAAATCATTTGAACCAATATAGCTATCGCCTTTCCTCAAATGGCATACAATATTCTCTAAAAACTAATAGCAATGAGACTAAAGCCTCTTTCTCAGAAGATCATTTTGCCTTTTCAATCTGCTTTTGTTTTAGGAAGACAAACAGAGGGGACCATTGTCTCTGTCCAAGAGATACTCCACTCACTTCACACCCAGCAGCAAGGAGTTCTCATATTAGGCATCTCTAAGGCTTTCGATGGATGTGACTGGCAAGCCCTGGAAAATACTCTACAAGCATTTGGGTTTAGTGCACAGTTCATTGCTTGGATCAACAGTTGCATCCAGACTTTCCATTTTAAAAAATGCTGAATTGGGTACCTCTTTCCTTTCTTAGAAGGGGTTAAGGCAAGGTGATCCGCTTGGTCCATACTTACTCATTATTATGGGTGCAAATTTATGTAAGAGCATTGAATTTGCCAAACAATTTGTAGCAATCCATGGTCTTCCAAACCTCAGAAATGGCAAGAGTTCACAAATTTCCATTTCGGCAAAATTTCTCATATCACTGATGATGCTTTATTATTCTCCACATCCATTTTCAAGGAAATAAAGAATATAAATCTAAAAATTATCAAGATGGTTTGGGAAAATAAATAAGGAAAAGTCTTTGATTCTTTTTGTCGATGTGCCAATGTGCTAAAAGAAATAAATCCCCATAATTGTGCAATTTCAGAAGTTAATCTTCCTGCGACTTGGGTTATCCCCTTGACCTAAAGCAACGATTATATTTTGCTAGGAAACTATTCAGAAAATGAAAAATAAAATGAGTCATTGAACACATCGCTTGCTACCCTTTGCTGATAAAATTCAGCTAACCCGATACATTCTGCAAGCTTTTCTTTAATATCCATTCAAATTCCTCCCTCTATGCCAATTGGTTGCAGACCAAATGCTTGCCAATTAGCAAAAAATTGTGGCAAGGAACAAAAAATGAACACAAGTACTACCTAGTTGCTTGGGACATCATCTCCCTACACAAATCACATGACTGAGAGTAAACAACTGGTACATCCAGTTGAATGCACCGACTCTGATGATTTTTTTATACACAAAAAATGTTAAATTGCCGGTACGTTCTCACAATCAACTAAGAATGTGCTGGCTGTATAAGTTTTTACCAAATCTCATGGAATCCTCAACATCAAAAAAAAAATTACGATAAATTTTTTATCACTAATTATTTTCAATTGTAAGTTGTCTCCATGGATCCTGCTCTTTATATAAATCTTTGCCTTTTGCTCTTGTTCCGTGTGACAATTTGTTGGACCAGATTTTGAGTCTTACATTCGTTTCCCTTGTCAATAGTTACTATAAAACCCTTCTTTACTGTACCATCCGGCACTATTGGAATCCAATCAGAGATCCTATACCGCATCCTGTTTATTTTTTCTTCATCAGCGACTACAACCGTGATCAGATATTTTCCTTTTGCAATATAGCTCACCATGCTGTCCACAGATGAAATCTTTAAGAACTGTCGACAAGCTTTCCCTTCATAAAAGTTTTCAATGAACATAAATATGATAATTGCACCGGTCGGTTGCCGTCTCAGGGGAACCACTATTTTTGCCTTGGGATCACTAGGAATTTTAGTAATTGTGCCATCTGCACCAATTATCATATGAAAAAGGAAATATCCGTCTACAATTGACTCGGCTTCATGATTTGACTCCCAAATTAGTACACTTGTAGCTGCTGATGGCGCTCTCTGAAAAAACACAACGAATTTTTGAGAGGGATGAAAGCACAATGAATTTTCAAGATGGATGAAAACATCAATTCTAGATAAAATTTCTATCCCATCAACAAAATGTACAAGGTAAGTGTAATACCTGCAACATGTCTATGCATTCACATATAGCTAGAGTGCTTGCTGAAGTGCCCACTGAAAGACACAGATATTTCAATCCTTGTAGCTTCTCAATACCCGTGATCTTCTGCAGCTTCCAACATCCATCAATGGTGATCCTCTCTAAGCAGTAAACACCTGCAGCACTTGGCGACTCTTCTACCTCTGAACAACCCTTTGTGTTTAGGTCTGCATCCTCTACCGATTGAAGACAATTTTGTGTGGCTGCCAATCCTAAATTCACTTCAATTAAATTTTCTAAAAAGGCAAGATGAAGAGATTTAAGACTGTGAAGGTACTCTTCACTAATTGAAACCTTGGATACAAGTTTTACATCCCTAATATCTATATTTTCAAGGCAGACATTTGGACTCCAAAGAGTTGTGGACTCTTTGCTAATATTTAAAGTCAATTCCCCATATAATGTCAAATCCCTCAAAACCAAACTTCTAAGATTGGTAAGTTTCCTAACGGACTCTGAGAAGGACCTCCCATCAATTTGCATGGGGTTAATCCATTCTGTTCCATTCCATTCTGCTCTTCCTGTTAGGACTAGATCTTCCATATGACTTAACATTCCCAATGAATTTGGAAACTCTTCCAAGTTTGTTCCATCGAGCACAAGCTCTTTCAGCTGGAAAGGGGCCTGTAATTTGGAATTAATTAGTTTTAAATTGTCATTTTTCAATTCTAAATAATCTTCATGAAATTACTAATTGATACTGCATTTCCCATCATTAACCAAGGCTTGAATCTCAACAGAAGAACAAATTACCTTTCCATCACCCAGCCACAATCTTGGGAGGTGTCCATTGGAAATTTTTAAATACTGCAAGCTTTGAAAAGGAATCCAAGAAGGAATAGTGCATGACGAAGGCACGCTTGTCATTTGTGCTCCTTCAATATTTTTAAGTTCATCCAGCTTTTCGAACAGACTCAAGTCAAGCTCAAGCCACAACAAAGAAGTTGATGGGTCATGACAATTATTTGAATTCCCTAAGAAGTATCTGAATTCAAAAGTGGTGTACTGGTCAAAAATGGAATTGAGACACCTGAAACTGTGACCACAACTTCCTGCTAGAATGTTTTGGAATCCATTTACTTCCTGCATTCAAAGATGGAAGATCAATTTTGTGCTTCACTCAGAAAAAAATAGTTAAGCTACATACACACTAAAGTGGAACAGAAATTTAGAAAGGGAAGTGCACCAGAGAACGAAGATATTGGGGACGCCACAGGCGACGAGGACTCATGCTCAGTTCATCTGCTATTTCCCGTCCTAGATCACGGATATGGTCATGCATTCGTAATAGAGGAATGCTTTCTGAGTCAAATCCATTCCAATAAGTTCTTCCCACTTGAACTTCAACAAGACATTTATCTTTTAAGATCTCAAGTGCATGCTCAGCGCTCCATCCTGATCCTTCCCATATTCTTATAGCCATATGCTTAGATTTGTTGACGAAAAAGCATGCAATGTCCAGCAATATCTGCTTTTGCTCAGTGTCCAGGGCATCAAAACTTATTTTAAGCCTTTGCTTTATATCTTGGGGTAGAATTTTCCGCATTTTACCCAATTCTAGTTTCCAATAATGCTTGTTAGCACTACCAAAAACATGTCCACCCAACACCTGCAGAGACAGAGGCAAACCCCCACATTCTTTCACAAAAATTTCAACCAAATCTTCATATCCGCAGGTAGGATACGGTTGGTGGAAGGCATACCAACAGAAGAGCTCTGTGCTATGACTGCCATTCATTTCTTTTATCTTGTACCGAAGACTAATTCCTGCTCTTATTAGAACCCTCTCATCACGGGTTGTCACAATAATCAAACTAGACGAATTATTCTGCACAATATCCCTGACTAATAAAGCATCTAACTGGTAGATGTGATCTATATCATCTATAAAAATCAGAAAGTTCACAAAAGAACCCCTTCCCAGACGAGACCTGAGATAACTGTATCCTTCAAGTATACTATGAAATGTGCAATCTTCGTGGACCAGATCCTTGAGAATCTTACTTTGCAAAGATGTCAAACTACCATTGTCAGATGCTTCCCGCACGTCGAACAGAAAACAGGATGCATCATATTCTGAACGCTTGCGGTTAAACAATTCTTTGGCGAGAGTGGTCTTTCCACACCCACCCATCCCGTAGATGCCAATGATTTTATCTTCTCTTTCCATCATCTTGCCGCAGTGCCTTTCAAAATCTTTGACCAGGTCATTAATTCCCACAGGATGCTTCGCAGTATCTAAAAGTCGTGTCTTTTCTACCTCTCTTAGGGCAGCAGCCACAACTTTCTTACACAGCCTCTCAAGGTTACTGAAAATTTGCAGCGAAAATAACAATTTATGAGAAAGACCGTGGGGGTTCGGCTATGTTAAAATCATTTGATTTTGCAGGAAATCATATATTAACAAAACTAGTTAAAAACAGAGTCCTACCGATTATGATGGTTGAACTCGTAGCCAGAGAGAAATGAAACAGACTGGAGTGTTTCTTTCCAGATTTCAAGTTTGTCTAGATGCCTGCCTTTTTCTCTGTATTTAGTGAATGAATCAGCATACACCCCCTTTTCTAAGTACCGGAGGTCAGAAGGAGCCACATCATAGAATACTGGAATAATTTTAGTCTTAGACTGTAACATGAGAGCGAGCTCCGCTAAACACCAAGCAGAGTCGGCATATCGCTTAGAAAATATGGCAATTTGAATTGATGCGGAGAAGATGGCATCGTGGATTGTAGAAGGAAAGAAATCTCCTAATTCCATCTCTTCTGAATCAAGAAACGCTCGGATTCCCACATTCTCAAGAGAATTATAAAGCTCACGAGCTAGGGTTTCTTTAACATCGGGACCTCTGTGATTAATGAAAACATCAAAGTGTTT
The DNA here is from genome assembly GCA_037957365.1 of Torreya grandis. NCBI lineage: Eukaryota > Viridiplantae > Streptophyta > Pinopsida > Cupressales > Taxaceae > Torreya > Torreya grandis. The sequence goes on along the minus strand of JARHVA010004345.1, from coordinate 580,172 downwards.
TGGGGATTGAGAGAATTTTACTCTTTTCCGTGGATGTCCAACCTCACTGAGAGTATCCTCTTCCACATTTCGTTGGCGAGATGAGGTGGATGAAGCCATGAATGGTAGTTCGAACTCAAAAAGACATATGGTACGGAACAAGTAATTTGGATTTGATCAAAACTAATATAAACCGTCGCTCGGCTCTAAGATAAGATAAGATAATGATATTAATTTTGCCAAAAGTTATAATTGGTCTATAAGATTTTAAAAGTATAATATTAATTATGGGATAAAAAGAGTAAGACCAACTGGAACACTTTTATATACAAGTGAGTTTAATAACTAATAAGAACATGTTACTAAGAAAATATGTAAAAATATGTTATATCATATGATATTTCATTCAGCGTATCATATCGATGATTCTATTATACACTGGGGTTCTCTACAATTTAAAAAAATAAATAAAGTAAAATTAGAAGAAATCCTCTAAATAAATATGATTGGAGAATTAAAGTTTTAGTTAAATGTTGGTAAAGATGAAACATTTCGTGAAAGAAGAGAGCCAAACTTTTTTTTACTCGTAAACCATTAAGGTTTGGAGAAAGTTATATGAGTCTCCAAAAAGGCAAAAGAATTGTCCTTTCATCTCATGGTAAGGGGAACATCTAAATACAAAATGAGTCCATAGAGAGGTACACTATTGTAAGTTCTTTTATTTTACTTCCATTATGTTGACTTAAAAAAACTGATAATACTTAAGACAGTTCAAAAGTTATTTAGTTCATAAGTTATTCGATACATATGATGAGGTGTGTGTAAATTTCAAACATGCTTTGGTTAACTTGTTTATGTGGCAATCTTGACTGTTTGACATATGTCAAACTATTTGCTCTTCTTTCATTCGTTCTTTTTCGTGTCCCCTTTCTATCATTGTTCCATTTCCCATTGTCGGTGATAATATTTGCTATTATTATTAAATCATTACTTCAGTACCCACCCCTACTCCTTTAAAAAAAAAATATTACATTCCCCCTAAAAATATTTTTCACAATTGTGTTTTATTTCAAATCAACTCCCGTCTTGTGCAAAAATCTTCTTCTAGAGCCTTTGCATCTTGTTCCATGAAACAAATTTCTTTGCCATTGAAATTGAAGACCTTGTTAAAAAAAGGAAATTGGATTGAACTTCACATAGTAGTAAATTAATGGTTGAACTTTGAAATCTGGCCATAGGTTTACCTATCGATTTTGTTTCTATGTATTATACGCTCGTACAAAAGAGGTAATTGTAGAGATCAACCACACAAGGATGTAACCATTATTTAAGTTCTTGTGTGCTTATTAAATAATATAAATCATATTCTTTATACTCATTTTCTAGGTTTTTATTTTATCACCGCGAACCAATAGCCCCTTTCATGTATGTGTCTATTTATCTTTTTTTATGTGCATTGTGTTACAACTTTTCAAGTTGTACTTAGAATAATGTAGTATTTTTTTTAAAAATAAACCAAATACTTTACATACATTCTAGAGAAATATATTTAACAACTTATCTAAACAATAACTTAGAACAATAATAATTTCACATTCAAATACTGATATGCAATATAACTTATTACAACTATAAGTAAAGTAAATATAGTAGGGCTAAGCGATGATTGGTTCATTAATACAACTGCGATTCAAGTATATACAAATATATTATAATTATATTTCCTTTAAACATTCAGTTTTAGAATACAATAAATAGATACCAAGCCTTTAAGAGTTCGAGTCGAACCAACTCGTATATCTCTAATAATCTTAGATGTCGTCTCCCGGTAAGTAGTATTGCTGTGGGGAGAGAGAGCATCATCCAAATCTTTTTTCACATCAACCACAGACCAACGATTCTTTGCACTAATCCTATCAAGAAAAGACCCTCCCTTCACATATGAGTAGATAGTGACAATGCGAAAAATTAGAGTAACAAACAAGTATCCAAGTGTTGTATGATTTTTAAAACTAAACATGCAATATATCATAAAAATTCTATTCTATTGTAAAATATCGCACTATTATGTTAATCATACACACTAAAAGATAATGTCTCACTACATTATTTAACCACAAAATTCATATTAATTGCATCCTTCTAACAATCATATCACATCACATGTTAAACATAAAATTAAGCACAATGTACATTTATTTCATCAACACATGAATGAATTTTACACTATTATCCATCTCAAACCAGAAATAATGTCTACAGTTTATACCACTAGGATAAATTTTACATGTAACAAGTACCTAAGTGCTATATGATTTTTAAAATTAAACATGCAATGTATCATAGAAAACTCATTTTATTGTAAGATATCACACTATTATGTTAATCGTACATACCAAAAGATAATGTCTCATTAGATTATTTAACCACAAGATTCATACTAATTACATCATTCTAATAATCATATCATATCATATAATAAACATAGGAGTAAGGGCAATATATATTTACTCTATCAATGCATGAATGAATTTTACACTATTATTTATTTCAAACTATAAATAATGCTTACAATTTATATCATCCATGTAAAGTTTACATTATACTACAAATTTTTAACTACTATAATAAGATCCAAATAATTGCACTCCATATTAACTTATATTATCACATTCTAATATTCTAAATCATAACTATTAATTTTTTCACAATCAATCATACAAAGTAGTCATAAATATATGAAATACGTTTTTATATAATAAAAAAAAGTCATACAATCATATAAAAATTTAACCTAATAGTAATTTAAGATCTAAATAATTGCATTTCATATTAACTCATATTATCATAGTCCAGTGTTTTAAAACATAACTATTAATTAACTCACAATCAATCATACAAAGTAGTCATAAATATATAGAATCACATCCTTTAATTTAAGCAAGTATATATAACAAAGCAAGTTATATAATCACATAAAAATTTAATCTAACATTCATATACTCTCAAGGTTGTATGTACGCATACATGATGTTCTACTAACTGTTACAAAATGTATTGTTTCGGTAATAACCAATATATGCATTTAATTAATCAACATAGATGAGAGTTTAGACATACAACTATAATATGTATTATCTGGACATATATATTTAAGTTGAAGTATTCTATGATATCTCATAATATTATAGCTTATTGTGTATGGACACCTACTCAAACATGGACAAATAATTTTACACTATAATTTTTAAATAAGCAATTACATGATTATACTATCCAAGTATACCCTAGAGTATATTACACAAATATAATCAGATAAAAATATAATCTCTAAGCACAAATCATAATGCATTATTTTATTTAAAAAATATTTAATCACTTGCACATAAAATATTCCCACAAAATATATTGCACACAAGTTTTCATCTTTTCATGATGTTACAAAATTTGATCTTGTCAACATATTTGCATAACATTACTATGCTACAAATATATTATTTGTCTGTACTAGCATTCTAAGCAAAATTATAATATAGATTTAGATCATATAATTATATCACCAATGCTATAATATTAATCAACTAGAAGTATAATACCATTAACATTGAAATGTCTAACTTTGCTATAGTTTACCCAAAACATAACAATAATTTTAAAACTATAAAACTCTAAGCATGGTCATTATATGAAAATGGCTTACAAAGATCAATAGTCACCTCTCAAATCACTGATTGACTAAAACTAACCAATTAAACTGACACATATTAGAAGATCAAAATAAGATTGATAATCAATCGTCTCATAAAGCAAGCATTCAATTTATACTAAAGATAACCACACAAACAATCGAACCAATGTACAACCAATGTAATGTTTGCCTACAAAAATTAGTTTAAAATTACCCTTAATTAAAATTCTTCAACAAATTTAACTCTTTTCATTCTTCATTCCTAAACCCATTTGATCAATATTTACTTGACAGTATCCACAAAGATTTGTTCACAAAATATGACTAATATAATGTAAAGCTTTGTATTGTTTATTTTGCACACACACATATATTCTGACATTATTTTTCAAAAGGTTACACAATTAAATATTGAGTGAAATGGCATAAGTTTTTATTATTTCTTTTCAAATCGGGTATACAGATCATTCCAAGATTGATTACTAATCAAGGGGCAATACTAAGAAAAATATCACAACTCTCATTAGGTTCTTATGAAAATTACACTCATTTTTAAACTTCACACTCGTGCTAACCGTATTATGAAAATCTAAGGCCAAAATAAAGTTCTACCAAACATTCGATATTAAATTAAAGAAGAAACATAATTTCCTTTGCAAATTTTATTTTTTCCCCTGAATATACACAACGCATCCATTTATAAATATTATTATCTTAATAAAACAACACTTTAGGATACATCGTTGTAACAAAAATCACTTCACGTTTCAATTATATACACAACATTTTAATTTTATACTCATAGTAAGGTACACTATTGTAAGTTCTTTTATTTTACTTCCATTATGTTGACTTAAAAAAATGGATAATACTTGAGACAGTTCACAACTTATTTAGTTCATAAGTTATTTGGTACATATGATGAGGTGTGTGTAAATTTCAAACATGCTTTGGTTAACTTGCTTATATGGCAATCTTCATTGTTTGACATATGCCACAAACTATTTGCTCTTCTTTCATTTGTTCTTTCTCGTGTCCCCCTTCTGTCATCGTTCCTTTTCTCATCGTCGACGATAATATTTGCTATTATTATTAAATCATTACTTCAGTACCCACCCCTACTCCTTTAATAAAAAATTATTACATCCACCTAAAAATATTTTTCACAATTGTGTTTTATTTCAAATCACCTTCTTGCGCAAAAATCTTCTTCTAGAGCCTCTGCATTTCGTTCCACGAAACAAATTTCTTTGCCATTGAAATTGAAGAACTTGTTAAAAAAAGCAAATCGGATTGAACTTCACATAGTAGTAAATTAGTGGTTGAACTTTGATAACTGGCCATATGTTTACCTATCAATTTTGTTTCTATGTATTATACACTCATACAAAAGAGGTAATTGCAAAGGTCAACCACACAAGGATGTAACCATTATTTAAGTTCTTGTGTGCTTATTAAATAATATAAATCATATTCTTTATACTCATTTTCTAGGTTTTTATTTCATCTCTGCGAACCAATAACCCCTTTCATGTATGTGTCTATTTATCTTTTTTTGTGTATTGTGTTACAATTTTTCAAGTTGTATTTAGAATAATGTAGTAATTTTTTAAAAAAAAACCCAAATATTTTACATTCATTTTAGAGAACATATTTAACAACTTATCTAAACAATAACTTTGAACAATAACAATTCCACATTCAAATACTGATATGCAATATAACTTATTATAACTGTAAATAAAGTAAATATAGTAGGGTTCAGCGATGATTGGTTCAATAATACAACTGCAATTCAAATATATACAAATATATTATAATTATATTTCCTTTAAACATTTAGTCTTAGAATACAATAAATAGATACCAAGCCTTTAAGAGCTTGAGTTGAACCAACTCGTATATCTCTAATAATCTTAGATTTAGTTTTCTGATAAGTAGTACTGCTGTGGGAAGGGAGAGCATCATCCAAACCCTTTTTCACATCAACCACAGACTAACGATCATCTGCACTAATCTTATCAAGGAAAGACCCTCCCTTCACAGATGAGTAGATAGTAACAATGTGAGAAATTAGAGTAACAAACAAGTATCTAAGTGTTGTATGATTTCTAAAACTAAACATGCAGTGTATCATAAAAAACTTATTTTATTGTAAGATATCACACTATCATGTTAATCATACACACCAAAAGATAATGTCTCACTACATTATTTAACCACAAGATTCATATTAATTACATCCTTATAGCAATCATATTATATCACATGTTAAACATAAAAGTAAACACAATGTACATTTATTTCATCAACACACAAATGAATTTTACACTATTATTCATCTCAAACTAGAAATAATGTTTACAGTTTATACCACTAGGATAAATTTTACATGTAACAAGCAAGTACTTAAGTGTTGTATGATTTTTAAAATTAAACATGCAGTGTATCATAAAAAACTCGTTTTATTATAAGATATCAAACTATTATGTTAATCATACACACTAAAAGATGTCTTATTAGATTATTTAACCACAAGATTCATACTAATTACATCATTCTAGCAATCATATCACATCATATGCTAAACATAAGAGTAAGTGCAGTATATATTTATTCTATCAATGTATGAATTAATCTTACGCTATTATCTATTCTGAACTATAAATAATGCTTACAATTTATATCATCCATGTAAAGTTTACATTAAACTACAGATTTTTAACTACTATAATAAGATCCAAATAATTGCACTCCATATTAACCCATATTATAATAGTCTAGTATTTTAAAACATAACTACAAGTTTTTTCACAATTAATCATACAAAGTAGTCATAAATATATGAAATTATACATTTTTATATAACAAAGAAAGTCATACAATCATATAAAAGTTTAACTTAATAGTAATTTAAGATCTAAATAATTGTATTTCATATTAACTCATATTATCATAGTCCAATGTTCTAAGACATAACTACTAGTTTTTTCACAATCAATCATACAAAGTAGACATAAGTATATGGAATCACATATTTTTATTTAAGTATATATAACAAGGTTAGTCATATAATCACATAAAAGTTTAACCTAACATTCATATACTCTCAAAGTTGTATGCACGCATACATTTTCTAATAATTGTTACAAAATATATTATTTCAGTAATAACCAACATATGCATTTAATCAATCAACATAGGTGAAAGTCTAGACATACAACTATAATATGTACCATCTAGCCATATATTTAAGTTGAAGTATTTTATGACATCCCATAATATTATAGCTTATTGTGCATAAGCACCTACTTAAACATGAACAAATAATTTTACACTATAATTTTTAAATAAATAAGTACATGATTATACCATCTGAATATACCCTAAATTATATTACACAATAATAATAAGATGAAAACATAATATTTAGACACAAATCACGATGCACTATTTTATTTAAAAAATATTTAATCACTTGCACATAAAATACTCTCACAAAATATATTACACACAAGTTTTCATCTTTTCATGATACAAAATCTGATCTTTTCGATATATTTGCATAACACTACTGTGCTATAGATATATTATTTATCTGTACTAGCATTCTAAGCAAAACTATAATATAGATTTAGATCATATAATTATATCACCAAGGATATAGTATTAATCAAATAGAAGTATAATAACATTAACATTGAAATGTCTAACTTTGCTATAGTTTATCCAAAACATAACGATATTTTAAAAACTATAAAACTCTAAGCACGATCATTATATGAAAATGGCTTACAAAGATCAATAGTCACATCTCAAATCACTGATTGACTAAAACTCATCAATTAAATTGACACAGATTAGAAGATCAAAATAAAGTTGGGAATCAATTGTCTCATAAAATCTTATTCTTAAGTCATATGATCATAATCTTTATTAATAATCATGTTAAAATTGCATGAGTAAGATCTTCTGTAATGACATTTAATCATAAAAATACAATTATCTTAATTTATAAGGTATCTCCATTGTCTCACAAGCATCAATGTAAACTAAGCCAAGCATTCAGTTTAGACTAAAGATAACCACACAAACAATTGAACCAATGTACAACCAACGTAATCTTTGTCTACAAAAATTAGTTTAAAATTGCGCTTAATTAAAATTCTTCAACAAATTTAACTCTTTTCATTCTCCATTCCTTAACCCATTTGATCAATATTTACTTGACAGTATCCACAAAGATTCGTTCATAGAATATGACTAATATAGTATAAAGCTTTGTATTGTTTCTTTTACACACACATATAATTTGACATTATTTTTCAAAAGGTTACACAATTAAATATTGAGTGAAATGACAAGTTTTTAATATATTTTTTTAAATCGGGTATAGAGATCATTCCAACACTGATTACTAATCAAGGGGCAATACTAAGAAAAATATCACAACTCTCATTAGGCTCTCATGAAAATTACACTCATTTTAAAACTTCACACTCGTGCTAGCCGTAATACGAAAATTCGAGGCCAAAATAAAGTTCTGTCGAACATCTGGTATTGCATTAAAGAAGAAACATAGTTTTCTTTGCAAATTTTATTTTTTTCCTGAATATACACAACACATCCACTTATAAATATTATTATCTTAATAACACTGCACTTTAGGATACATCGTTGTAGTTACAATAATCACTCAATGTTTCAATTATATACACAACATTTTAATTATATACTCAACGTTTTTTTTATATACATGACAAAGTATGAGAACAAAGAACATAAGGGAACTATGGAGACCACACAAATAAAGAATGCTAAGTGGGGAAGTAGGGGCAATATTACATTGCCATGAAAATTCCATTAGACTCATTATTGCAAATATCCTTCACATTGCAAAAAGAGGGAGCCACAAAGTGATAAGAGGAACAAAAGAACTAAAAGCTATTCAATAATTAAAGAATGCCATGCAAAAGCCCCAAATCACCAATCAAAGGAAAGAAGAAAGTCTGACAAAAGGAACCCAAATAAGGAAGGGCATCGCCTAGAACATAAGTGTATCATGCAGCCTTGAATATCACAACATGCAATGTAATATAGTAAAAAAAAGAATGAATGGCCAAATAAGTCATCAAGATAGTGATCTAGAAGAAGACTTGTAGCATCGAAGGCAAGTGAAAGAGTGCGTAAAAAAAGAGATCAAAAGAATATGATATGCCATCAACTGCACCCTTCGAGGATCTCTGAAACCATATATCTTAAACTAAAACCCGTAATGCCACATCAGGGCAACATATATTTATCACACTACCCGTATCTAATTTAACACTGGTAAATATATCTATTACGTAGCCCTGAAGAGTAAGACGTAGACTATAAATAAAATGTGCGATCATTAGCATTTAAGTAATTATATTTTAATATGACGTTAACAATAATATAATGTATAGTTCGTTATAATAATTGACTCCATTTTTGATCGATTTGAAGTTGTTCTAATCAAAACAACACAAAAAAAAATACAAAACCAACCTTATATAAGTTCACTTATTTTCTGGGTTTCTCCAATTCTCTTTATCTTTGTGTCCTGTCTTCTTTATTTTGTGTCCTTACCTTAATCTCATAAAATTTAATTTATAAAACTTATCTCTTCTACTTTTGTCGCGTCCTTTCTTTGCATGTAATTTCTTTTCAAGTTCTTTATCCAAGCATGGCATTTTAATTTCCTACTAACTTTACTAAATGATGTTATTTCATTATGCAAAGCCATAGTCTATTCTTTATAAAATATTTAATTTGTTTAATATAATTCATTATGCCACTTTTCTTAAATTATCTAAAATATAAGTTTAGTTAATCAATATAATAATAATATCCATCTTTTAATTTTTAACATAATTTTATGCATGTTTTAGTAAAATTAAGTTTAGTTTGTCTAAATCTCAAAGCTAATATTTTAGGATAATTCAATTTCATGTAAAACAATTAAAATAATGATAATTAATCTATTATCTTAATAATTAATTCTTAATAGCAAGATAATCGTATCTCCAAATCTAGTATATATATAACTAAATATCATTATTTTAATGAGTTAAATGTTCAAAGACGTTTTAAAGATATTATAATAGTTTACATATATACTAAAAATTAGATGTTTATTTTTTTAATTTATACTCGAAAATCAAACAATTATAAGTAAAAGATTCTAATATAATCTTATGAATGTCAAGAATTAAAACTACATACAAATATAATTACAAACAAGATTTTTTTAACTATGTACTAACATTTAAAACATGTTATGCATATAACACTTTAAACCTACTGTGTGTGTGTAGGGTCACTCGCAGTTCCTCTGTCATCTTCTAATTGTCCCATCTAGTCCTTCCTCTCCGATGATGCTCTCATTTGTCAAGCTTTGAGGGTAGGATTAATCCTGCATCCACCTCGCAACAAGTAGGTAGTTAATCTGAGTTATCATAAATATAATTCAAGAATGCAAAAATAATAAATACATAATCACAATGTAAATAATAATAAAATACAACTATCACATCGTGTATACTAATCAACAATATCACTGTCCCATAATAGTATATGTCATAAAACTCAAATCAAATCAATAATAATCAACTAATAGCTTTATTAATCCATGAATTTAAAAGTTATAAATCATATGATAAAATTAGGATGTAACAACCTCTGTCCTGAAAATTGATCATCGTCTTGATGACACTTATTCAAATAATAGTTTTGAATAACAATAGAGTTTAACAGAATAAAATCATAGTATCTAGTATCAAATCAAGCAATTAAATATAAAATTTACTTGAAGAACTCATCCTAGCTCTTTCAATTAACATTATTCTCAAAGTATTGGTCCCACAAGAACCTGCTTTGTGATATTTTTTATTACGCTTACAAGTTTTGTAAATGTCATTTACGTTGATTGATTCTATCATGACCACCCCGGAATGCAAAACTGACAAGATAAACTTATAATAACTCGATAAAATTTTTACTGACTTTTGAAAAGTATATGAGATCATCATAATAACTAAAACAAATGATCAGAGAGAGTTTCACAAAAATTTTCAACCCTTGTGTACATCTCTCTTAATTTAGAGAATGTATTTCTCATTGAAGACAAAAATGTTTAGAAAATCTGATAAAAATAATATATTTAAATTAATATTATCGTTATTTCACATAACTTCAGATAAGTATAACATGTCAATACTATCACTATTTTACGAAGCTTTTGATAAGTATGATGATGAATACGAACTAAAAATATTACATTTTCAATGTATACAAAATCATAAAATACTCATCTACAATATACATGCATATGACCATACAACTGAATTTGACAAATTTGTCTGTCAGATCTCAGATTTGACAAGTCTATCTGTCAGATCTCATATTTGACAAATTTATTTATCAAATCCAAACTCAATAAATATCGAGTCAATGTGAGGCTACGTAGGATATTGTCCTATTGTTTAGAACTCACATTCCTAATTCACAACTCCTCCCTCAATGCTCCATGACCTAACGATCTCCACAATGTGTGCAAGGTTCAATGAAACACAAATCTATACTAAAAAATCATAAAAAATAATATATTTGCTAAATGATTCTTGATGTACTAACATATATATATATATATATATATATATATATATATATATATATATATATATACAATCAATCTAAAATTGTATTAAGTTACCATTAACTAAACATAACTAGTATCATAATTCACAACTTAACCTATACTATATTATTCATAGTTAAAAAATAATAATATCAAAATTAACATAACATATTAAGGCTAAGGATTATACCGTCCTTACAACTTTATAAAAAGATAAACGAGATAATGTTTTCCTGTTTGTTTAGCTAAAACTCAACAAGCTAAAAGTTTATTTAAACTTTTAAGATGTTTTGCACAACCTATACCTTACTTTCTCTCGAAGAAAAGTATATACATAGCTCTTCAAAATAACATGCTTCAAAAAGAGAATAATATCAGTCTAAACAAAGGTATTTAATAAACTTATTATAATCACCTATAATTAATATAAATTCAAGGTTCATCATTTCTCGTGGTCAAGTTCACAAATTAGATAAAATAGTGACTCTAAAAAATCACAAAGTGGAAAGTAGAGGACTAACATCTTATAACAAAAAAATTCCTACATACTCTCATATGGTAAAAAGAAACACTGCAATCCAAGTTGCCAAAATTACTACATTCTTATTAAATTTGTAAGAGTAGTATCATAACTTACCTTCACAATTAAAAGGAAAATACTAACCTCAAAGATTCATCTATTTATCCAATCCTACAACGTTTATCAACAAGAAGTAAAAAACACCATCCCACGAACTCGAGGGAATATGATCAAACAACATTTTAGAAACAAGTTTCTTTCTAAGGAAACACTAAATCAACATCTTATAAATATGAATCTTTTCGCTAGTTTAAAATGATGGAAGAGGAGAGAGAGAATAACAACTCACCTCTAAACTAACTAAGAGAGATGATACTTCTTCTCGAGTCTATATAAATATAAGGATGTTAATCCACAAAATTCTAATACAAAAAAATTCACAATCAAGACATCTTCATTTAACTTCAAGAAAATTTCCACCGCACTAGGTGGTGCCAATCTAGAATGGTCTTAAAAGATTTTTCACTCCTAAGATTTATGTAAATAAGACAAAACTAATGCATAAATACTTAAATGAGATTCACTTCATATTTTTTAAGACACTTATAATACACAAACACAAATGATGAAGATGATTCGATTAACAAGAAAGACATAATCACATTCGAGGTATTCAATCTAAAAGATCAAGAATATGGTATAAAACTCTTACTTACAACTCAAGAACTAGGCTATTTACTCTCTTACCCATACACCTTATAAAACCATCACCAACGAGACACTTGACAAACCAACCCTTTAACAACTCTAAGAGCGTACGAATGCTTTTAGGGTACACACTCAATGTACGATACATACTTTATCATTTCTTTTTTTTGTTAAATAAAAATGTATGAAAATGTTAATGGACTCATTAGGTCTTAAAGTTCGAACTACAACTGTGATATTACATGTTACAACCCCTCAAATTGCACTTAGAACAACGTTTTTTTTTAAAAACTAAATACTTTACATTCATTCTATAAAAACATACTTAATAACTTATCCAAACAATAATTTAGAAAAATAATAATTTCAAATTCAAATATCGATATGCAATATAATTTATTACAACTATAAGCAAAATAAATATATTAGGGCTCAACCATGACTAGTCCAATAATACAATAACTGTTGTTGAAGTATATATAAATATATTACAATTACATTTATTTTATGCATTCAATTTTATAAAATAATAAATAGTTACCAAGCTCTTAGGATCTCAAGTTGAACTAACTCGTATATCTCTAATAATCTCAGGTGTAGTCTTCAAGTGAGTCATATTGCTGTGGGGAGGAAGAACATCATCCAAACACTTTTTCACATCAACCACGAATCAACAATTCATAGCACTAATCTCATTAGGAAAAGACCCTCCCTTGATGGATGAGCAGATAGTGATGGTATGAGAAACCAGAGTAACAAGCAAGTACCCAAGTGTTCTATGATTTCTAAAACTAAACATACAGTGTATTATAAAAAACCTATTCTATTGCAATATATCGCATTAGCATGTTAATTACACGCACCAAAAGATAATGTTTCACTACATTATTTAACCACAAGAATCATATTAATTACATTCTTCTAGCAATCACATCACATCACATGCTAAACATAAGAGTGAGCACAATGTATATTTATTCTATTAACACATGAATGAATCTTACACTATTATCTATCTCAAAATAGAAATAATGTCTACAATTTATACCACTCAGATAAAGTTTATATTAAAATGTAGATTCTTAACTACTATAATAAAATTCAAATAAGTACACCTCATGTACTTATATTATCATAGTCTAGTGTTCTAAGACATAACTACTAGTTTTTTCACAATCAATTATACAAAGTAGTCATAAATATATGAAATCATACTCTTTTATTCAAACAAATATATATAACAAAACAAGTCATATAATTACATAAAAAATTAATTTAATATATATTTACTCTCTCAAGATTGTATGCACATATACATGATGTTTTACTAACTGTTACAAAACGTACTATTCAAATAATAATCAACATATTCATTTAAACAGTCAATGTAGGTGAGAGTTTAGACATACAACTACAATATGTACCATCTAGATATGTATATTTAAGCTAATGTATTTTATGATATCTCATAATATCATAGTTCATTATGCATTAACACTCTACCTAAATATAAACAACAATTTTACACTATAAGTTTTAAACAAGCAAGTACATGATTATACCACCCGAGCACACCCTAAATTATATTACATAATAATAATCATTTGAAAACATAATCTCTAGACACACATCACGATGCACTATTTTATTCTAAAAATAACTAATCAGTTGCACATAAAATACAAAAAATATTTTGCACACAAGTTTTCATCTTTTCATGACGTTATAAAATTTGATCTTATCGATATGTTTGCATAATACTACTATGCTACAAATATACTATTTATCTCTACAATCATTCTAAGCAAAATCGTAGTATAGATTTAAATCATATAATTATAACTCTAAAGATATAGTATTAATCAAATATAAGTATAATAACATTATCATAAAAATATATAATTTTGTTATAATTTACTTAAAACAACAATATTTTTAAAACTATAAAACTTTAAGCACGGTCATCATATAAAAATGACTTATAAAGATCAATAGTCACATCTCAAATCATTGATTGACTAAAGCTCACCAATTAAACTGATATATATTAGAGGATCAAAATAATATTGAGAATCAATCGTCTCATAAAATCTTATTCTTAAGTCATATGATCATAACCTTTATTAACAAACATGTCAAAATTGCATGAGCAAGATCTTCTGTAATGACATTTGATTATAAGAATATAATTATCCTAATTTATAAGGTAACTCCCTTGTCTCATAAGCATCAATGTAAGCTAAGCTAAGCATTCATCTTAGACTAAAGATAACCATACAAACAATAGAACTAACATAATGTTTGCCTACAAAAATTAGTTTATAATTATCTTTAATATAAATTTTCAATAAATTTAACTCTTTTCATTCTCCATTGCTTAACCCAGTTGATCAATATTTACTTGACAATATCTATATGTATTCATTCACAAAGTATGACTAATATAATATAAAGCTTTATATTGTTTATTACCTACCTACATACATACATATATATTTTTCGACATTATTTTTCAAAAGGCTACACAATTAAATATTGAGTGAAATGACACACAAGTTTTTACTATTTATTTTAGAACTGGGTATACAGATCATTCCAACATTGATTATTGATCAAGGGACAATACGAAGAAAAATATTACAACTCTCACTAGGTTCTCATGAAAATTACACTTGTTTAAACTTCACACTCATGCTAACTGTAATACGAAAATTCAAGGCAAAAATAAAGTTCTACCAAACATTCGATATTGCAATAAATAAGAAACATAATTTCCTTTGCAAATTTCATTCTTTCTCAGAAATATACATGACGCATCCACTTACAAATATTATTATTATTTTAATAACGTTGTACTTTAGGATACATCGTTGGAGTTACAATAATAACTCAACGTTTCAATTATAGACACAACATTTTAATTATATACATAATGTTTTGATTATATACTCAATGTTTTAATTATATACATAATGATAAAATCCGAGAACAAAGAACAAAAAGGAACCAGAGAGACCACCCAAAGAAAGAAATCCGAGGGGGGAAGTAGGTGCAATATTACAATGCCATGAAAATTTCATTAGACTTATCACCACAAATATCCTTCACATTGTAGAAAGAGGGAGCCACAAAGTCATAAGAGGAACACAAGAATCAAAAGCTATCTAATAATCAGAGAATGCCATGCAAAAGCCCCAAATCGCCAATCATAGGAAAGAAGAAAGTCTGGCAAAAGAAACCTAGACAAGGAAGGGCATTGCCTAGAACACAAGTGTATCATGTAGCCTTGAATCTCACAACATACAATGAATATAGTAAAAAAAACATATATGGCCAAATAAGTCATTCAAGATAGAGTGACGTAGAAGAAGACTTGTAACATCGAAGGCAAGTGAAAGAGTGCGTAAAAAAATAGAGACAATCAAAAGAATAGGAGATGCCATCAGAGAATTTATAAACTCAATCTGCACCCTCAAAGGATCCTTCAAACTAGATATCTTAAATCAAAATTTGTAATGCCACATCAGGTCAACATATATCTATCACACTGCTCGTATCTAATTTAACACTGACAAATATATATCTATCACATAGTCCTGAAGAGTAAATACAGACTATAAAGAAAATATGCAGTCATTAGCATTTAAGTACTTATATTTTAATATGACGCTGACAATAATATAATCTACAGTTTGATATAAGAATCGACTCAGGCTTTGATTGGTTCGAGCTTGTTCTAATCAAAACAACACACAAAGAGAAAAACAAATACAAAATTAACCTTGTATGAGTTTGCCTCCTTTTTGGATGTTTCCAATTCCCTCTGTCTTCGTGTCCCATCTTTTTTCTTCTGTCCTTACCTTAATCTCATAAGATTTAATTTATAAAACTTCTCTCCTCTACTTCTTTCGTGCCCCTTCTTTGCATGCAATAGTTTTTTAAGTTCACTATTTATGCATGGCATTTTATTAATCTCCTACTAACTTTACTCACTGTTGTTATCTCATTATGTAAAACCGTAGTCTATTTTTTATAAAACATTTCATTTGTTAAATATAAATTATTATGCCACTTTTCTCAAGTTATATAAAATATAAGTCTAGTTAATCAATATAATAATGATATTCATCTTCTAATTTTTAGCATAATTTCATGCATGTTTTATTAATACTAAGTTTAGTTTGTCTAATCTCAAGGTTAATATTTTAGAATAATTCAATTTCATGAAAAATAATTAAAACAATGATAATTAATTATTTAACTAAAAGATATTAAGTCAATAATTGCTTTTTAATTGCAAGATAACCGCATCTCCAAAATTAGTATATGTGTGTGTGTGTGTGTATTACTGAATATCAATATTTTAATAAGCTAAACACTCAAAGATGTTTTAAAGACATTATAGATGTTTATACATATAACATAAATTAAATGTCTATTTTTTTGATTTATTCTAAAAAATCAAGACAATTATAATTAAAAAATATAATGTAATCTTATGCATGTCAAGAATTAAATCTACATACAAATATAATCACAAACAAGATTTTCTTAACTACGCATTAACATTTGAAACGTGTTATGCATATAACATTTTAAATCTACTCTATGTGTGTGTAGGATCATTAGCAGTTCCTCTGTCATCCTCTAATTGTCATATCTAGTCCATCGTCTCTGATGATGCTCTCCCTCATCAAGCTCTAAGAGTAAAATTAATCTTGCATCCGCATCGCAACACGTATATAGTTAGTTTTAGTCATCATAAATATCATCTAATAATGTAAAACTAATAAATACATATCCATAATGTACAGAAGAATAAAATATAACTATTACATCATGTATACTGTTAAGGTGTGGAGCCTAAAAGCTTCACCAAAGAGCGCATTTTAATAGTTTGCAGGTTTACACAGTCACCGGCATCGATCAGCAGCGACTGACGTCGGTCAGGTGCAGTTCAAGAGATGTCAGCGTCGGTAGAAATCGGTCGACGTCGGTCATAGACAAGCAGACAGGAACCGACGTTGGTTACCTGTGCGTCCAAAGAGCTATTTTTGAAGACAAAATCGAGTGTTTGCATGATGAGTTTAAGTCATAGTCTTAAGTCTGCGTCTCTATTATTAGTAAGACTATTTTTAGAGCCCTTGTTCAAGAGGCTTAACTGTTGGTTGTAAGTGCATGCTCAAGTTTCATAATTCTATATTAGGATAGATCTTCTTAGCTTATTGTAGTGTATGTGAATGTTGAAAGAACAGTACAGAATTGTATATGTGAATCATTCCAGGTTGTTGGAGTTGATTGTACTTGAGAGAGAGAGCTCTTGAGGGAAAGAGATCTAGAGAGAGATCTGTACATCTGAGAGAGGTGTGGAAGAAAGAAGTTTCTTCAATTATATTTCTTCTGTAAAGAGTTTAATAAAAGTTTTCAGGGTGGTTTCTTGTATCTCTTGTTCTTTGCTATTTATCATTCTAGTTACTTATCTATCTGATTTAATTCCGCGGTTTATTGCTTTCATAAGTGTAATCAAATTGTTGGTTGATCCCCAAAAAGTGTTAAGAAAGAAGTTTATTCAATTGTATTCCTTCTGTAAAGAGTTTAATACAAGTTTTCAGGGTGATTTCTTGTATCTCTTATTCTTTGCTATTTATCATTCTAGTTACTTATCTATCTGATTTAATTTCGCGGTTTATTACTTTCATAAGTGTAATCAAATTGTTGGTTGATCCCCAACAAGTGGTATCAGAGCCTTGGTTGTAGGTTTAGAGCTTGATATCCAATAAGTGGTATCAGAGCTCAGGTTCACTAATAGGTGGTTCAGATCTGTGTAGTGTGTATTGATTACAGGTTACTCACAGGGGTTTCTGCAGAGATTTCTGTTTGAGTGGGAGAAGCAATGACAGAAGAAAGTAAACTGAGAATGGAAAAGTTTAATGGCAAAAATTATCAACATTGGAGAATGCAGATAGAGGATTATCTGTATTAGAAAGATCTATACTTACCGTTAGGTGGGATTGCAAAGAAGCCCACAGACATGGATGATGAAGAATGAAAAGTTCTTGATAAAAAGGCTCTGGGGTCTATAAGACTGAGTCTAGCATCTACTGTGATATCTAATTTATCACAGGCAAAAACAACATAGAGTTGATGACTACTTTAGCAAATTTGTATGAAAAACTCTCAGCTTCTAATAAGGTATATCTTATGAAGCAGTTATTTAATTTGCGTATGCAAGAAGGTGGATCTGTATCTAATCACCTGAATGATTTTCATGGTATTGTAAATCAATTAAGTTCAGTCAATATTGTATTTGATGATGAAATTAAAGCTCTTTTAATATTATGTTCTTTGCCTGAAAGCTGGCATAGCTTAGTAATGGCAGTTAGTAATACTGCATCTGCTTCAAATATTTTAAAAGTAGAGGATGTTGTTAGTGTTATCTTGAATGAGAAAATTTGCAAGAAAAGCACAAAAGAAACATCAGGAAACGCTTTAAGTTTTGAGAGCAGGGGAAGGCAAAAAGAGAAGAGCAAGAAAAGGAGATCAAGATCTAAGTCTAAGGTGAGAGGTAGATCCAAATCCAGAAATGGCAAGAAGCCACAATGCTGAAATTGTGGAAAGATTGGGCACATAAGCAGAGATTGCTGGTCAAAGCCTAATGAGGACAATCAGCACGAAAGAAAAGAAGCAAAGGTTGCAGGTATTGCACAAGATGCTTTAATATTTTTTTTGCATAATAATATAGAATCTTGGGTGTAAGATTCTGGTGCATCTTTCATATTACCCATAATAGAGAATATTTTAGTGACTATATCCATAGAGATTTTAAAATAGTGTATCTAGGGGATGATGAGCCTTGTAAAATTATTGGCAAAGGTAAAGTGCAGCTGAAAATGCAGAATGACAACACATGAGTGTTGAGAGATGTTATGCATGTTCCTAGCTTGAAGAAAAATTTGATTTCTGCAAGATAGTTAGGGGATGAGGGTTGTACAGTAACTCTCACAGCTGAATCTTGGAAAATGACCAAGGGTGCACTTGTTATGACCAGAGGTAAGAGACTATGTACTCTCTATTTATGTAATTGTGTTACTAACAATTCTCTTTCTGTATTATCTACTTCAGATGTGGATGCAAAATTGTGGCACTCAAGGCTTGGCCACATGAGTGAGAAGGGAATGTCAATTCTTAAGTCTAAAGGTAAGCTTTCAGATTTAAAAAACATAGATCTAGATTTTTGTGAGCACTGTGTTTTTGAAAAATAGAAGAGAGTGAGTTTTCTCAAGACTGGGTCAACAAAGAAGAGGCATAAGTTGCAGCTTGTTCACACAGATGTGTGGGAACCGGCTCAGGTTGCTTCTATTAGAGGATCACAGTACTATGTTTCGTTCATAGATGATGCTACAAGAAAGGTATGGATCTATTGTATTAAGAAAAAATCTGATGTATTTGAGACTTTTAAGATTTGGAAAGCTATAGTTGAGAATGAAACAGACAGAAGATTGAAGTGCCTGAGATCTGACAATGGTGGTGAGTTCTGCAGCTATAAGTTTAACTGGGATTGTTATATGCATGGAATCCGTAGGCAAAGGACGGTTCCAAAGATACCTCAGCAGAATGGAATTGCTGAAAAGATGAACAAAATAATTATGGAGCGTGCAAGATGTATGAGATTGCATGCTGGTTTGCCCTTAGAGTTTTGGACAGACGCTGTTGATACTACAGTGTACCTGATTAACAGAGGACCCTCTACAGCTCTGGATGGTGGAATTCTAGAAGAGGCATGGACAGGGAAAAAGGTAGATCTCTCTTTTCTCAAAGTTTTTGGTTGTGAAGCCTTTGTGCACGTTGATAAGGAAAATAGAAAGAAGGTGGATGCTAAGTCTATGAAGTGCACATTTATTGGCTATGGCTCAGATGATTTCGGTTTCAGATTTTAGAATCTAGGAACTAACAAGATAATTAAGAATCGTGATGTTGTTTTCAATGAAAAAGTGATGTATAGTGATCAGCTGAAGAAGCTGAATCAATCTGGGTAGAGCAATGGAGAATTGGATGAGGTGACTGTCCAAAATGAGCTCACAAGAAAAAGAAATAATCACTTGCAAAAAAATACAGAGACCGACGTCGGCAAGGTAGGAACTGACGTCGGCAGGACAGAAACCGATGTCGGTCATACAGAGACTGACGTCGACAGGACATGCACCGACGTCGGTCAGGAAGAATCGACGTCGGCCAGTTACAGGCCTGAAAGTGATCGAGGTCGGTCACTGTCAGAGAATTTGGGTGGACAGCGTGTTGTGAACGAGTCTCAGACGCCCATCAGGAGGTCAAAAAGGGTAAGTAAGCCTCCAATTAGATATTCCCCTTTATTATTCTATTTATTGTTAACTGATGGTGGATAACCAGAGAGTTTTGAAAAAGCATTACAGGTGGAGTCCAAGAGTCAGTGGGAGCGTGACATGGTTGAGAAAATGGAGTCTTTGAGAGAGAACCAAACATGGGATTTGGTTGGGTTACCAGCAGGTAAGAGGACACTGAAGAACAGATGGACCTACAGATTGAAAAAAAGTGAGAATGGACATATGAGATATAAGGCCAGATTGGTAGTGAAAATATTTGCACAAAAGTCAGGTATTGATTTTGGTGAGATTTTTTCTCTTGTTAAAATGACTTCTATACGGACTGTACTGTCTTTAGTTGCTATTGAGGATTTGCATCTTGAGCAGCTTAATGTTAAGACAGTGTTTCTTCATGGAGATTTGGATGAAAAAATATATATGGAACAGCTGGAAGGATTTGAGGTCAAAGGTAAGGAGAAGTTAGTGTGCAGATTGAAAAAAAGCTTGTATGGCCTCAAGCAAGCTCCTAGACAGTGGTATTTGAAATTTGACAGGTTTATGACCGAGCATGGCTACAGTAGGTGTCAATTTGACCATTGTGTGTATTTTAAGAGATTAGATAATTGTAGATATATTATTCTGTTGTTGTATGTAGATGATATGCTGGTTGAAGGATCACATATGCAGGATATCTCTGAGCTTAAGGTAAAATTAGCTCAAACATTTGCCATTAAAGATTTGGGAGCAGCAAAGAAAATCCTTGGCATGAGCATTAAGAGAGACAGAAAAAATCACAGGTTGATTTTGTCTCAAGAGGATTATGTGAACAAGGTGTTGAAATGGTTCAATATGCACGATGCAAAATCGGTAAGCACACCTTTGGCTGGACATTTTAACTTGAGTAAAGAACAATGTCTTAATTCACATGATGAGGTAGAGTACATGAGTAAAGTTTTATATTCTTTCGCAGTAGGGAGTTTGATGTATGCAATGGTTTGTACTAGACCGGATATTGCCCAAGCAATAGAAGTTGTAAGTAAGTATATGGCCAATCCAGGAAAGGAACATTGGAAAGCAGTTCAGTGGATCCTTAGATATCTGAGAGGAACCAGCATTAGGCATTTGTGCTATGGAGGTTCAGATACTTCTCTACATGGTTATGTAGATTTAAATATGGCAGGTGATTTGGATGGTAGGAGGAGCACCACAGGATATGTTTTCACTGTTGGTGGAATGACGGTTAGTTGGATATCAAAGTTGC
This sequence comes from Torreya grandis, assembly GCA_037957365.1. Classification (NCBI taxonomy): domain Eukaryota; kingdom Viridiplantae; phylum Streptophyta; class Pinopsida; order Cupressales; family Taxaceae; genus Torreya; species Torreya grandis. The sequence continues at coordinate 558,014 of JARHVA010004345.1, read as the reverse complement.
AGAAGGTTGTTACCTTATCAACTACAGAAGCAGAGTATATTGCAGTCACAGAGGCTAGCAAAGAGATGATATGGATGACACGGTTCATGGAAGAACTTGGAAAGGAGCAAGAGAGTTGCAGATTATACAGTGATAGTCAGAGTGCAATTCATTTGGCTAAGAATTCAGCCTTTCATTCAAGAACAAAGCACATACTGCTTAGGTACCACTTCATAAGACAGGTATTGGAAGATGGTGAGTTGAAGCTGGAGAAGATCCATACAGATAAGAATCTTGCTGATATGTTAACTAAGCCGGTTACAAAGGAGAAGTTGAATCTTCATTCAACTTTTGTTGGTCTTCATGATTGAGTTGAAGATGGAGGAGCTAGAAGATGTTGCTGTACAGGTACTGGTGCAGCTGTTTATCTCCAAGTGAGAGATTGTTAAGGTGTGGAGCCTAAAAGCTTCACCAAAGAGTGCATTTTAATAGTTTGCAAGTTTACACAGTCACCGGCGTCGATCAGCAGCGATCAACGTCGGTCAGGTGCAGTTCAAGAGACGTCGACGTCGGCAAAAATCGGTCGACGTCGGTCACAGGCAAGCAGGCAAGAACCGACGTCAGTTACTTGTGCGTCCAGAGAGCTATTTTCAAGGACAGAATCGAATGTTTGCATGATGAGTTTAAGTCATAGTCTTAAGTCTGCGTCTCTATTATTAGTAAGACTATTTTTAGAGCCTTTGTTCAAGAGGCTTAACTGTTGGTTGTAAGTGCATGCTCAAGTTTCCTAATTCTATATTAGGATAGATCTTCTTAGCTTATTGTAGTGTATGTGAATGTTGAAAGAACAATACAGAATTGTATAGGTGAATCATTTCAGGTTGTTGGAGTTGATTGTACTTGAGAGAGAGAGCTCTTGAGGGAAAGAGATCTAGAGAGAGATCTGTACATCTGAGAGAGGTGTGGAAGAAAAAAGTTTTTTCAATTGTATTCCTTCTGTAAAGAGTTTAATATAAATTTTCAGGGTGGTTTCTTGTATCTCTTGTTCTTTGCTATTTATCATTCTAGTTACTTATCTATCTGATTTAATTCCGTGGTTTATTGCTTTCATAAGTGTAATCAAATTGTTGGTTGATCCCCAACATATACTAATCAACAATATCACTATCCCCTAATAGTATGTATCATAAAGCTCAAATCAAAGCAATAATAATCAACTAATAACTTTATTAATCCACAAATTCAAATGTTATAAATTATAAGGTGAAAACGGAATGTAACACATTGCCCTAATGAAATCTTAAAAAATAAGCTAGGTTATACCCTTCCTTGTAAGTGTTTATTTATTTTTTCTTATCTTTCATATTTATAAGAAGAAGCTTACATTTTCTATACTGCAATGGGAGCATGGCAGAGGTAAACCCTCTTTCTTTCAATATAGGGTTTAAATAATCTAGATGATAGTTATGTATGTTTCATATCACTATTTGCACTTACAATTTTTTTGAGACATGCCTCCAAATTCTTTGACCAATGAAAACAGATTGCAAAAACCAACATTTTTTTAATTTATTAGTTTCTCATTTTTTTGTTTCCTAGTTACTCATATAAAACTGAGCAGTTTTTTTTTGTGGTCTATGCAGTAACATTCTTTTCATTTTATGTAAGATTTTTTTTGGGGTGATATTATGGTGTTTTAATGGTTCAATAGGAGAAATTTAAGCTACAATGTTAGGATTGACATTATGGACCATACTTACAAATCTTTTTTGACAAAATGCCTCTTCATTATTTGATTAGAGAATCCACATTATTTGTAGCAATTTTTTTTTTTAGGTTTTGTTTCATGTTTAGAAGAAAATACAAAACAAAAGAGTTTAGATTATAATGTTACATGCTGCTTGCATGGGATTAAAGGTCATGTAGTAACATCAACTGCATCTATTTATTGGTAAATATAGTATACATGAAACAAAGACTAGTAGTAAATTATAAGTTGTTAGATGAATTAAAAAAAAAACACAAATAAAATTGCCAACTAAATCAATGAATCCTATATCTTGATGAGCTTCAAAGAAAGAAAACAAGCAAATTGTATCACCTTGACCTTATCAAAGATGATTTTGGTCATCTCTTTGATCGTATAGATTTTACTCAGATTACGGGTGGATATAGTTGCAAATAATTAAGAAGCGCATGGATAAAACTGACAACACTTCCCCTTGCAAAGATGATGCTTTGATTGGATGATGTGAATTGATTGAAGCTCTTGATAATTGGTTTGAAAACACTTCATTGGCATAAAAAACTTGTTAACAATGGAGGGTGACCTCCCCATTTATAGATTTGGGGAACTGATGAGGACCATTGATCTTGTTTGAAGATCAAGGGTGAAAGATTGGTCCTCCTCATAAATGAGGGGAGTTGGAGGAGTAAATGTGAGAGGTTAGAGTGTGCAAGGAGATGCATTGATGAGGCATGGGTTATGACATGTCTTGGAAGAAGGGGGATTGCATAGGGATTTGAAGGTGATTGACTTGAGGATTGTGTAAGACTCTGGAATTTGAGGATGTGATGTGGTGACAAGTTGGATGATGATGTAATGACATCATATATTTGAGATATAAAATAAGATTTATTTGACTTATGAAAAAATGAAATGTGCATAGATCATATTATCAACTAATTAAGATGATTAATTAGTGTGATTAATTTAAATTTTTTTGTTGGTGGGATGAAGTAAAGTTATGATAGATATATGATTAATTGAAGGGGTGATGAATATTGAATTGGCTAGGGTTGTTAGTGTGGATTGGTGAATAAGGCAATGATGGTTAAAATTAACAAGAAGTGTCCAATTTAAGATGTCTATATTTTGACCCTATTTAAAAGGGTGTTGTGAGATGTGATGGGTGGACTAATAGATTTTCAAATAATGAAGAAGCCAAAAAAAAGATAGGATGATGAAGGTTAGATGATAATGGGAATGTGATAGATGATGCCACCTTGAGAGGGCATGTAGGGAAGAAGGATGCAATGGGATCTCAAAAAGAGAGAAAGAGGCTAGAATAGAAGAATCGATGGATGGGTGATGAATAAAGATGGGTTGAGATGCATAATGTGACAATGGTTGGACAATAAGATGATGATGGATAGAAAATATGAGATTAACCCATGGGTGAGATTAACCCACTTGAGCTAACGCTTACATGTATTGATATTTAATGACAATGGATGGATTTGCCCCAAATAGGGAAAATTTGAGAATGATACATCTCAAGATGAGCTGTACACTTTGATTTACCCCTAGTAAGGTGGATTGGGAAGGAAATATATTGAAAAATTCTGGGCTTGGATTTGGGAACAATTTATCCCATGGAAAAGTTTCATGCTTGATTTCCCTCGAACAAGGATACATGCAAGGGAGCAGAAGCTACGAGATACGATTGGATGAATGATTGATGGGCTAATTGATTGATTGATTGATTCTCAGGCATAGATTAAGGACTTAACCTATTACATGAATTGATGACATGATCACGTTGAGAGATGATTGATGGATAATATGGATAATTGTGGGGTACCTAGTCCCATTGGGTGTGCTAAAATGTGTACATGAAACAAAAAATAGAAGCAAATTACAGGTTGTTAGATGAATCAAAACTAAACACTAATGAAATTGCTAACTAAATCAATGAATCTTATGCCTTAGACAAGCTTCAAAGAAAAGAAACAAGCAAATTGTATAACCTTGACCTTACCAAAGATGATCTTGATTGTAGATATTTTGCTCAAATTGTGGGTGGATATAGTTTCAAATACTTATGGCCCGCATGGACAAAACCAACAACACTTCCCCTTGCAAAGTTGATGTTTTGATTGGATGATGTGAATTGATTAAAGTTCTTGATAATTGCTTTAAACAACACTTTGTTGGCATACAAAGGCTTGTTAACAATGGAGGGTGATCCCTCAATTTATAGATTTTTAGAACTAATGAGAGCCGTTGATCTTGTTTGAAGATCAAGGGTGGAGGATTGGTCTTCCTCATAAATGAGGGGAGTTGGAGGAGTAAATGTGAGAGGTTGGATTATGTAAGGAGATGCATTGATGAGGCATGGGTTATGACATGCCTTAGAACATGGGGGATTCCATGGGATTTGTGGGAGATTGACTTGGGGATTGTGTATAACTTTAGGATTTGGGGATGTGATGTGATGATAAGTTGGTTGATGATGTAATGACATCATGGAATTGAGATAGAAAATACAATATATTTGATTTATGAAAATATGAAATGTGCATAGATTATATTAAAGATTTGATACTTTCATAGTCCATATATTAAATAAAATAGTTTTTTAGAATAAATTGTGTCAAATTCTATTGTTTCTCAACGTTTCATATCTACATTTGTAATCTTTCATTAGCATAAAATTGAGATGTGGAACATCATGACCTTGCACTCCATAAAAGTTGTGGAAAATTAGCAGTTGTAAAGAGTTTTCAAAAAAGAAATAGCAATTGCGAAAAGTTACCTAAAAAATGAAAAAAAAAAACCAAACAGGTAACTTGAAAGAAAATTGCCATTAAAATTACATGGGATTAAATAGATAAAATCTGAAGATTATAAAATTATTATTTATATTGAAAACTATTAAATAAAATAATTAAGATCTATAAAATTTAAAATTACAAATATTATTATATTATAAATAATATTTTAACAATTTTTAAGTTTTTTAATAATTACAAATATTAGTAAATATTTATTATGATAATGTTTGTAATATTAAGAATAATAAAAATCATTATCTAATTTGTAATCAAATATAATAAAATAAGGTATTATTATTATTATTATTATTATTATTAAGATTTTTTTTACAAAAATAAATGTATTTAATATTATAAATAATAAAACTCATTTAATAAACTGAAAACAATACAAATCAATCTATAATATTATAATAATATTTTAAAAAATAATAATTTAACAATATGTTAATATTTACAATATTATAATTATTACAAATATTATTAAAATACTTATAATATTACAAATATTATTAAAATTATTATATTTAATGTAATATTTTAATAATATTTGTAATATAATATTTTAATAATATTTGTAATATTGTAAATAGTATTAGTAATATAATATAACTAAATAAAATTTGTAATATTTAAAATAATATTTGTAATTTTACAACTATTTTTTTATTTGATAGGGTAAAACGCTTTTGAAATCGGGGTTATGAACCGGAAAAGTGAGGATTTTGATAACTGCGCCCACCTCCAGGTACAACAAAGAGGGTAAAGGACCCCCAAGTACAACCAAAAAGGTTTGAAAGCTCCCCCAACCTTTAGCAAGTGAATTAAAGGTACCCACGACCTTGGTGAGACTAGAGAACATGAGGGTTTTAAGGATTCCCACACCCAAGGGTTTTAAGGATCTTGTAACTTGCAAGTATAACAAAGAGGGTTTGAAGGCTCCCCCAACTTTTAACAAGTGAGGTAAAGGTATCCACGACCTTGGTGAGACAAGAGAACATGAGGGTTTTAAAGGTTCCCACAACCGGGGGTTTTGAGGGTCCCGCAATCTACAGTACATAAAGAAGTTGTTAAACAGTGAATCTTGAAGGATTGTCCCCCTTCGTAGTGTCTTCTCTGAGGGTACTACAAACTAGAAGGTACCCCAAAGAATAAGGTCTTCCATCCCCAGGGTCTTCTGCACAACCTCCATACAATCGAGTTACAACGAGTGAGTTTATCTTCCCACTAAGATTCACCATCTGCTCACAACATAATAGCGGTGTTTTGAGGCTCCCACAACCATTAACAAGAAAAATAAAGGTACACATGACTTTGTCAAAATAAGAGGGTTTTAAGGACCCTACAACCTATCAAAACACAACAAAAAACAACCTACAGATCATCAGTTCAACTGGAAAAGGAGGTCTTTCGCCACCTAGGTTTTCCACACAACCTCCACATAGTTGAATCAAAACAAGTGGGCTTATCTTCTCACTTAGAATCATATCCTTTAAAAAGCATAGCAAGGGGGTTTTAAGGCTTCCATAACCATTAAATATGAAACATGAGGGTTTTAAGGTACCCACAACTGAGAGTTTTAAGGGCCCTGCAACCTTGAGTACACAAAGGTGAAACAAAATAAAGAATCTGGAAGGGTTGATACCTGACAATATTCCTAAATAGAAAGCTCTCTAGAAAAGGTTTTCTACCCTCAAAATCTTTCGCCCAACCTCTACACAGCCAAATCACAAGGAGTGAGCTTTTCCTCCCACTAAGATAACATAAATCATCCACTTTTAAATAGTAAAAGAAGGTTGCTAAGAAGCAAAGTCCTTTTAATCCCAGAAGCCCACTGTCCATAAAATATAACACTTTAAAATATAATAACGAACTTATAGTGCTAGGATGATATAAATGGATTGTTCCATTGTTCCAGCAACCAGGGGAGATTAAATCATGGATGCCTCTAACAGCCATGCCAGTCAACAACTTAGGGGAGAGGGTTCCTCTAACACCCATCTTGTTCTGAAAAAAATTGGGACTCGTAGAAGGCAAGAGTGGACTCTTTTAACATCCGCTCTATTGTAACACATCACTCCTGGGCCCCAACTTACTTCAAAAAATAACACATGATTGGAACTTGTGCAAGCAGTGCTTATGTGACTCGGATGGATTTCCTCATTATTCGAGTAACCAAATGGGGCTATGGCCAAGACTCCTCTAATATCCAGACCATTCAAAAAGCCAAGGAGATTAGATCCTCCAAGCCCCGTCATAACCTAATGAAATTGCAGGGGGTGCGATCCCTCGTCATACACCTCGTAAGAGATCCTCTAGAGAGTAGGCATGTTATGGGTGGCGGAGAAATGAGATAGATGCCAATGGCCTCTCTACTTTTGTTTATTCCCCTGTCCATCAGAGAAGTCAAAGAAAATCCAAAAGTGGGCGTTAACACCCACATCCCACCACCAGAGGCATCATGAAAAGGAGTAGATGAACGTGCCCTTGCCATCCTTAAAAGGTCGAGAACCATATGCAACAACAATGACAACTGTCGTATTCCTCTCATCCATTTTCGCTAGACTTGTAGAAGGATCGTCCCATCTAAAATGGCCACTCGAACTTCTGAGCAATGGCCTAACCATAATAATGTATCCTTCATTTCCCAGTTGCTTCATAGACACCCAACACCACCAGCACAAAGCTACAGGGCAAGAAAGATTTGAAGGCCAAATAAAATCCATCGCCACCAAACAGCTATCGATGTCAGCTGTCGTCACCACCAAATTGTCTAATATTCCTGGTTCACCGTCCACCCCCTGCTCCCTTTCCTGCTCGACCTCATTTCAAACTATTTTACAACTATTAATATAAATATTTTTTATAATATTACAGATATTTGTAGTATACAAATAAAACAATTATTATTACATAAAATAAAAGTTAGAAACCTAATAAATTAAAGATTTTGTTGACTCTAGAGATTTTGTTAATTTTATCAAAGATAAAAATGTAGAACATAATGAATTGTTAGTCAATTTTGACATGGTTTTACTTTACACTAAAGTACTCATCAAAGAAGCATTTGAGGTTGTCCTTAATCTTACTAACAACAAAACAACTAATTTAGTTTTATTGTGTTTAAATTTAACTTTTTCACATTTAAAGGTGTTATCTACGAACAATGTGAAGGCATGGCAGTGGGCTCTCTTTTGTCACTAGTAGTGGCCAACTTCTTCATGGAAAAGTTTGAAAATAATGCTCTTTACTCCTTTCCACTTCAACTTAAATGGTGAAAAAGATATGTCGACAACACAAATTTATGCTAACAACATGGCTTACAGAGTCTAGAAGAATTTTATTCCAACATTAATAGTCTATTTCCCAGCATAAAATTTACCAAAGAAATTGAGATAGACAAGAAACTATTGTTTTTACATGTCCTTTTATTTAGAAAAGATGATGGCTCATTAGATAGAAATGTCTATAGAAAAGACATACATATATACCTTTACCTACATGCATCCTGCTCAAAAGGCAAGTGCTCTCAAAACTTTGATCAATAGGGCTTACAATTTTTTTGATGAAGACCACAATGATCAAGAAATCGAGCACTTAAAAGGGTTTTTACTCTGAATGGATACATAGGTAAGCAAATAGCCAAAGCTATCAAACAAGTGAAAGAGATTATTGGTAGAACTAAGAGTAAGAATTCCTTGATAGAAAGATTGGTAGCTTATTTTCCATATGTTGAAGGCATTTCTAAAAAGATAGTAAAATTTTCAAGTGCTAGAATATTGACTCCACTTTCCTTCCTATAAATAAGTTGTATATGTTTTAAGCTCTATCAAGGATCATATGGATCTTAATTTTTGAAACAAAGTCTACATCGTTGATTGTTCGTGTGTTATACCTTACATGAGAGAGAAATAGAGGTCTGTTTGCACTAGAATTAGAGAGCATTTAACAGATATGCGTCTTGAAAGAAAATAAAAATCAGCGCTTGTAAAGCATTCCTTCAAGACAAAACATTCTATCAATATTGAAGAAGCTAGAGTCATTGTTGCAGAAAATCACCTCCAAAAATGTAAGGTAAGGGAAGCCATTAAAATCTTGAAACATCCTAACAATCTAAATAGAGATGAAAGGTTGGTGGGTATTAGTCATGCGTGGAAGCCTACGATTTATAAAGGTTAGTGTTTCTTCCTTAACCTTTCCTAGTGTTGTGGGGCAAGTGTATTTTGAACTCTTTACATTTTCAATAAGGGAATCTATTATATTTATAATTATTTATTTATTTTTGTTTTTGTTTGTATAATATTTTCATTAATATTTTAACTAATTCTTAGTAAACATTAGGTCAGTTTTCTATTTTGACATTTTGTTTGATTTCTGTTTTTATCTTTTTTTGTTTAATTTTTTGTTGTTTATAATATTAGGTCATTTGAGATTTGAATTTAGAATTTGTTTATGTTTATTATCGTTTTTATTTCGTATTAATTTTAAATTATCAGGTTTTTAATTTTAATTTTAAATTCTATTTGTAATATTACAAATATCTGTAATATTATATATAATATTTGTATTAATAGTTGTAAAATTACAAATATTATTGCAAATATATTTTAAACATTACATATTTTATTTAGTTATATTATATTATTAACATATTACATTAAATATAATAATTTTAATAATATTTGTAATATTATAAATATTAACATATTATTAAATTATTATTTTTACTATTATTATAATATTATAGATTGATTTGTATTGTTTTCCATTTATTAAATGAGTATTATTTAAAATATTAAATACATTTATGTTTGTAATACAAATCTTAATATTAATAATATTTTATTTTATTATATTTGATTACAAATTACACAATAATTTTTATTATTCTTAATATTACAAATATTATTAAAAATATTATCATAATAAATATTTAATAATATTTGTAGTTATTAAAAATCTTAAATATTATTAAAATATCATTTATAATATAATAATATTTGTAATTTTAAATCATGTAAATCTTAATTATTTTATTTAATAGTTTTTAATATAGATAATAATTTTATAATCCTCAGATTTTATCTATTTAATCCCACGTAATTTTAATGGCAATTTCCTTTAGGGTTGTCTCCTTTTTTTTCATTTTTTGGGCAACTTTTTACAATGGCTATTTCTTTTTGGGAAACTCTTTACAATTGCTAATTTTTCATAACTTTTATGGAGTGCAAGGTCATGTTCCATATTTCAATTTTCTCATGATGAAAGATCATAGATGTGGATCCAAAACGTTGAGAAACAATAAAATTTGGCATAATTTATTCTAAAAAAACTATTTTATTTAGATTATATTATCAACTAATTAAGATGATTAATTAGTATGATTAATATGGATTTTATTGCTGGTGGAATGGGGTAAGGTCATGATAGGGATATGATTAATTGGCTAGGGGTTGGTGAATAGTGGATTGGCTAGGGTTGTTAGTGCAGATTGGTGAACAAGGAAATGATGGTTAAAATTGAGTGTCAAATTTTAGATGTCTACAAATATGTTTTAGCTACTTCTAAATTTTGTATGCCACATATACAATGATTAATTTATAACCATTCTAATTTCTAAGATAGTGCAAGAAAATGTGAGTTTCTAAATTTCTATTTATAAACAAGCACTACTACATTTAGTGTGATTCACACCTCAATTTCGATTGAAATTGATTATTTTTGGTGTTTTTACACCATTTGTTTTGAAAAATTGTGACGACTTGGGTGACACAACTCTGATGCAAAAGTGATGAGATTAGACATATTTATTGCTTCGTTGTTGTGTCACATCTAAGTCAATATTACACTGAAAGTTGGTGTCTCATTGGCACCAGATTTGCATTGAAAATTGGTTAAAAAATAATAAACATGAATTAATTGTTAGGTTGTGGAGCCAAAAGCTTCAACCTTTGCAAACTAGGAACTAATGGTTGCTGAGTTCTACAGGAACCGGCGTCGGCAGTATGACCGACGTCGGCAGGATCCAGTGCAGAAGGCAACCGGCGACGGCAGGAAGTCGGCCGACGTCGGCATAACCAGACCAGCAGGGACCGACGTCGGTCGCCTGTGTGTTCCCGAAGTGTTCGTTTCACGGACAGTTAGTTAAGTGAACGATGAGTTTGCATGTCAAGACCAGCCAGAGTCTTGGGCTGCGAGGATAATTGTCTAAATTAAGAGTCCTAGTTATTGTTTTGAGTTAAGGATCTATTTATAGACCCATTGGCATGTATTGTTTAAGGCATGAGATAGAAAGGAAGAGTTCCTTCTAGTTGTAAGATCTATGAGTTGCAGGTTGTTGCAAGCTCATTGGTGATCTACATGTAAGTTTGGTCTTTGAATTGCAGGTTGCAGGTTCATGAGAGATCAGCTTGAAGTGCTATAGAGTGCTTGATGTACCGGCAGGGTTATTACTGACTGGTTGGTGAGGTGAATACCAATTCTGTGTGTGAGTTGGTTGTTGGGACCGTTTTTGTGTAGGAGAGTGTGTGTGAGAAGAATTACTGTACACTTGAGGTGTGGCGAATCTCTGTAAGGTGAAAGAGTGTGGCGGCTCTTTGATGTATTCTTTTCTGTTAGTGTTAATACAAATTAGTGTATTGTCTCTCATATTCTGTGCTATTGGTGAATTCTAGTTACTTGTGTTTCTGGTTATTTCCGCATATTCAATTGCTTATATATTTGGTAATCATACTGTGCTCTATCTGAGGAGCAAGATCCTAACCAGTGGAGTCAGAGCATGTTTGTTGTTCTCTGATTTCCTGACAAGTGGTATCAGAGCCTTGGTTGTAGGTTCTTGAGCTTGATACCAACAATTAGTATCAGAGCTTTTGGTTGGGATACTAACAGATTGGTGTAGATCTGGGTAGTGTGTTTTGATTACAGGTTACTCACAGGGTTTCTGTTTGAGTGGGTGTTGAGCAATGTCAGAAAGCAGTCAACTATGAATGGACAAGTTCAATGGCAAGAACTACCAATTATGGAGGATGCAGATTGAGAACTATCTGTATCAGAAAAATTTGTACTTACCGTTGGGTGGGGTTGCTAGCAAACCCTTGGATATGAAAGATGAAGAATGGGAGGTTCTTGATCGGAAGGCTCTGGGATCTGTTAGATTGAGTCTTGATTCATCTGTGATTTCCAGCTTATCACAGTGTAAGACAACGGTGGAGTTGATGAAATCTTTGGCAAATTTATATGAAAAACCCTCGGCTTCAAACAAGGTATTTCTTATGAAGCGTTTATTTAATTTGCAAATGTTGGAAGGTGGATCTATTCATAGCCATCTTAGTGATTTCCATGGTTTGGTAAACCAGTTAAGTTCAGTTAATATTGTATTTGATGATGAACTTAGAGCTCTCTTAATCTTGTGTTCATTACCTGAAAGTTGGGAAGGTTTGGTAATGGCAGTTTCTAATACTGTGTCTCCTTCAAAAGTCTTAAAAGTGGATGATGTTGTGAGCGTGATTTTGAATGAAGAGATACGCAGGAAAAGCACAGGGGAATTATCCGGAAATGCTTTGAGTGTTGAAGGAAGAGGAAGGCCAAGAGAGAGGACAGAGCGTGGGAGATCAAGGTCGAAGACAGGCAAGAGATCCAAGTCCAGGTATGGCAGAATAACCTGCTGGAAATGTGGAAAGCAAGGGCACTTAAAGAGAGATTGCAGATCGGGTGAAGATCATCATGAAGAACATGAAGAAGAAGCAGATGTTGCAGGCTACGTTGCACAGGATGCTCTGGTATGTTCTTTGGATAAAGTAGAATCTTGGGTATTAGATTCTGGTGCCTCTTTTCATGCATCTCCACATAGAGAATTTTTTCATGAGTATGTCCAGAGAGACTTTGGAGAAATTTGTGTAGGGGATGGTAAGTCTTGTCAGATTGTTGGCAAAGGCAAAGTGAAGCTGAAATTGCAGACATGTGACACATGGGTGTTAAAGGAGGTCATGCATGTCCCAGTTCTGAAGCGGAATCTGATTTCGGTTAGAAGCTTGGGTGAAGAGGGTTGCACAGTAACTCTCACAGCGGACTCTTGGAAGGTTACCAAGGGTACACTTGTTATAGCTAGAGGTAAGAAAGTAGGTACGCTTTATCTATCTACTTGTTTTACTGATTCTCTTTCTGGGTTATCTACTTCAGCTGTAGATTCAGAGATGTGGCTTGATAGGCTTGGTCACATAGATAAGAAGGAGATGCTGGTTCTTGAGTCAAAGAATATGCTTTCGGATTTGGAAGGCATGGATCGTGGTTTCTGTATGCAGAAGAAGAAAGTAAGGTTTCTTGAGGAATCCGATGTTAGTGACAAGAACGGGAAAGCCTTGGTTTTCAAGGAGAAGGTGACGGACAGAGTTCAGCATAAGGTGCAGAGGAATTTTGAGCAGAGCAAAGGTGATTTGGACAAGGTTTTGATCCAAAAAGGGCTCGCGGGAAAAAGTCAGGTCTCACAAGAAAAACACAGAGACCGACGTCGGCAGGAAAACCGGCGTCGGTGTCCAGACAGGGACCGACGTCGGCTATGTGCAGCTCGACGTCGGTGACTCAGGGCAGACAGAGACCGGCGTCGGCCAGGGGAAATCGACGTCGGCAGAGAGGCAGTCGCAGGGAACCGATATCGGTCGGCTGTAGACTGAGATGTGACCGACATCGGTTACTGAGACGAATTTTGGGTGGACAGCTAGTTGTCATGGAGTCTCAAGCGCCCATTTGGAGGACTGAAGGTGTAAGTAAGTTCTTAAATTCGTCATTTCCCTTCTTTACACTACTTGTTGCTCACTTATGGCATAGGACCAGGAAGTTATTGAAGAAGCAGAACAGGTAGATCCAGGAAACAGTGGGAGCTTGGCATGGATGAGGATGTGATTCCTTGGAGGAGAACCAAACAGGGGTTTTGGGTAGTGTTGCCAGCTGGAAGTAAGCACTGAAAGATGAATGGATGTTGAGGATGAAGAAGAGCGGAAATGGATACATGAGATGGAAGATCAGGGTATATGATCTTGTATTAGCTGCAAGGCAATGGAGGTTTGATCATTGTGTTTCTCTTTACCAGGTTGGATAGTATTAGCTACACTATTCTATTTTCTGTATGATGTGCTTGTTGCAGGGTTACATATACAGGTATTTCTGAACTAAAGGTAAAGCTAGTTCAGGTGTTTGTCATGGAGAATCTGGGAGCAGCAAGGTTCTTTGGCATGAGTGTGTTCTAGAGACATGGAGGTCTTGTTGACTTTGTTTCAGGATGATTGTGTGAAACCGGTTAGCACACCGATGGTAAGACAGTTCATAGAACAGGTGTCTTGATTCACATAGTGAGGTTGAGTGCATGGTATGTACTAAACCTGAGTTTTCCCAAGCAGTGGGAGTTGTCACAAGTTTGGAGTCAATCCGGGAGAGTAATACTGAAGGGCAGTTCAGTGGGACCAGCAGCAGGTGCACATGCTATGCAGGGTCAAGTTCTTTTTCTACATGGTTGTAGATGCGGATGTGGCAGGTAATTTGGATGACAGTTTTTACATCACGGATTTTGTGGTGGTTGGTCTTCAAGAGTGATCTTGAGGAGGGATACAAAGCCAAGGAAATAAACTAGACGGTGTACAGGTACAGGTACAGGTTGCAGCTGTTTATCTCCAAGTGGGAGATTGTTAGGTTGTGGAGCTAAAAGCTTCAACCTTTGCAAACTAGGAACTAATGGTTGTTGAGTTCTACAGGAACCGGCGTCGGCAGTATGACCGACGTCGGCAGGATCCAGTGCAGAAGGCAACCGACGACGGCAGGAAGTCGACCGACGTCGGCATAACCAGACCAGCAGGGACCGACGTCGGTCGCCTGTGTGTTCCTGAAGTGTTCGTTTCACGGACAGTTAGTTAAGTGAACGATGAGTTTGCATGTCAAGACCAGCCAGAGTCTTGGGCTGCGAGGATAATTGTCTAAATTAAGAGTCCTAGTTATTGTTTTGAGTTAAGGATCTATTTATAGACCCATTGGCATGTATTGTTTAAGGCATGAGATAGAAAGGAAGAGTTCCTTCTAGTTGTAAGATCTATGAGTTGCAGGTTGTTGCAAGCTCATTGGTGATCTACATGTAAGTTTGGTCTTTGAATTGCAGGTTGCAGGTTCATGAGAGATCAGCTTGAAGTGCTATAGAGTGCTTGATGTACCGGCAGGGTTATTACTGACTGGTTGGTGAGGTGAACACCAATTCTGTGTGTGAGTTGGTTGTTGGGACCATTTTTGTGTAGGAGAGTGTGTGTGAAAAGAATTACTGTACACTTGAGGTGTGGCGAATCTCTGTAAGGTGAAAGAGTGTGACGGCTCTTTGATGTATTCTTTTCTGTTAGTGTTAATACAAATTAGTGTATTGTCTCTCATATTCTGTGCTATTGGTGAATTCTAGTTACTTGTGTTTCTGGTTATTTCCGCATATTCAATTGCTTATATATTTGGTAATCATACTGTGCTCTATCTGAGGAGCAAGATCCTAACCAGTGGAGTCAGAGCATGTTTGTTGTTCTCTGATTTCCTGACATTAATTACTACGTGGATCCACACCTACACAAATGCAAGGTCGAATCTGACCAGTTGACATTATAAAACCTAGTCTCGTGGTAATGTTCCATTCCATATAGAGCGAGTTAATTAAGGGATTTGAACCAACAAGTGCTTGGTGTGAGGAGAAGTTATAAATTTAACATAATGTAACTTCAACTACTAAAAACCATTCATCTTCAGAGACACATCATACCGCACTTCATTCAAAGATTTGAACTCTAGTTGTACATACTTTCAAACCCCACATAATTAAACAAAGGTTTTGGGCATACCGAATCTAAAAACCTTTACATCGAAAATAAATCTAAAGTTAAGCTTGTCAGCATTTTTAATAAAATAAACCTTATTTTTAACCATTAAATTTCAAGTCCATTCGAAACAACTAACACAAACATGAGGTTGAATCTGACTAGTTGCCATTATAAAATATAGGCTCATGGTAATGCTCCACTCCATATAAAGCAAGTTATCAAAGGGATTTGAACCAACAAGTACTCGGTGTGGGGAGAAGTTATCATCCTCTTATATATATATATATATATATATATATATATATATATATATATATATATATTAAAGTTTTAGTTTTTGTTACTATGAGTGCAATGCTTTCATGTATATCTTATGAAAATTCAATGCAATGTACATTCAACTACTAAAAACCATTCATCTTTAGAGACACATCATACCACACTTCATCCAAATATTTGAACTTTAGTTGTACAAACTTTTCCTTTCAAACCCCACATAATTAACCTGAGATTTTGGGCATACACGATCTAGAAACCTTTACATTTGAAATAAATTCAAAGTTAAGCTTGTCACCATTTTCAATAAAATAAACCCTATTTTTAACCATTACAATTCAAGTCCATTCTAAACAACTAACATAGTCCCATTGTGTTTAATTTTTTTTCATTTAACGGACTTTAAAATTTATGTGAAAATGTATAAAAACCCTCACATTTGAATTAAATCTAAAATTGATATTACTGTCATTTTAGAAAAATAAATCATAGTATTAACTATTAAAATTTATTTCCATTAAACGTAACTGAAAAATCTCTATCCATTTAAAATATTTTTTTCATTCTACGGACTTCAAAATTTATGTGAAAATAATCAAATTATAGTTGGCGCTAATTCTTTTCACAACACACTTATGGAAAGGGAATGAAAAATGATGAAAATGGAAAGGAGTAAACTACATTTTTGATAAGATCTTTAAATCATAATCGACCATATGATTTAGGGAAGTGGGTGACTAGAAAAAAGGTGTCACAAAAATGACGTGGATCCAATTTAAGTAAGAAACTACCCATTTCTTGAAATGTAGTATGAATGATAGGTAAGGTTGAATAATGATTACAAAAAATGAGGAAAATTAAAAATTAGACTAAGATGCAAGGATAGGAAAAATCAAAATAAGATGCAAATATGAAAATAAGACAAATATCCTTGTACTTCTATTAGTTATGATATGTAATAAAAGGTGCATTAAATAGTAAAAAAAAAAAAAAAAAAACTGTAATTTTAATTTAAAGTGCATTTGAGAAAACATCCTTCCACATAATACCGTAACGGTAGGTAGTTGGCCAATAAGGTTGTGAGTGAGACTGCAAGTTCAAATCATGTTCTAGATCTTTGTGCATGCCCATATTGTATCATCAGCCTCACATCAAAATCTTCAGTTGGTATGTTCCAAATTGGTTGGTTTCGTCTATGTGGAATTTGCTACTTATTTTGGCACAGGTAAGTGCATCTATTTCTCTTTCGACTCTATGTGTGACGTTGAGGCCTAATTATGTGCATGACTCACATAATTATTTCTCCTTCACCTATAACTTTAGGTCGACCTTTATGTACTATTTTTATGCCTACGAAAGTGATAGAAAAATGGGTTGAGTTGACCTCAACCAACCCTCGTTAACTAGTTGAGTATTGCCTACATACCCAATTCTCCAAGGAGGGAATCAAACCGCATGTAGTTCTCCATGTTAGGCTATTGTTTTCAAGTGCTCATTCAAAGAATGCAACCTATGAATCTTGGCACTTAATACTTTGCAAATAATAGTCTTGGCTTGACTCTTGAAATGCTTTAGATTTGGTAAAGACCTATTCCTAGTGACTAAATGATAAATTGGGAGAAATAGGGTAGTCTTCTTGCATATACAATAACTTATATATGTCTTTTGGTAAGTGCTACATAGGTAATATGTCTATGTCTATTTTGTATTTATAGGAGATTATTTGGTATAATTATCACACCACCAACACACTAGACAAATGGGTCGATCCATAGGAAATATTTGAACAGAAATATGACCATTTCTTGTCGTGATATAGAACCATCAGATTCAGATAGAACCATCCATAATGGTATGTTTTAAGTCTGACGTTCTCCACTAGGAGATAGGAAATCCGGTATGATGATTTAGAGATGTATGAGTAAGATATATATCTGATTTGACATATTATGTGGGCTTCCAATATGTGATTGTTAGCAACTTGTGGAGGTTAAAACCCATAACAAGTATGTGTATGTAAGAGAATGACAAATAAGAGTCAAATATGTGTGCACAAGTCATGTAGGGTAAAAGTAAAGATAAAATTGTCAATGTCAAGTATCTTGTGCCATATTTTAGTGTCTACATTAAAAACACCTTGTTTTCAACCATATTGAACTAACAAAATGGAATTATACATCAATGCTTTGATGGAGTATGATAAAAGGGGTTATTTTTCAAACATATTGCACTTTGATTGTCACAATATATCCTAACTACTTTATTTAAGCAAAAAATATATAAACACAACCTATATAGCCATATAAATTCCTTACTTGCATAAGTGACTGCCATGTACTCAACTTTTGTAGTGGATAGTGCAATTACTGCCTAGATCTTGCTCATTCGACTAATTTTTCCACCAAATAGATTAAACACATAATTGCTTGTAAATATTCAACCGTAAAGATCTCTAGCCCAATCAACATCAACAAATCCTTTTACATTTATTTTTTAATTTGACTCAGGTGCTCCTTGGTAGCAAATTACATAAGTTGAAGTGCCACTCAAATATCTGAAGATCCTCTTCACTTTAGTCTAATGTAACTTTCTTGGTTTAGACATGTATATTTTCACAATTCCCACTGTATGGGAAATGACCGATTGAGTGTAGATAATAGCATACATCAAAATTTTAACAAAACTTGTATAAAGAACCTTGGACTTTTCCTCAATGTCTTCTTATGTCTTGGGACACTATTCAACTGATAAATTTTTATCAACATGAAATGGAGTACTCACAAGTTTACATTTATGCATTTTAAACCTTTACAAATTCATCTCAACATGTTTCTTTTGATTCAATCACACTCTCCAATTTGGTCAATCCATTTTAATTTTCATGTCCAAAAAGAATTTTACAGGACCTAAATCCTTCATATCAAACTGAGATGACAATTAAGCTTTAACAATCTTGATTATTTCCTTGTCTTAAACAATGATGATTTTATATAAAAAATGAAATATCACCTTGATTGTTGGAGCTATCTTAAACAAAATAATAACCCCATTAAGAAGATTTAACAAAATTTATTAAGAACTCTTCATTGCATGCCGACACTAAGAAGAAGCTCATTCCTTCTAAAAAATGACTTCTATAATATATGGTCAACTTAAAGTACACAAAGAGGGTGCTCCTATGAGAATCATTATTTGTTTTGATTGGTAATTGAGGGTTGATGGGACCCTCTCCCTTGATTGAAAATGAACCAAAATACAAACAACTTTGGCCAATTCAGAAACACAACATGATACGCCAAGAAAAAGGACCAAGTCTGAGAAACCAAAATAAGAGATCAACCACAAGCAAAACCATCCCACCAAGAAAACAACCCAAGACATGGTTACAAACTAACCATTCAGAAAACAAATCCCATAAACCAAAACCTAAAATTGACAACCCAAAACCAACCTAATAAATCAACCCCCACCAAGGGGTGACCAAGACTAGATCTGATTGAAGGAACCCTGGAATACACCCTTGCTACCAAAGTCCACTCCAACACTGGTACCACCCAGAGTGTCACTACCATATGCCTCCCCTAATGAAGTCAAACTACCTTACTGTCGCTTGAATAGAGCCATCCTTCTACTGTCAACAACCCTAACACCTAAAGCAACTTCCTCCCCTATGTCGGAGTGGGCCACAATCGAAGATTGATCAGGATAGGATTGAATGCACAAAGTTGAACCTGTATTGAAGAGTAAAATTAGAAGAATAATTCAAATGAGAGAATCTTGTCTTCATAACCAAAATATTGTATTAGCAACATTCCTGGTTGGTTCTAGATTAATTAGCCAAATAGTTTTAGGACATGTACATATATAGGTGAAAGATAGATATGTCCTCACATCCTAATGAATGTATGATTATTTTACCCAATGACCTTTATTAGATACTTAAGTGACACCTAAGCAAGCTAACTCGACCGTGTAGTTGAAACCACGTAGTGAAAAAAACCTACACTAACACCCCCCTTAAGTGTAGCTTAGGTGGGTAGTAGAATTGGGTCTTGACACAAAGACTTTATGAGATACCCAAGTACATACAAATCTATCATAAAGTAGAGAAAATGAAAAAAACACCCATAGGAAAAAGTCCCCTCCAAAAGAGAGAAAAAAAGAAGAGTGGGATAAAAAGCCCCACTAGAAGCTACAATTACTTGTATCCACCCTGTATCCTACAAAATATGGCAAATGTGTGCCTCCACAAAGAAGAGAGAGAAGGTAAGCACAAAATGTCACACGAAGATTGTTGTAGTAGGTCCCTCTACAACAAATGATGTCTCTTAATTTTGGAAGAAAGAGATCTCGAGTTATCAAACTATTGAATTCCCACTCAAGTGGAATGCAAGTAGGAATCAAGATCTAAATCTTTGGAAAATGCTCAAATGTTTCCAACCTCGTGTTCAAATGTGCCAAACTCTAATCAAGAATCCTAGGCCTAATTGTAGAAGATGTCAATAAGGAAGTATAAAATGAAGGAAAAAGAGCACGAGGGTTTATAAGTACCCTCATGACATCTAGAGAAGAAGATGCAACTCTAATAGAGTTGTCATCAAAGAGAAGACAGATCTTCAATGGTGTCATTTAGATCCAAAATGTGAGACTCTAAAAACAAATAAGATATGTCTAATAAAAAAATTGCCCTAATAAGGTGAATCCAAAAGACATGTAATCTTGCTGCAAAGAATCACTAAAAGCTCTCGAAAGATTAATCTGAACTCTGTACTAGCAATAGGGGAAGGTGGAATCTCAGTGTATGTCATGTGACTATATTGCACACCCATAAAATGTCCTAATGTGAAGAGTAAATCTATGATGGCTCTGGAAGAGAAACATCTTGTATAAAAATGAATGTGAATTCTGTAGTATGGCAACTAAGGTCTGGCAGAATCTCATTATGTAGTGGTGGCTTGATAAAAGGAAGAACATTGTCCATCAAGAATGTGTCATCACAAGAAATAGAAGTAGGAGTGACATAAATCTCAGTAGGAACTCTGAAAAGAGTCTGAAGAGTGCTCCAAATAGTGCAGAGACACTTGTATGCTCCACATAGTAATGAAGATCCATGCAAACATGCAATAAAAAGTGACCAAGAACCTTATCACAAGTGTTAGCCCACTTATTGTACTGATCTGAATCAGAAGGGACATGAATTTGTCCATATAAGAGTGAAGTATGATTCTTTTTAATAAGAAAATGTTCTATATACGCACACCAAGAAGCATAGTTGGTCTTTCCAAGAAGAATCACTAGAGTAGAATCAACTATCCTCATCTGATGTCTCCCAAGTGGAGATATGTGAGTCGACATGACCACAAATAACCATGCACGCTCAATATGAGGGATGTCAGACTCAGTCAAAAATGCATCCAAATGAGCAATATGTGCAATAGTCACCAAATTCCCCCTGATATTGTATAGGTTGGCACTTTATATTTGAGTGTGTATACAATCAACACATTTAAGTGTGTATGCAATCAACATGTATATAAAAGTAACACAAGTATGTAGAAGAGGAATAATTCAACCCACCTAAAACTACAGGGGATCAATTTTATAAGGCTCAAGAATATCATAAATGCGTAAAGCTCGAAAAAACTCGCACCTTCAAAAAAAAATCACCTAAAACGGAGCTATAAGGTGATAATTATGTGAGTTTGAAATTCTTAAAAAAATTTACCTTGCAAAATTAATATTTTAGGTTTAATAAAGGATTTGAGTCAACTTTTCATTGAAATGTTAAGCCCCCTTGGGTTGGTTATGACCAGGCGTTTAATTTCTATGTGACCAAGGGCTAAAGGTGAGAATGGGTGTAATTTGCTTGATTTAATTTGACGTCCTCTCAGAAGTTATAGTCCAAACAAGGTGTTAAGGACAATGTCACGATCGGGTATAGTCACAACCATTTACAGTTGTGACCCAAAGTCATGGTTAGTTACAATCATTGGTCGCTAGTAGGTATAGCCATGTTGCAAGCCTACATAGTGCTAGCTCAACAGATTGCATACATAAGTACAATTAGTCATAGGTACAGTCTACTTGATCTAACTAAAAATTCAAATGAAGACTACAAAACCTATCAAAATGCCAAATCTACACATAAAACCTCAGATCTGCAACAAATCGTGTGGTTTCATCCATAAAAAATACTCACTATGTCTTTTGAAAAACCCAATAAAACACAAATTTTTTTACTCTTCTACCACCAAATGGTACAAATATGGATGAAATTTGAAAAATTACTTTCAAACCCTCCAAAATGGTAAAAAATAACCTCTTATGAAACTAATTTGTGTTTATAGTCAATCCTAGGGTTTTGATACCTTATGAATCCAATGATGTTATCCATTTTTTGTTTGGAGACCTTAACGGTATAGATCTACATGGATTTTGTAGAAACCCCACCAAAACCTTGAAAATTGAATTCACGAAGAATACCAAAAAGAAGCTAGAATGCAAGGGAGATCACAATAGAATCGATGGCATTCATCTACCAACACTGTTTTGATACCATGTTAGAGTGGGACACAATCGAGGATCGGTCTGGATATGATCAAATACATGAAGTTGAACCTATATGGAATAGTGAAATCAGAAGAATAATTAAAATGAGAGAAGCTTGTCTTCACAACCAAAATATTGTATTAACATCCCTAGTTGGTTCAGATAACTTTAGAAAAGGTACATATATAGGTGGAAGATAGACATGTACTCACATCTTCATGAATGTAGGATTATCTTCCCCAATGACCTTTAATAAACACCGAACACCTAAACAAGCTAACTTGACCATGTAGGTAAAATCACATGGTGGGTAAAATCCTACACTAACAACCCACAACCACCAACCTTTGTTGAGGCTAAGACTACCCAACCTGTTATGCCATGAAGTGATCGCCTAGACCTGAAACATGAGCTACATCCTCCAAATGATCTTGTATATGACAAGGGGCATCCCAGTGTCTCGTACTAGGACCCACCCCATGTTCCTAAGGGGTAAATAGGGGGATTTTGTTACCAAAGAAATGTACCATTAACTTAGTTTCCAAGTACAAGCAAGACGACATACGATAGCTCAAGGCCATCTCCACCATTGCCAAGGGAGACTTGAGTGAAGCTAAGTCTAAGGCCGGATTCCTGAGGCACTCATGGATGTGTTTGACATGCTTCAACAAGTTGTAAAAGTAGTCCTTTAAATCCCTAAAGACTTTGAGAGGGATTAAAAATTAGAATTGCATTTTGGAGAAGATCAAAGCGCAAAGCTCAACCAGTAAAAACTCCTCCACAACCAACTTGATTCCCACTTGAAAGTCTAGGTGTACTATCTTCTCCCCAATTGATAATGTGAGTTCCTTGCCCTGAAGTAATAACAACAGATTTCCAAAAAACATCAATGCGAGCTACAAATTAACCTTGATGCAATATGATGTCTCAAGAAAAACCAACCCCACAATCTCTTTAATAGCCTACAAAGCTTGCCCATATTGGATAACAAAAACCTTCTTCAACCTGGCATCAAACACATTAATTTCAAAGGCCATTTCATGCTTGGGCATAATTACTCTTAGCGATGGTTCTCTTAGGGAAATTTGGAGCATTTGATCCATCGCTATAGAGGCCCCATGTGAAGTAAAATTTGAGACTCACCTTACATTATACGCGACTTACCAAACCATCCAGGCACCCTCAGATAAATGCAAGCACTATGTTGGGTATAAGAGCAACTCTAACATGCACGGATGGGAATGGAAAAGTCCCATCCAAGTGAATAATCCTCCCTCACATCCCAATCATGGGGCATGTCCCACAATAAAACCAAACACCTAAGTTGATACAAGACCCAACCTTGTATTTGGCTAAGCACCCCATGAGTTGTCCACAATTAGGGCCTTGACCTGGGTGATGCTTTTGTTAGCTAAGAAATCCATTTCAGAATTGGCCTCGTAGAAGTAATGCTTGGTCTCCCAATCACTAAGAGAGTCCAACACATCCCAAACACACCCTAAAATGTCCACAATATTCCACAAACTAGCCTTCTGGTTGTGTAACACTTAGATTATAACCATTGAATCACCTTTGATGATAACAATCTTAATGCCACATTTAACAACTAAATCCAAACCTAGCACACGATCTTGTGTTTCTGCCTCATTTTTTGCTTTGTCAATTAGCTTCTATGAAGCCACTCTGATCAAAGATCCTGCACAATCTTGAATCATATAACCTGCCCCTAATACCCCTGGGTTTCCTCTAACCATGCCATCAAAGTTCATCTTAAACATCTCGATGGGTAGGGGTGACTGATCCAACTTACCAGCGCATTAAATAGCCTTATAGGAATAGATAGACCCATTAATGGGGCTTATGAGACCCATTATAAATATGATAAATTTTCCCACTTGTCAACTTGCCACCTTCCTTACTAAAAAACTTAAACCTTTAGTAACACTTCTTACATATAAGATTCATACCCTTTTGTTGAATTCATAAAAGAGAAAACAATGGATAACCTAGGTTCGAATATTAGTTTTGATTTTGTCTCTTTTCACTAAAATTTTGATTAACAAAGCCATTGAAATAATTAAAGAAATCATTGATGATGAAACCACCAAATGGGTTGAAATTTGATTATGATCTACATTCTTTAGCTTTGAAGGTGAAATATCCTTGTGTTTCTCATCTTTTCCTTCACATAAATATTCTCTCGTGCACAACTTCCACTCAAGAAACATTTTATCACAGGGTCAAATGCCCTATCTCTTTAAACAAAGCTAAAACCTAGTTCTTAGAATAAATAGTCACATATTACTCATAAAAACTTAATCACGATACATAAATAGGTTACTATTATCCTACAACTTAGAAGTCATGCATTATCACTATAAATGAGGAATCACCTAAATCCTATTCTATCGTTGAGTTACAACTCACGTACAATTACACACACTCTGCTAAACATATCTATAATGATGAGTTATCTTTAACAACTCATTCATACACATACAATATTCTTATGATGCCTTAATATATATAATATCCAACATTTCCCCCCTTAGTGCTGACATAAGGAGAGAAATCACATCACACGAACTAGAAACAAAAAATTGTGTCAACACATACATATATGCACTTTGCTACTCATGACAATTGGTACTTGTGATGACCTACATATGTGAACACAATTATTCATGCTTTTACTTCCAAAGAGTGTTAGGTTTCTCATCGACAAACCACATACTTCCAGTGATAACCTACATACGTGTGCACAACTATTCACATTTTTACTTTCTATGAGTGTTAGTGTACTCATTGGCCTATCACTTTGAAATATTCAATGAATGACACATAGTAGACTATTTATCTCATGTTCATTTGGTTACAATACACTATTTCCATTAAATGATGCACATAGAGCAAACCCCTTATGAATTGGAAATACATATTTTTCACGACATAGGGTTCACTAAAAATGCCTCTGTTTATAAGGAGAAGTTTTAACTTGATACTTTTGATGACATTCATCAACTTATTTGAACTGATGAGACAAAAATAATTAATGACATTACTAGATGCAAGACCCAACAAATTATATATTAAAGACTATCTATTTAAACATTAAACTCTACTCAATGTTCAAATGGAATATACTAAACTTAATATTACAATGATATAAAATTATATCATATCTCTATTAACCTAAAAAAACACTTTGTCACTAATCTAAGCAATTAAACAATAATGTTTTATAACAAATGAAACCTAGACTCTTTGACCTTGTAATTGTAACAAACTATAAAACATTTTTTTAAGTACTATTGACGTAAACTAAGGGAGAGGAGCCAATAGTTGAGCGGGGTCCAATAGTTGAGAGGGTAGTTGAGGGTATGGGCCCCAACTCTTGAACATATTTTTATTAAAAATAGATAAATTTTTCATTGATTACAAACACATAAGAACCCAATACTTGAACATTGGTATTCTACAAAGTTTCATAAAAAAAATTAACTTGTACACAAGATAGTGTACTATTATTAGTACACAATATCCCAACTACTAATATCTAGATTTAAGATTTGCATGGATAAATGTAAAAATTAAGTTCAAAAATATAAATTTTATATTGCTTCTCAACTACAATATGTCCTTTCACTGACTATCAATAGTTACAATTATATCAAGTTATTACAACAGGTTGTGCTAACTTCTAAATTAACTTTTCCATTTTTTACAATATCTTCTACTCAGCTATATGTCCCCTTTCTCTTCTATTTGCTTTTATTTCGAATTTTATTAGTGCTACAATCCAAATCCTTGCATGTTTAAAAAATGTGTAAGGCTCACCGGAAAAAAATAAAATCATATTCCCAATTGATGAATAATAACATATAATATAAAATTAAATTACACGGTCCAGCATGATTAAAAAAAATGTGTAAGCTTCACCAACAAACACCTTTCAACACTAACATATAATATAAAATAATAACACAATATGACATATTTCAGTCTTTTATTTCAATTTCATTTGCAGGGTCTTTAATAATTGCAATCATGCAAATGACATTCCTACAATATTTTTCATACTTAACCAACTAAAACAAATAACTGCAAAACCAAGATAATCAACTAATTAGTAAAAAAATTAGTTAATATGGCTTCAAATGTTTGTAAAATAAAAAATAAAAAATTGTTCAGTCATTTTGTCAATTAAGACGTGTTAAATTCAATGTAGTTATTGGCGAATCATTCAAAATGAGTAGTTATGGCTTGCAAACTTCAATGACAGAGTTAACCCTCTTTTATGTATTGATCGCTAAATGTCTTGCCATACTGCTCGAGGTGGCAGAGCATTTATGTCTTGCTAACCTGTATTTATAACCCACCGCCTCCTATTCATTTCATCTACGCTTGGGTATTTCACCATGACCTTCTAGCATGTTCGTCCCCATTCGCATCCATTATATGAGTAGGGAAGAGGAGATGATATGCTGGTAAAAGTGGCAACAACAACATGAATACTTACACTTGCTTGCCATCCTGACTTACAGGTGAAGTTAGTATATTGATGGAAGTGATGACAGTTATCACAAACTATCAGAAGCATTTGAAGTCACCCCATGGTAGTGGATTTTCTTTACAAACTCCTCTATTAGGGGGTGACTTTTAGTGCTTCTCATAGTCCACAAGAAACTGTTCTGACCACTACATTCACAATCTGACAATTACTAGTTCTAAACGATTCTCACATAGACAACACTGAAAAACCATTCCTTTTTAACAAAACCTCACCTGTAAGCAACAATGAACAAAATCCAAACTTAAATGTTTTTAAACGACATTGCAAGCCATATTCAAAAAATTTAAACCAGAAAGGCTCATAGCCTTAGCGAGGTTTAGAATACCTCACCTGTAAGCAACGATAGGTAAACAAAATCCTCCCCTGAAATGTGTCTTTGCAAAGCCTAGTACCTACACCCAATAAGGCATTTTGCATAAATCAAAACAAACAAAAAAAAACTATACAACTAAAAAAGCCATATTCCTTTCAGGGCGCAAGGGGTTGACTGTTTTTTAAACGAATAGTCCAAGCCATGTGACTATTTGCCTCATAGGGCTAGTGAGGTTTTAAAAAACTCGCATGTAAGCAATGATAGCCAGACAAAATCCAAGGTTTAACCATGTTAAAAACCGCTAGCACGAACGAAGGTGGCTACCATAAGTTCACTATCAAGAGCATTCAAAGTCACCCTTTGATAGTGAATATTCTTTACAAAATCCTTTATCATAGGGTGACTTTGAATGCTCTTTCGATTCAACAATAAAATGTTCTCACTAGTGCATTTGACAAGCCACCAAAAAAATTACATGCCTGTAATCTTAACCCTCTTTTATGTAGTGCTTCATCGCTAAATGTCCGAGTAATTTCGATGAGCAAGGAACAGGGGATGGAGGTTTACATGTGAGGGTTTTTACACCTCACTAAAGTTGTGAGCCATATGGTTCCTAGGTAAATCTTCTGCTAATGGCTCTCACACCCCGCTAAATCTTTCACTAATGGCACTCACACCCTGCTAAATATTCCACTCTAGCAGGTTTTGGGCTTCGTGCACACACAAATCTTGTTAATTACCCATGCGATTCACAGAAAGATGCTGAACGATTCACAAAATGACTAGTCTTAATTGACTGAATGAACATTTTCAAAACCAAATGCCTCACAACCTTAGTGAGGTGTAAAAATCCTCACCTGGAAGCAACGATGGCAAGCGCTGATGTTGCTAATGCTGCTTTTACTGGTGTATTGTCCCCTAAACCCTCCATCTCCTCTTCCCTGCTCATGTAATGGACCCGAATGGGAATGAACATGCTAGAAGGTCGGGGTGAAATACCTATGCATTGATGAAATGAATGGGAGGCAGTGGGTCATAAATGCAAGAAGGCAAGACATAAATGCTCTGCCACCTCGAGACCAATGTGTACACACTATCAGTGATGCACTATTAATTAAAATTTAAACTCCCCACTTTTGGCACAACCATTTGAGTTTTTAAGGAGTGTATGCCTCACTATTGGCCCCTAATTAATTTTTTTTGCCATGGCATGCCTAGGGGTCAGTTGGACCTCCAAAATGGCCCCATAAGGACCTCTTGTATAGGGATCAAAACATTGGGTCCGTACAGACACATCATGAGCTAAAAATCTAGAATCGAGAAGTATGCTTGTTAATGTTAGGGTGTGGAGCTAAAAGCTTCACCTTAATGCAAACTGGGAGGTTTCTGAGCATGACAGTCACCGACGTCAGCGGGCCACAACCGATGTCGGTCAGGGGACAGCGCAGAAGGAAACCGACATCGGCAGGGATCGACCGGTGTCGGTCACCTCCAGGAAGACAGGGACTGACGTCGGTCGCCTGTGGCGGTCAGAACTGCTGTTGACGAACAGTCAGTTAAGTGAACGGAGAGTTTGCATGATAAAGACTAGTTCGAGTCTTTGAGCCGCTTGTCTAAATTAGTGTATGCATGAGATCTATATAATAGACTCATGGGCTGTATTGTTAAGTGAAGAACTTGAACTATGTAGAACTCAGGTGTAAAACTTGGAGAGTTCTTCCCATGGTAGAATCAAGTAGGATTCCTCATGTATGTAAGATCATGTTTGATATGCAGGGTGTTGCAGGATCATGGTGGAGATCTACATGTGATAAGTAAGATCAGGTTGGTCTGCAGGGGTGTGTGTATGCGAGGGTCAAAAAGAGATCGGCGGGGGAGCAGGATCCAAGGTGACAGCAATACATCAAGGAGCAGGATCATGGTGAGATCCACTTGGAGTACCGGTTCGTACTCGATTGTACTAGACGTATAATGAGGTGAACAACAGCTTGTGTTAGCTGTGTGTTGTGACCTATTGAGAGAAGATTACTCAGGTGGGAAGATTACTGGGAGCCCTTGAGGAGGAAGCCTCACAGAGGTGGAAGAAGAGTGTGATCTCTTTATTGTAATTTTTTTTGTAATGAGTTGAATACAATTGTGTGTTGCCTCTCATATTCTGTGTGTTTTTTCATTGATAGTTATTTGTTCTTCTGGTTATTTCCGCAATCTTAAGTTGCTTATACAATGGTAATCATGTGTGCTCTTAATTTTGGCAAGTTGTGTTAGAGCTTTGGGAAACTTAGGTCCTATCAAATGGTATTAGAGCGAGGTTGGATGTTCTCAGAGCGAGTTTGACTAATAGATGGCCAGATCTGGTTAGTGGTTTGTTGATTACAGGTTACTCACAGGGGTTTCCGATTGAGTGGGAGTATAGCAATGGCAGAAGAAAGTAAGCTAAGAATGAAGAAAGTCAGGCACATGATTAACACCACAAGGAGTGTGGTGGGTAGTCTTCAAGCGGGAGCTTGAAGAGGAATACAAACCAGGATGCAAATTAGACAGAGTACTGGTATAGGTACAAGTGCAGCTGTTTATCTCCAAGTGGAAGATTGTTAGGGTGTGGAGCTAAAAGCTTCACCTTAATGCAAACTGAGAGGTTTCTGAGTATGACAGTCGCCGGCGTCGACAGGCCACAACCGACGTCAGTCAGGGGACAACGCAGAAGGAAACCGACATCGGCAGGGATTGGCCGGCGTCGGTCACCTCCAAGAAGACAGGGACCGACGTCAATCACCTATGGCAGTCAGAATTGCTGTTGACGAACAGTCAGTTAAGTGAACGGAGAGTTTGCATGATAAAGACTAGTTCGAGTCTTTGAGCCGCTTGTTTAAATTAGTGTATGCATGAGATCTATATAATAGACTCATGGGTTGTATTGTTAAGTGAAGAACTTGAAGAACTATGTAGAACTCAGGTGTAGAACTTGGAGAGTTCTTCCCATGGTGGAATCAAGTAGGATTCCTCATGTATGTAAGATCAGGTTTGATATGCAGGGTGTTGCAAGATCATGGTGGAGATCTACATGTGATAAGTAAGATCAGGTTGATCTGCAGGGGTGTGTGTATGCAAGGGTCAAAAGGAGATCGACGGGGGAGCAGGATCCAAGGTGACAGCAATACATCAAGGAGCAGGATCATGGTGAGATCCACTTGGAGTACCGGTTCGTACTCGGTTGTACTGGACGTACAATGAGGTGAACAACAACTTGTGTTAGCTGTGTGTTGTGACCTATCGAGAGAAGATTACTCAGGTGGGAAGATTACTGGGAGCCCTTGAGGAGGAAGCCTCACAGAGGTGGAAGAAGAGTGTGATCTCTTTATTGTAATTTCCTTTGTAATGAGTTGAATACAATTGTGTGTTGCCTCTCATATTCTGTGTGTTTTCTCATTGATAGTTATTTGTTCTTCTGATTATCTCCGCAATCTTAAGTTGCTTATACAATGGTAATCATGTGTGCTCTTAATTCTGACAAGTTGTGTCAGAGCTTTGGGGAACTTAGGTCCTATCAGTTAAGCTATTCATCAACATCAATTTGAAGTGTTGACGTGGCACAATTTAGGCTCCACACATGCACAAAGTTAGGGCACACAACTATTGGGTCCTCTCCCAAAATAATAATGATAATAAAACTATATAAACTAAACTATATTATACTAGATTAAACATACCAACTAATGCCCAACCTGAATGTGACCATTGAATTGACATGGCTACAAGAGATATTGGTGGCAATGGAGACGGTGACAAACAAATAGGAATGTTACCATCAAAATTTTGAAATGTTATACGATTTGATCCAAATCAAAGTCATGAGATTCCATTTGAGGAAGAGTCCATTTGGTAGAATAACATTGAGAAGACTTTGTCATCATTGCAACCCTTTCAACTCATTCAAATTTTGATTGCTAGGACCTCGACCAGAATGTGGAGGACCCTTGTGCAAATATTTTGCATGAAGATTGTTCCATAAGTTTGCACATCCAGATCTTAAAGTTCGTAGATAATAGATCCAAAGGTGCAACCATGCAAGCATTGAAGAATGATGCAGAAATGAAGTAAATTCAGATTAGCACAATGATGACAACAAACTTAACGCTTAGGGAAATATTAGAACAATCCAAATATTTTATTAACTACGAGAAACTACCTTAAAAGTTATAAAACATGCTCTTACATAGAATTACAAATTAGTACTTAAAATACTACACACAAATCTAACATATGAGGATTTTCATCAATGAGGCAATGAAAACAATGGTTACCCCTTACTCTTATTACATCATCTTGACACTCAAAGGAATCCTTGCTACTCTAATACCAATGAAATAAATGATCACATATTATTCATATAAACTCAATTTTATTCATATAATCATGACATATAAATAGGGTACTATTCTCATATAATTTAGGAGTCAAGTACCATGATCATAAATAAAGAATCTCACCTAATATGTATTCTATAAGTGAGTTAACTCACTAGAATTACACACACTCCATTAAATATATTTATTATAATGAGTTGTCTTTAACAACTCATATATACACAAAATATTCTAAAGACACTAATCTATAGAATATCCAAAAGATTTGATACTAAATGAAGAGAAATAAATTAATTAATTAACAAGAGAAACAATGCTAACATAATCTAAAGCTATAATAGAAAATAAAAAAAGAGAAACAATGCTAACATAATATAAAGCTATAATAGAAAAGAAAAAATGGTGCACACACACAATACACGAGATTTTCCCCTAGAAAAACCCTTTCAGGAAAAAACGAACACAAAAATCTTCTTTATTACACTAACTTAACCGTTTACAATAAAATAATATACTTCCAAGTTCTAATTTACCCTAATGCATGCACAAGTATTTCTAGGCACATCAATAAGAAATCATCCACGGGTACTATAATACATTGTGTATATTAAAACCATGGGTCATGAAATTGCCCATATGTTTTAGATTAAGGTAAAAGCAGGTTTTGAAGGGGCCCCGAAACCCTATACATCAAAAGAGAGATAAACCTTTGAGCACAACTAGGTTTCTAAAAAAAAACTTGAAACCAGAAAAAGCAAAACCAGGTTAAACAAGAACCTGAAAACAGCAAAAAAGACCAGAAGTAACAGCTGACAAAACACGAAACGGAATGCCAACAGACAGGATCAGCATCCTACAAAACCTCTCATACAAATGAGATTTTATTATTATTTTTTACACGATCGAAGATTCATATCTAGAGGGGGGACAAAAGGCTTATACTTCTTCCTCTTAACTGCTGTCCATCCATCCTCTACCTTCGTTGCCTCAGCAATCCATGCCTCAGAAGACAATAATCCATGAAGCCCAAGAGACACAAATGCCTCAGCAGAATCCTTATGAAAACCAACCAAAGACTGACTCCTAAGAAGTTCCTCCAAAACAAGGGAAGAGACCAAAGCCTCCTCAACAACTGGCTCAGAAAGATCACTAATCCCGGTCACCATATGACCTTCAATTGAATCTTTCCCCAGCGAATCCTCCTCAACCATCGGCTCGGAATGGATACTACCTTCATTCGCGGGATCAGTCGGAGCTTCCACAGGTTGTTTAGCTAAGTAATGTTCGGATGAAACCTTAGACCACCAAGAAGGTGTTCGTCTGGATTTTGATTTCCTAGCCGTACAACGAGCAACAATATGACCCGTCAGGTGGCACTTTCTGCACCAAAAAGGTAAACCCTCAAAATCCAACATTTGTGTCCAAGTACCCCTTGGGGAATCCAGACAAATCTCCTCAGGAAGGCCCTTAGAAACATCCACCTCAACCATTAAGTGTGCGCAGGTCGAATGGTAACAATCCAAAGTATTTTCATCCACAAATAAAAAATCTCCTATAGCATTTCCGATTGTTTTAAAAACCGATTCATGCCAAAGATGTATTGGTAGGTTAGGGAGCCGAACCTAGATAGGGATCTTGTTAAAGGTTTCCGTAAGAGGATTAAAATCCATATGCCACCGTTTGGCCATGAGAGGATATTTGCCTTGCCATAAAAAGTTATTGTTGCACAAGATTATCCTCCTGTCCTCGAAGCTTTGGAAGAAAGCTATAAAAATACCCATATGTTACTAAAGGTAAAAATACCCATGCATTGACTAAAACTTGAATCCATTTTGAAATAAAATTAAACCACATTGTTAATACATTTAAATCATGCAAAGTGTAATCACCTAAAAGTGGTATTTGAGTGCTAAGTGTGCTACTTGGGATTACATATCACTATATTAGCCTTAAACCTATCTTAGAGCCTATTATCATATTTATCCAGCCTTCGTGTGGGCCACAGACGTCTCTAGTCAACTCAAACGCAGTTCCAGACTCTCATTTCCCGATCTTGGCCCTTTGTGCCTAGTGTTCTGCCAGCTAGACATTAGCACCACATTAAGGAAACTAGAGCCATGTGGTGCTAGTCTCCCCAGAATGGTGCCTATGTCCTTTACCCTAACTTTCCTGAACAAATATATTTTCAAAAGCAAAAGCCTCAAAAGGTCAGCCTAAACATCTTTTATTATCTACACAAGCAACAGAACACTATAAATACATGACTTTTAGCCATATATCCACTAGATGAAAATCAAATACAAAATGCCTATTCAAACACGAAAAAAGTTGAGCAAAATCAAGGTTAATAATCCTATTTTGCCCTACTTTTGCATACTACCATCTACATCAGCGTTAAGCTTAGGTTTTTTAGATTTCTAATCTCACGCAAACTCAAAGCACTCGAAGCCCCTATCATACTAGCATCACTTGCACTTGCACCAACACTTAGGTGGGGAGATCTACATCAGGTTTGATCCCTCATCGGAGTATTGGTATGTAAGCAACTCTCTTCACAGTGGGGTGTTGATGATGTCCATCCTATCTTTACTAACAAACACACTTTTCAACTCATATCTTATTTACAAAGAGGATTAGGGTTCGCATTATAAATCACTCATTATAGGCACAATACAGAGTTCCAAAATTCGTGCGCATAAGAACAGACCCCATAAGTCCAGACACAGGGGCACCCAGAAGTTTGGGACAATCCTGTATAAAGGACATTAGCACCAATATCAAGACACTAGAGCCACATGGCGCTACAATCCAAAAAGGGTTTTGACATAGAGATCCATTTGATGACACTTAGACCTACTTCCATCTCAATTTTCAGCACTCAGAGCATTTGTATCAGGTGTTTTCTAGATAATTCTTTATTTGTACTATTTATTACTATATTAAAAAAGTCAAAGCTAGTTAATTCGATAATAAATCAGTGACTATTTTTTACATATTATTTTCTTGATTTAGTCTACTTAGCGCTTTAATCAAATTTATGATTTACATAAGTTAAACCCTAAAAGGTTCAAAACATTTGGTGAACCTAACTTCAAATATTGCACAAACCCTAACCCTAGATAACCTTAGGGTTTACATTTTTAGAACTCAGATTTCAGATCCATATATCCTCTGATTTGTATTTCATATAATCATGACAAAAAGTTAATCACTTTTTATTTCAAAGTTTAATACTTTCATTTGCATGCTTGTTCCCTTTAATTTGAAATGAATTCATAAAAGACATAAACACATGTATAGATAATGTTTTATATTAATTGCAATACATGTCGTATTTCATAGTATGTTATCTTTCTCCTTTGTGAATTTCATTAACAAGCAAACCCTTGCACACATAGAGGATTTAGCATATAAACTAACATTTATGTTTTAAGTTTCAATGTCATATCTGATGCACAAGAAATAATATCCTTCTCATCTACATGAGGGTGATAACTACTTTCTCTCTAACTAGGTCCATGTTATCACTCCACGAGATGATGCAACCTATACCATTGTCATTAATCCCCATACTTAGCCTATTCACACCTCTTTCCTACAAGTTGTGTGCCTACATGTTCAATTAGAAACAACTAAGGTTTGCACTTGTTTGATTCTATGTGATCAAATTATTAATATGAACAAGATAATTGCAAAATTATAAAATCAGAATCAACTACTACGTGAAAATATTACAACATTAGAAAACAAGTTTACAAGACAAAGGCCTCCAAGGCACACTACTGTAAATCATGTATATGCATTTTCACCTAGTCAATTTATGGCAAATAATGTCACATATCAAAACACGAAATCACAACAAAGCACATCTACAACTAGTGATTTAAAAAAAATTCAAAAATCAAATTAGAGTTCAAGTGAGGTACTAAGGGAAGTGATTAAAGCTAAGTTGATCAACCTACCCCCTTTACACTCAATAAGGAGATCCATATATGATTGTACATGTCATAGAATACATGGACACCACACATATTCATGTTTGAAAATTCAAGGGAGATCAAAATAGTAGGGAGAACCTCGATGTTTTAGACGCCTATAATGATGCAACATGTTATCATCATGAGGATGCAGAAGTTAGGGGGTTATCAAACACTCTGATGATCCAAAAGGCCTGAGTGGTTGAGATCATGCCACATTATGGTTATCCATTACTTATAGACCATGTCATCCATATGTATACAATCATCGAAAGAGTCTAACGTGACACTTGGTAGCATTTTGGTGCCTAAGTCCTTTAGCATTTGATAGAAAAGTGCCTAAGTCTTTTGATGACTACCTTTCATGATATTTATACATGTGTCAGCATAGTGGGGTTTGATTAAATTATGATGCACAAACCAGAGTAGAAAATTTCTTGGGGCCCTAAGATTGTACCACGTGGCATCATGTCTATAACCTAGGACTCATAGAGCATCAACATATGCCAAAAGTCTCCCAAGGCCCCAATGTCCCAAGATGCTACCATGCGGTAACATCATAGGGACTCATGGCCACATGGAGAACCCATCATGTCCAAAGATTTCTAATACCTTTGAGAGCCCCAAGGTTTGAGATGCTACCATGTGGTAGCATCCTAGGGACTCATGACTCTAGGGGGTACCTAAGGCTAGTAAGCAGTATAGTCAAAATTTGAGGCCCATCCATTCATAAGCAAATCAACAACACATAAGGGTTGAGAAAAAAGGTTAAACATATAAAGTGGACAATAAATGAGACCTTAGTCAAATAGCCAAGTGCCAAATATGAAAATGCACATAAAAAGAGCCCGAAGAATATAATAAAGCATTAGGAAAATAAGAAAATGCCAAGTGTAAAACATAAAGAATGTGAGGACACATTAGCAAATCCAACTTGAAAAGTCATTAGAGAGTTTGCATGTGTATAGGGAAAAAGAATTTGGTTTAGATATGTTTGATATGGGTTATCCAAAACACAATTTTAGTTGCATGGGGTTAATGGCGTAGGGACTAAATTTGATGGTCCACCTTGTGAAAATTTTGGATGACAGTTATATATTCAACATTGCCCTTCAAATATTACTATAATTCATAATAGAATATATCAACATCAAAGATACTCTATTTATATTTTTTTAAAGTTTTTTTTTATTATTTGTCTAAAATTTCATGTTACATTTTATATAGTTTACCCAAAATTGATTGAATTTTAGGGTTACAAAATGCAAATACAGTCATATAGTCATCAAATTTAGTCCATAGTTAATAATATTCTAAGGAATTCCAATATGAACTAATAATGTACATGAACTATACAACTAATAATTATAAATAATTAAAGATTGTATATTTAGAACTTTTACACTTGTTTATATCTTTAAAAAACATAATCAATATGAACATATTTTTGATACTTAACTAATAGATTTGACATTTCATAAATATTTGAAATAAGTCTACTCTGTGAACGCACAAACCTATGTAAGTTTAGACCATGACTTGATTTATTTGAAATATACGAAGAGCCATTTAATTGGCTGCTTGAATAATGTAATTGATTTTATTTTTAAGTATGACTTAGCATTATAGTTTTAGGTCCACAAGGCATCCATGATCATGACATGTTTCATGAACATGGATCCTCACATTTAATCAGTGGACTTGGAACAAGTCTTAATTGCTTATTAGTGAGGATGAGTTAGAAATTAGACCATGATTTATTTTATTTAACATATGCACTCACCATTAACCATTGCCTCTTTTTCATGTGACAACATCTAATTATAATAAATATGCGGTGTTACTAGCTATTTTTTAGAATACACATAAATACCTTGATTAGTGATAGTTTAGTTACCACATGTGTAGAATGGATCCACTAATCTATTCACCTCAAATGAGATGACATTTGTAGTTGTGAACTACGTGACATCTTTTAAATCCTCAGATGTGTTTCATTATGTGTTCGGTCTTATATTAGGATTACATCTACAAGTAAGTCATGCAAATTAATTCCAACACTTGGATGCAACGTGGATACCACTCCATGCAATCATATCCTATATGGTGTGAAATTTTCATGCATATAGATGGGTGACCCTTTTCAGGGCCATGCGACTACATGGACATGTTAAAATGTTACAATGTGATTGTGGCTACTCTTTTATATAATTATAGTATGGGGATGACCTCTTCTTTTTGTAATGACTTTATATTTTTAAATATTTATTGACCTTTCTTGTTAAAAAATTGGCCATGTAGATACTGTAGACACCTAAAACTGGTCATCGATAACCCCCAATCAGGCTTTTGGCCAATTTCCACTTGAAATGCACAATTTGGCCTAAAAACACTAAAATGCATTAAAAGAGTTGAAAACGACATATTCAACTACCAATTTTGGCTAAGGTATCCCAAAATGGGATAATACAATTTATGGGCCAGCTAACTTTGATCATATCATGTCGAGTCAAAATGCCAAATTTGCACCTAGGTACTCTAGATTGCTCTTTTCTATCAAACCTCTTACACAAGACATGTGCCTTTATTATTTGTTGTTGGAAACATTTTAAATGGGAATACGCATCTGACAATGACTTTCAATTCTAATCCAGTCAAATTTTGGACCAATAACAAGACATTCTGATGAATTTGAGTAATTTGTGCACAAAGTGCTTAAAAGCTAATTAATCCAAATCAAGGCCTAATTAATAATTCCATGGAAATTTTTTGAATACTTGTTTTTAGAAATAAATATTGAATATCTATATCATCAGGTGAACTCATTTCTTGAAAAGACATCCCTAGGCCATAAATGTCATAAATAACAGGATTCATGCCTCCCATGCCTCATCAATGCCTTCATGATGCCCTCCATGCCTCTTAATTGCCCCTTATTCTAATGTCATGATGAGGATAATTACAAAATTAATTCTAAAAATTGAATTAATCCTCAAACACACATCTCAATCTCAAGATGGATGGTTCAGGCTGATTTTAGACATTCTCAAAAATCTATAAATAAGAGGCCTCACAACATCATTTCTAAACTATTTTGGTGCAAAGTTATAATGCAAAAATATCTTCAAGAATCCATTGCAACTAGTGTTACCATGCCAAATTGATTCCAAGCCAAGCCAAGACAAATCCAAAGGTGCTAAGGAGAAGAGGAGATAGCCAAGCCTCCTTTGATGAAGACCTCATGAGCACGAGCCAAGCAAGCCACCATTACAAAGACATTTGGAGCATCTAAGGAAGGTGAAGGAATTCTTGTGTTTTATTCCTTACTTTTTAGTTGTGTTTGTCATTTGCTTTTGTTAAATAAGCTCTCCCTAGTGTTTAGGCCTAGAGATGCTATGTTATTAGTGTGTTTATTTCATTTTGTTTTCATTTTAGAACTAACACCATACTAACCATCTTCTCTTGAGTCAAATTCCTAGCTCACAAATACTATAAGATAATATAATATTATTGTGTGGCTTATATATATGTTATTCCATGATTAAGGTTATGTTTTGATTAGAGGTCACTCCATTGGGTATTTAGTTTATGATGTTGCCAAGACCCTTGTGATTTATGGTGGCATTAATTTATGACCATGTGAGTATATTTTAAATACATTCAAATTAAGAATAATATTTGAGTGTGGAGAATAATTGATTAAGATCATATCATTGTATAGTTTGCAATCCCTAGGCAAATGAGGATTTCGTATCCAATGTTTATCTTGTAAAAATTTGCTCTTTTGGTTTTTAAGTGAACAACAACACTCTTGATTCCATTTATGTAGATGAGTAATCCAATCTGCAAGTGATGCAAACAAAATGGGCCAACCTTTGAAGGCCATAACTTTTGACCCGTAGTTCCGTTTGAGTTCTTCTACGTGCCAAAACGATCGTATCAAAAAGTTTGATTTTGTCTTAAGGGGATTTATCCCCTTAGAGTTTATTTCAATATTTTTTAGAGGCCAAATGTGATCATCTGAGTGTCCAAAATTACCATTTAGAATTTTTTCAAAAATTTTCTATTTTTAGAATTGTATATTTTTAAGACCAGATGTCAACTAGTTAAATTTCATTTGATAGGCTAATTTTAACATATAGGTTATTTTGGGAAATTTTTAGAACTGCACATACTTGCATGCAAAATTTACTATAAATAGTAGCTGCTGGAAATATACATTTTTTTAGATTTTAGATTATTCAAATTTTTGCATGTCAACTCTAAATTCTGAGTTGAGGATTATTTAAGCATGGTGTGGGTTTGTAAATATTTCAAGTCATTCAATATGAATCAATTGTAAGTATTATTTTAAGATCTTAGCCTATTGGTAATTTATTTGTCTTGATAGTTTTTGGTTTCATTATCTAGTATTAGAGCCAAGTTTGGATTTTGGAGGAGTAAGAGATGGTGAGAGGATGAGGAGGTATTACATAGATGAAATAGACTATACAAGACATGCAAGGAGACTGGCAATGTGTCGACGAGGTGTACAAAATACAAAAATAAGATCTCTCAAAGAGGGATAGCCCTGGTGGTGATAGAAGAATCTAGCAGCTGAAATAGAGAAAAGGGTATGCAAAATAGAGCACCCACGCATGAAAGAAGACAAGGCTAGAACAACAAACCCTCCA
This sequence comes from Torreya grandis, assembly GCA_037957365.1. NCBI lineage: Eukaryota > Viridiplantae > Streptophyta > Pinopsida > Cupressales > Taxaceae > Torreya > Torreya grandis. Next base: position 517,918 of record JARHVA010004345.1, on the reverse strand, counting down.
TGGCACTTTATAATTCAATGCAAGAACGAGATACACCCAAAAAGAATGACATTGTATGCACCAAAATAGCTCCATGTAAGGGCACTGATTATTTGTCAAAAAAGGCCATCAGAGTTGTTCTAAACAAGCAGTGCTATGCAATATGAAAAGTGTGCAAACGATGCAGTTGTATGGTAGAGGAACCACGCCGGTAAAATACTTACAAAGAACACTGACGATGTCGCCACAACTAATCAAAAATCCATCCTAGATGTATATAGATGGTAGAAAAAGATGTATGCATGTGATTAGGTGGAAGGCGCACAAACAATGCATGAGAGGAAACATCTGAATGTGTGTCAAGAGTATCATCCCTAACTGAAGCAATCTCCAGATACTCATCCCTAGGTGAAGGTGCAGCAGAAGTCATGTGTTTCTTAATGTCCTCACAAGGAGTGGAGAGAACAAAAATGGAGTTGAGTTTGCATTAAGTGGTCCCAATGAAAATGAAACACCTACTTGATAGCCAATGTCATAGCAAGCAAACCAATAAACACATTGGATAGGAGAAACAATGTCTTGTAAGTGTTTACCAATACTTCCACCAAGGTGACCCATGGAATGGAGCATGCGGGAACCAAAGGCAGTTGCATGCTTCTCAAAAGAGCCAAGCACATATGCAGCTGGATCTGAAGTGGGGTGTGCAGAAGGTGCAACAAAAAGAGCATCAGCTACAGCAGATGATTCAAATATTTATGAATTGGGCTTTGTAGATGTAGGAGCAGTGACAATACGTGGACTAGGCGCACTGAAGGATTTGTCCAACATGTCAATCTAATGTTGTAGAATTATAACTTTGCTCTATAATGAGAGTAAGCGAAAGTAGAAAGGAATTTTGCTTCTTCATCTTCCTATTCTGTTCAACTAAAAATACCATATTCTCTTGAAGTGCACATACTTTAGAGAAAAGAATATCATTTTCCGACTACAAGTTAGTATTGGCCTGCATAAGAGTGTGGAGGTCTTGGCATGGAGCCATTACAATAAGGCAAAACAAAGGCCTTGGAATGAACCTCAAACAAAATTAAAAAACACACTCAACAAGATGAAACCCCCCTAGACTGCTTATGATAACGCAATTTTTTTAACAATATTTTGGCACAATACAATGATTGGCACTATAAACAAGATGAAATAGTCCCCCCCCCAGAATCTATAGTATGCACCAAAAGATGCAAAAGTTGATCCCCTAATAGAAATAAGGAGGCAGTTCATAAACAATGCATTTACAACACTTTTACAGTAACAAATGTGCTAAATTTGCTTACAATTACAATTTGAAGACCAATTATAGCAAATATGATGGCATGGTTGCAAAGAGCACAAAAAATCATGCACTTCCAAAAAAGGCACCTCAATCTGAGTTCCCTGTCAAAAGTTATGACCTTCAGAAGGTCTAAAACTGAATGATTGTGAAGCAAATTCTAGAAGAAACTCAAATTTCTAGGAAAGTAGATATTCAATTTGAAAATCTAACTCCTCCAATGCGAAAAGCTCAAAAAAAATATTAACAGTGAAAAAACATTCACCTCCTTAGGCTTTCGGATGAGGCAAAACCGCCTTCGCAAAGTTTGTTGGTCCAAAGCAAATGTGCATTGGTGAGGGGTAGGCCCTTGTAATTGCTTAAAGGGATGAGAACCCCTAGCCTCCCTGAGCTTGAAGACTTCACCAAAATACTACTTGTTGTTGCACCATACAATTGCTCTAAGCATATAAATGCACAAAAATCTATTTGAATTTTCAAAATCAATTTAATAAAAACCTTTTGCAAACGTCGGTAGAGAAAAGTATCTCCATGGCATGTGAGATGTGGCAACTTCGCTAAGTAGGCCATGCAAGTGGAAATGGTTGTTGGGCCACGTTGGATGGAGAGGTGGCCGACAATAGGCGGTGAAGTCAACGTCATGCCAATGTTCATAAAATGCAATGCAAATGACATTGCCAATGTCTATCCTAAAGTTGATGCAGTAGTCGACAGTGGATTACGGGATTACATCGGTTGGTAGTGGCTATCAACACCGAAGCTTATGCCAAAGTCCACGTTGTTGTGATGTGATGCATTGTCGATTAGCAGGCCCTACATGGTATAGGAGTGTGGTTGAACTGATGCATACTTGCAAGCGTGCAGGGGGAATTGGTCATATGGTCGGACCCCTTTTATTTTTTATCTTTTTTAAAATATCAAATAGCAAGCAATGCTTACAAATTTTTTTTTAAAGCAAACCTAGTTGTACAACTACGTGCACACTATACTAGAGATGCCAGAAAAGTGCAATTTGTCAAAGATGTCCAATTTGGACAGATTGATAGCACTGTATAGGTTGTTGGGCACTCTGGACTCAATAACGCTATTCATTTTTCTCCAAAGTGCCTCTACAGCTACGTGTGGCCACAATTTTTCAAAAATCTCCTTCTAAAAGACCTGTAAAGGATGGTAGATGCACAATAAAGAAGAAAAATACTAAGCAATGGCTATCAGATCCCAAAGCTTTGATACCATATAGGAAATGAGAATAATCATATGATCAATTTTGAATACCATAACCACAGTGTAACTAAGCCATTATACACACAGCAAGATTAATTCAATATAAGCATGAAACATTCTCTGAGAATGTGTCTCATATATTACACAAATCATATTTTACAATAGACACCTTGGAATAAATAGCCAAAGTGAGTTTGTTACTCAGGTACAAGTGGTTGGAGAAATTAGCTAAATATGCACAAGAGAACGAACTCTTACGTGCACAATAACAAACACCAAAAATAATACTCCAACTAATAAACCACTTGAGCGAATTTAAGCTTAACCCTATTCTAGTGTAAACCTAGACAAAACCAAGCTAGATAGCTAAAGATCACTATTGTCTCCAAATCTTGCACCCTAGAAGAGAGTGTTCAATCCTCTTCTAGATTTGGACAACGTTGGGACATTTCCAGGCATGTGGGTGTGCCTATAGGGGAAATGAACCTCTAGATTTAAAGGGCTAGCTCCCTGTACGTATTCTGCAAGACAATCTGTGTATAAACCAGTTGATTGAAGGGAAAAGAGTTAGAATTTGCATGAAAGAAACCTACTCTAAGAATGGTGATGCACCAAAGATTGTCCTCCACATAAATGTTATAACCTAGTGCACAATATAGCAAAATACACAGACCATTTTCAAGCTTTAAAGAATCTAACACAATGTTCAAATAGAGGCGAGATGAATGAAAGGATGCAACACAGATGAACTGAAAGACACCATGTATATTTCAAGAAACAATTATATACATGCAGAAATTCCATACACTTGGACACACTCTATATAATTGTCAGACCAAAACTCTTGCTCAAAACGTGAAGGATAAAGGACAAAAGGATGGAACCATCACTTGTTGTCACTATGTGTCTCTTACACACTCAAACAATTGTTTGATATTTGAAATGAACAGACCTATGCTTAATTGCTTAAAGGCAAGGAAATGACAACAATTCAGCACGGCTTCGCGATATGCTATGTGGATGATTTTAACTTAGCCCAAGGGTTGTATATATAGCACAAGAGATGTGAGAGAGGGAGAGACCTTTGAGCGCCAAAGAGAGGAATCAATCTATTAGGAGTCATTGTCTTCAGCTGCAACCGTCTTTGCCAACGATGCTCTTTTCAGCCACATGATTGATCCATATCATCTCAAGTGGTTACAATCTTAGCCTGTCTTTTCGAAGATGCTTTTACAGTTGCTCAGCGGAGTCAAGATACTTTGGGGAAGGCATCAATTGGTTGTGACAAACGAATCCACCTATGCAGTTTTGTCCTGACGCTTATCAGCCTCCCAACGGCTTGCTGAGGTGTGCAAAGGGGTAAGTTTGTTACTCAGGTACAAGTGGTTGGAGAAATTAGCTAAATATGCACAAGAGAACGAACTCTTACGTGCACAATAACAAACACCAAAAATAATACTCCAACTAATAAACCACTTGAGCGAATTTAAGCTTAACCCTATTCTAGTGTAAACCTAGACAAAACCAAGCTAGATAGCTAAAGATCACTATTGTCTCCAAATCTTGCACCCTAGAAGAGAGTGTTCAATCCTCTTCTAGATTTGGACAACGTTGGGACATTTCCAGGCATGTGGGTGTGCCTATAGGGGAAATGAACCTCTAGATTTAAAGGGCTAGCTCCCTGTACGTATTCTGCAAGACAATCTGTGTATAAACCAGTTGATTGAAGGGAAAAGAGTTAGAATTTGCATGAAAGAAACCTACTCTAAGAATGGTGATGCACCAAAGATTGTCCTCCACATAAATGTTATAACCTAGTGCACAATATAGCAAAATACACAGACCATTTTCAAGCTTTAAAGAATCTAACACAATGTTCAAATAGAGGCGAGATGAATGAAAGGATGCAACACAGATGAACTGAAAGACACCATGTATATTTCAAGAAACAATTATATACATGCAGAAATTCCATACACTTGGACACACTCTATATAATTGTCAGACCAAAACTCTTGCTCAAAACGTGAAGGATAAAGGACAAAAGGATGGAACCATCACTTGTTGTCACTATGTGTCTCTTACACACTCAAACAATTGTTTGATATTTGAAATGAACAGACCTATGCTTAATTGCTTAAAGGCAAGGAAATGACAACAATTCAGCACGGCTTCGCGATATGCTATGTGGATGATTTTAACTTAGCCCAAGGGTTGTATATATAGCACAAGAGATGTGAGAGAGGGAGAGACCTTTGAGCGCCAAAGAGAGGAATCAATCTATTAGGAGTCATTGTCTTCAGCTGCAACCGTCTTTGCCAACGATGCTCTTTTCAGCCACATGATTGATCCATATCATCTCAAGTGGTTACAATCTTAGCCTGTCTTTTCGAAGATGCTTTTACAGTTGCTCAGCGGAGTCAAGATACTTTGGGGAAGGCATCAATTGGTTGTGACAAACGAATCCACCTATGCAGTTTTGTCCTGACGCTTATCAGCCTCCCAACGGCTTGCTGAGGTGTGCAAAGGGGTAAGGCATGAGTCACTCTCACCCTGTTAGCCTCGGAGAGGCATTGCTGGGAATCTGTGTGCACAACGATTGATCTTTCTATTAGCCATCCAGAATGACCCGGATCATGACCTGATCAATGGTGGAATGGCCCTCTGGTATGCTTTGTTGAATGGAGAATGCGTGCCCTTGGATGCCTGAGATTCGAAAAAACAACCGTTACTCTGCCAGGAATCCTTGTGTTTGAATGCCAACGGCTAGTCCTCCATCATGAAATTGACGTCCATACAACCATCACTCACTAGGACAATTCCTTCGGGTCTTTGCTCGGCACTTGTCTTGAACAATTTCCCCGTGGGCACTTTCTCCGAAGGAAATGGTCTTTCGACTCTCTTGGCTCTTCCATATCCTTTGAGGCCCTTTTCCAAGTGTCCCTTCGGAAACCTTTCGAAAGACACTTTTGCCAAGAACAACCCTTCGGCATTTTGAAACTATCCTTACGGACTCTTTTGAAACCATCCTACGGACTCTGCAGGTGTTGATAGCCTTCAGACTTTTCCCGAGTGTCCCTTCGGAGAGATGAATTGTCCCTTTTGCATAAGAAATGGTCCTTTGGGCTTGGAAAGTGTCCCTTCGGAAAAGTTCCGGACACTTTGAAGGGAAAGTGTCCTTCGAAAAAGTTCCAAAGGACACTTTGAAGAGAAAGAGACCCTTTGAAAAAGTCAAATGCTCCCTTCAGAAGATTGTTTTGGACAAAAAGTTCGAAACAATTCTTTCAGAAAAGTTGCGAAGGGCAATCTTTGGGGAAAAGACAAAGGAAGAATTCTTTCGGACTTTTTGTCCAAGACAAAAAGGCCGAAAGAATTCCTTTAGAGTAGACAAGGAGAGAATTCTTTCGGACTTTTTGTCCGAGATAAAAACCCGAAAGAATTCAAACTTTGGGCAAAAGACCGAAAAGACACTTTGAAAAGGCCGAACAAAAGCTCCGAAGAAAAGAAAACAAAACAACTAGTCTTTTACAAGTGAGTTAAAACAGACCAGTGAACGATGAACTTAGCCAAAGGACGCTGCAAAACAAGGTATTAAATTTGGCTAACATTCTTGGTGATTCCTTCCATTGGGCATGGAGTCGCCTAAATCCTTCCATTGGGCATGGAGTCACACATAAGGCACTCAAAAAAACGTGAACAAGCTTCTTGGCTAAAAAACACACAAATTGGATGGTCAAACGCACAAAAGGCAAAGACGCACGCCAAACAAGAGGTAGGAAAGACACTTGTGCCACAATGCACTTAGGGAACACAACAGCCAACCAAAAGGAAACACACATCTAAACTAGTATTTACAAAAAGACAAGCAAGGACTAATAGCAGAATTTCAAGTGTATCCCATTCACAGGGATAGGCAACTCTTCTCCATTCATCTTAGATAGCTGAAAAGAGTTGCTTTGCTTGCACTTGTTGATGATGTAAGGGCCACTCCACAAAGTGTCAAACTTTGTATGTTTGTCTGGCTTTGCTCTGTCTTCATCCCATTTCAAGACCAAGTCACCCTCTTTGAACACTCTTGCACTTGTTCTTTTGTCAAAGGACTTCTTCATGAGTACTTGATGGTGTTCCAAAGCCTTGTGTGCATCATCCCTTGCCTCTTGCAGCTGCATTAGCTCTATCAACTTGACTTCCATTGGAGTGTTTTCAAGTAATTCCAGCTGCTGTGCAAGTTCTAGGATAGGGAGTTCTTGGGATATGGACAACCTGGCTTCTCTACCATAAACAAGTACAAAGGAAGAGTTACCAATTGATTTCTTCGGAGTAATCATGTCTGCCCATAAAGTTGTTTTCAACTTGCTGTGTCAGGCTCTTTGATTGTTCTCCAATGTTCTCTTAATGATCTTGATGAGGTTCTTGTTGGTAGACTCAGCGAATCCATTACCTTGAGGGTAATAATTGGATGAGGTACTCAAGTGAACTCCATTCCTACCTGCCCAATCAAAAGTTTTGGCTCTTATGAAAGCAAGTGCATTATCAAAAATGACGATATAAAGAACTCCAAAACTTGTTATAATGCTCTCATAGAACTCCAAGATAGAGTTTTCATTTGCCTCCTTCAACACAATAGCTTCTACCCACCTTGTGAAGTAGTCAGTAGCAGTCAATATCCATTTGTGTCCAACACTTGATGGAGGGTTGATCATACCAATGAAATCAAGGCCCCATTGCATGAAACGTTGGTCCACTTGGATAGGATTCAATGGAAGGGCTACAAGTTTATGTTTCCCTACAAAGAAGGCACATTGAAGACACACCTTAGCCCAATGATAACAGTCCTTAAAAAGACTAAGCCAATGGTAACCAGCCCTCATTATCTTTGCAGCTATAGTTCTAGGAGCAAAATGACCTCCATCTGTACCATTGTGAAAACTTTTCAGTAGCATGTCAAATTAACCACTGTTAACACACCTCAACAGCACACCATTTGTGTCCTTTCTAAAAAGAGCATTATCAACAAGGCAATAGGAAATGGTCTGCAATCTAAAGTATCTCCTTTGAGACTTGCTCAAACCAATAGGACACTCACCATTTTGAAGAAAACTAATGATGTCTTGTGTCCAGCTCCGAACTGGTATGTGATCAGTTGGTTGGGGGTGAACTTGGTTGATCAAGACCTCTTCTTTTGGCCCTTGCAAATCTAAAGCTAAATGCCTACATAATCCTTGTCCTCTCACCAAGTTTGTCACCTTGATGTCCACGTCATACTCCATCAACTTTGTGATCCATCTAGCTCTCTTTTCATTGAGGTCCTTGCTTAGGAGAAACTCTTTGGTGCTAGGATGAGAAACCATGACATGTATCTTATTGTTTGAGACCATGTGCCTGAATTTTTTCAATCCACTTATCACTGTCAAACCTTGCTTCTCAACAAATGTATATCTGACCTCATAATCCTCCAATCCTTGGCTAAAGAATGCAATTAGTTGCTCTATCTCTTCATCATTCTTTTGCATAAGCATGGCTAAGATTGTATCAAGGTTGGTGAAGGTATAGAGTATGAAATCCTTGGCAAAGTTTGGGTTTAAGAGAGTAGGGGATTTTGCAATTGCTTGTTTGATTGTCTCAAAACTGCTCTTTCCCTCCTTTGTCCAAGTAAAAACTTGGTTCTTTTTTAGCATGGTTGTGATAGGCTTTACCACAGCTGCAAAGTCTGGAATAAACCTTCTAACAAAATTTATTTTCCCCAAGAAGCTTTGCAGTCCCTTCTTGTGTTGAAGCAAGGACAAGCCTAGGATAGCCTCAATCCTTTCGGGGTCAATAGACAAGCCTCCTTTTAAAACAATGTGCCCCAAAAGTTTACCTTCATGTACAACAAAGATGCATTTTTTTAGATTAAGGTGCCATACTCCCTGCATTTCTCAAACACCTGCCTTAGAAGTTTCATATGATCAGTAACATCTTTTGAAAAAATAGTTACATCATCTAGGTACACAAGTAAAAACTTATTGATCAAACCTTTAAAAGCCATGTTCATTGCTCTTTGAAAAGTGGCTCCAACATTGGACAAACCAAAATGCATCTTCTTATAGGCAAAGGTTCCCCACTTTGTAGTGAAGGCTATCTTAAATTGATACTTCTCATTTACCAATATTTGGTTGTAGCCTGAATAACTGTCAAGAAGAGAGAAGCGTTGGGAACCTGAAACAACTTGCAGAATTTGCTCCATGGAGGGTAGTGGATAATGATCTTTGAGAGACACTCTATTAAGGTCTTGAAAATCCACACACAACCTAATTTCTCCATTCTTCTTTCGGACAGGCACAAAATTGGCCACCCAAATTGAATGTTTGATAGGAAAGATGATCCTAGACTCAATCAACTTGGTTAGCTCTTTTTTCATGAGTTCTATCTTGGGATTGATAGGCATTTGCTTTTGCCTAACCGGTTTAGCTCCATGTTCTAACTCGATGGTATGATGAGCTAGACTTGGATCAAACCCTTTCAAGTCTTTATACTCCCAAGCAAAGATGTCATGAAACTCTTTGCACAATTCAATAAAAGCTTGACTCTCGAGCTGAGAACATAACTTGCCAATTTTCAAAAGTTTGTCCTTGAAAATCAGTTCTCTTTCATAGTTCTCTTCCTTTGTTGACATGCTCACTCTTTCTTTCTTCTTCTGATCATCCTCATTGAAAACACTCTCTAAGATAATCAGCCCCTTAGGTATCTTGTTTGTCTTCAACTGAATGATTTGCTCTTCATATTGATCATGTAGTCTCTTTGGTTTTTTGAGGAGAACCCTGCCTCATTTTGCAAGAAGTGTGCAATGTGTTCATCATTTTCAAACACCTGCCATGATACTTCATTGTTTGGACTAGAAGGCTTCACAATGATCTTGATATGAGACCGATCCTTCTCCTTCCCTACATCAGCAGTTGTGTCAAATTGTGCTCCTATGGCAGCCAATCTATCAGCATGTTTATTTGAACCCCTTGGTATGGGCTATATGTTGAAGGCATCAAAGTCTTCAAGTAGGTCCCACACCCTATGCTTGTAGGATTTAAGCAAGGGATTCTTAGTTGTAGCTTGAATTCTCATTTGATGGATGACCAATTTACTATCTCCATAAACCATCAGATTCTTGATCCCTCTCTTCTTTGCCCATTGGAGGCCATACACCAGGCCTTCTTATTCTGCCACATTGCAAGTGTAGCTGAAATGAAATCTATATGAGTAGTATTTATTTTTTGATGGAGAAATTAACATAACACCAGCTCCTGCACCTACTTTGCTTCTTGAGCCATCAAAGAACATTTCCCATATCCCATCAAGTTCCTGATCTTCATTAGTGAGTGAAGGGATTGGAAAACCCCCTTCATGCATACAATAAACTCCCAAATCATTCTCTTCAATGAAAGTATATGGATCAAGTCCATGTGTTTCAGTGTTGTATTTATCAAAAAAGAGATCGGAAATACCTTCAAGGGAGAGGATGCCTCACCGTCCATAACACTTTCTTGCTCTTTGCTAATTAGACAATTCTGATTTGAGTTTGTCTCCATGCATGGCTCAATATGAAACCTTGGTTCCATATCTTGTTTTAAAAGCTAGGAAAAACCAATCAGCAGAAAGGTACCCTCCTATCTTAGTTGTGAAGTCCCTTGACAAGCAGATAGCAAAATGAGCTAGAAGGTCTACCACCACAACATCTTGAAAAATTGGGAAACTTGGGCAATCATGTAGAAAGACCTTCAGACCTTTGACCAGTCCCACTGTCTTAGTTGGAGTCCCATCACGCTGCAATACACCCTTGCTATGTGCCTCATATTTTAATCCCGACTTATCAACCACCACTTTAGGCATAACAGTGGTACTAGCTCCACTATCCACAATGCAATTATGGACCAGCTTGTCTCCCACAATGAGGGTGAGATAAAAGGGTGGAGGTTTTTCAGACTTGATGGAGGGCTCTAAGACATGGCTTGGATCATTGGTAAGGGCTACACCATTGCGCTTTGAAGTTTGGGGCGCTATATGGATGATTGCAAGCTGTTCTTGCAAGAGCTCCTTTTGACCAGGTATGTGCAAGACCTGCCAAAGAGTTATGCTTGTCTTAGTACTCTTCAAAGAATCAATAATGTTTAGAGAGGGAGCATTCACCTTTTCTTGGACCTTTGAAGGTAGAGGAGTCTGACCCTGCTGTGTTGTAGGCTTGACAACCCAACTAACATTCTGATTTTGCTGAGGAGCATGACTTGTAGTAGAAACTGCATTAGGAGTCACACCTTGTGGCCTTAAAGAGGCATCACTTGGAGTTACTTGTGCTTCTTGATCTTCTCCCAATGCTCTCTTATTGGCTCTTATGTTGGCTGCAACTGATGTGCTTTGATTTAACACATAATCATCTCTTGCTTGGAAGTTCATCATGCCTACACTTTGGTTGTTGCCTTCTCCACGGTTATCCCTTTGCATAAGAGCTGCTTCTTCTGAAGTTAAATCAGGAGTAGTTTCCTCTTGTGCCACCAAAGCTTGGTTGTCTTCTCCACCATCATGCATAAACTAACCTTGAGGTTGTCCCCATTGGTCCAAATGATTCTCTCCTTGGATCAGATTAGCATGTACTAGAACAACAGCCTTTGTGGAAGGAGTGGGATTAGGATTAAAGTTATTGGATTGCCTATTGAAACCTTGTTGACCCTGTCCTCTTCCTTGGTAGTTGTATTAGGGTGGAGCTCTATAGCCTTGTTGAGGATAGTATTGATGGTTAGGTGGAGCACTTGTCTGGAACTGAGCTTGCTTGCGCTGAGCTCATAATGACCGGATTTCTTCATCTTTGTCCACAGCACTATCCACTTTCTTGGGGAAGGCTCTTAGCTTGATATTGACGATAGGAATTTGAGCTATGCTTGGAGCTTCAACAGAACCATGAGACAGCAACGGCATGGAAACTCTTGGAGGGAGTCTTCCAGCTTGTATCAAGCTATTTTCAGCTTCAATAGCTATTTCATATGCATCAGGCAGAGTAAATCCTCCCATCGATTGTAACATCACTGCTACATCAATACCAATACCTTTGAGATAGGTGGGGAACACAAAGCGTGGAGGTCTCATGACAAGCGGCAACCTATGCCATGTCCTTTGAAATCTCTCATTGAAATCCTCCATAGATTCGTTAGGACCTCTCTTTATTACGTTCAGTTGATGGATCAGCGAAGTGTGGTCACTCTTATTCTCAAATTCTAGTCACCAGCAATTCCCCAAAGCCATCCCAACTTGTAATGCAACCACCTTCCAAAGTCCGATACCAGTCAAGTGCTTTGCCTTTTAGAGACATAGCAAGCAATCTAATGGCTATGTTGGCTTTGGTGACATTATGGAAGTTACAGAAATTCAAAATGTCCCTAATATGCTTAGATGGGGTAATAGGACCCTCTCCATTGAAACCAGGGAGACTCTTGGTAGCATTGGGAGGAATAGGGTCGTATGCAGAAAGGTCAATTGGATTTTGTGTGTTAAAGGTTGGGAAAGGCTATTGTCTATCCATTTCTCTTCTTTCCTCTTGTTCTCCTATTTCTCCAACTTCCTCAACTTCTTCTCCAAAACCTCCTTGCCAAGGATCTCTAAGCGCTGGGAATGGTTCAGGGCGTTGTTCTTCAAGAAGAGCTTCAGCTATAGGGGCTTAATCGGAAGTCTTAGATGACCTAGTGAGGACCATGAAGTATAATGTGGGAAACTTGATCTACAACTAGAGATTCTCACCATTTGGAGTCGCCAAATGCTGTATTAAGAGTACAAACTCAAGGTTGTCAAGACCAGCATTCGCTTTGACATGTAAATAACCAAGAACTGGGGTCCCATCAGACATGCTAGAACTGTTGTCTCCAACTCTTCCACCCTAGAAGAGAGTGTTCAATCCTCTAGATTTGGGTAATGTTGGGACATTTCCAGGCATGTGGGTGTGTCTATAGGGGAAATGAACCTCTAGATTTAAAGGGCTAGCTCCCTGTACGTATTATGCAGGACAATCTCTGTTTAAACCAGTTGATTGAAGGGAAAAGAGTTGGAATTTGCATGAAAGAAACCTATTCTAAGAATGGTGATGTACCAAAAATTGTCCTCCACATGAATGCTATAATCTAGTGCACGATACAGCAAAATACACATACCATTTTCAAGCTTTAAAGAATCTAACACAATGTTCAGATAGAGGCGAGATGAATGAAAGGATGCAAGGCAGATGAACTGAAAGACACCATGTATATTTCAAGAAACAGTTATACACATGCAGAAATTCCATACACTTGGACGCACTCTATATGATTGTTAGACCAAAACTCTTGCTCAAAACGTGAAGGACAAAGGACAAAAGGATGGAACCATCACTTATTGTCACTATGTGTCTCTTACACACTCAAACAATTTTTTGGAACTTGAAATGAACAGACCTATGCTTAATTGCTTAAAGGCAGGGAAATGACAACAATTCAACAGGGCTTTGTCATACGCTATGTGGATGATTTTAACTTAGCCCAAGGGCTGTATATATAGCACAAGAGACGTGAGAGAGGGAGAGACCTTTGAGCGCCAAAGAGAGGAATCAATTTGTTAGGGGTCGTTGTCTTCAGCTACAACCGTCTTTGCCAACGATGCTCTTTTCAGCCACATGATTGATCCATATCATCTCAAGTGATTACACTCTTGAACTGTCTTTTCGAAGATGCTTTTACGGTTGCTCAGCGGAGTCAAGATACTTTGGGGAAGGCATCAATTGGTTGTGACAAAGGAATCCACCTGTGCAGTTTTGTCCTGACGCTTAACAGCCTCCCACCGGCTTGCTGAGGTGTGCAAAGGCGTAAGGCATGAGTCACTCTCATTTTGTTAGCCTCGAAGAGGCCTTGTTGGGAATCCGTGTGCACAATGATTGATCTTTCCATTGGCCATCCAGAATGACCTGGATCATGACCCGATCAATGGTGGAATGGCCCTCTGGTATGCTTTGTTGGATGGAGAATGCAAGCCCTTGAATGCCTGGGATTTGAAAAAGGACCGTTGCTCTGCCGGGAATCCTTGTGTTTGAAGGCCAACGGCTAGTCCTCCATCATGAAATTGACGTCCATACAGCCGTCACTAGGACAATTCCTTCGGGTCTCTTATGGCTTCAGGTCTTTGCTCAGCACTCGTCCCAAACATTTTCCCCGCGGACACTTTCTCCGAAGGAAATGGTCTTTCGGCTCTCTTGGCTCTTCCATATCCTTTCGGGCCCTTTTCCAAGTGTCTCTTCGGAAACCTTCTGAAGGACACTTTTGCCGAGAACAACCCTTCGGCATTTTGAAACTGTCCCTACAAACTCTTTTGAAACCGTTCTACAGACTCTGCGAGTGTCGATACCCTTCGGACATTTCCTGAGTGTCCCTTCGGAGAGATGAACTGTCCCTTTTGCATAAGAAATGGTCCTTCGGGCATGGAAAGTGTCCCTTTGAAAAAGTTCTGAAGGATACTTTGAAGGGAAAGAGTCCCTTCTGAAAAGTTCCGAAGGACACTTTGAAGAGAGAGAGACCCTTCGGAAAAGTCAAAGGCTCCCTTCGAAAAGATTGTTTTAGACAAAAAGTCCAAAACAATTCTTTCGAAAAAGTTGCGAAGGACAATCTTTTGGGAAAAGACAAAAGAAGAATTCTTTCGGACTTTCTGTCCAAGACAAAAAGGCCGAAAGAATTCTTTCGGGGAAGACAGAGAATTCTTTTGGACTTTTTGTCCTAGACAAGAAGGCCGAAAGAATTCCTTCGGGGAAGACAATGAGAGAATTCTTTTGGACTTTTTTGTTTAAGACAAAAAACCCGAAAGAATTCAAACTTTGGGCAAAAGACCGAAAAGACACTTTGAAAAGGCCGAACAAAAGCCCTGAAGAAAAGAAAAGAAAACAACTGGTCTTTTACAAGTGAGTTAAAACAGACAAGTGATCGTTGAACTTAACCAAAGAAAGCTGCAAAACAAGGTATGAAATTTAGCTAACAATCACTTCTAGCCTATTGTGAACACAACAACACATTTGTGAATGGTAATTTAAATGTATTTTACTGGTTTTCTATAATATGACATGTGAGGGACCCTTTCAACCATCCTTTTACTAACCGAAACAAAAACCCATTTAAAGACTCTCGTTTATGCTAGTAACAAATTGGAATTGATCTACTCAACTTTGGCATATGATGACCTTTGTTAGCTGCACAACACAAAAGATCAAATACAATAAAACTTCAAATTTGACAAAAGAAAGGACAATTTTCATTCCATGGAAAATCCCAAATTATTAAACAGTTGGCCTATTTAGTTCATGTTATTATATTTATTTTGATGTCCATAAAGCTCTTTGAAGCTTAGTCATAAAACCAAATACAAGATCAATTCGACAAGCTAAAAAGTAACAAGTGACTTGGCATTTAGTGAAAAGATTTGGTAGAGTGTAGACTCTGCTGATTTTCACAAAGAATAGAATGTAAACTATAAGTACTTGCTCACGTGCAAAAAGTATTGTGACTATGATTGATAGATCCATACCATTCAAAGACATCCCTAATCACTGTTTTAAAGCGACACTAAAATAACAAAGAAACAAAGTCTTTATGGGTCCAATAAGTTTTGTAATAACATTCCATTGATTATTATGGAAAGTGTCAACCTAGCTGATAGATTAATGTTTTGAATCTGTTGCTCTAAGTTGTGCATCTTTGTCAACACTATGAAAGTTTGCTCCAAGATATCACCAGATGGGAATAATAATGAAGTTCATCATGCCTTACTCGTCAGAAGCACCAAAGTGTGAGAAAAATCATAGCATCAACAAAGGTTTGAATGCAAGAGATACCCAGAGTTGGCGCACAGTGCATTGGGAGATAGTTTGCCTATCCAATCCATCCACTGCTAGTAAGGATCAAATATAGCACAAAGTATCCAACCAAATGATGGCTTTTGCACTGAACTACATGACGAGGTCCAAATTAAAAGGACCAAATTCAAATGCAATCCATTGTAAATGTTAAAAATCATCTGAACGGCACAGTTAATAAGGACACAGAATACCATGACAATAATAGTGGATAAGAACATGGTAGAAATTAAGGCAATATTATTGACAAAAGAAATTAACCCCGGTACAAAGAATGACAGTCCATAAGGGGTGCCAATATTTCCCTATTCCCTCAACTTCCATTTTCTACAACTTCTCCTCTATACAATTTGGATGCCTCTTGACGGTTACATAAAAGGAGCTGTTAGTAACTATTACAAGATAAATTGATTGGATTTATAGTATTGATATTAGACAATATTGCAAATCAATAAGATTTCTGACATAAGAAGATTCTGATTCCATTAGCACATTCAGTACCTGTTTGACTCAAAGGCTTGAAGTGTTGCCCGAAAATGTTGCAGCATATGTCCATTTGGGGTTCAAGAAGTGGCTGGAACAGAAAAGGGGCACTCGTCTCAATCAGATACCAGTTTCCACCAGGGCCTGGCCTTTCTCTGATTATATGAACTTCTTCTGCCTTTGGAAGCGAACAGAATTTTGTCACTGGCTTCAAAAGCCTCATATTTACACTCATCGACCCTCAAATCAGAATCCTCATCTTTACACTGTTTAACCTTAAAATTAAAACCCTCATCATTACATTCTTCAAGCCTAAAATCGTCGTCGTCGTCGACATCATCTTCTGGTCCTACACTCTCAAAAAAATCAGCTTCGTTACCTTCTTCCTCTTGTTCTTCTTCGGACTTTTCAGAATTCCTGGACCTGTAACTCCATTCAACCTGCTTCTGACCACCATAGTCCTTCCATGCATGCCCTTCAGCCACATCCCTCCAAGCAAAATTAGCATCTGCAAATATCTTTAAATCCCCATACATGTCCCCCACAACTACAGTTCTCACTTTTCTGGCCTTTGCCTTCTTCAAAACCCTAACAAAATCCGAATCATCAGAAACAAGACATAGGCATTGAATCCCGTTCTCAATAGCCTCCATCATATCATTTTCCAGGGCAACATCAGCCGCCTGCATGGGAGAAATTTTATGGGACCACACATCTTTACAAGTTTAGAAATGACTCATTTTCAGTATTAAATTTGCTAACAATCTACAAACAATTTTCTAATTGTCATAGAACAAGATTGATAATCTACAAATGTCTTTGTAATTTCGTTGTGATTTTCTATGTTTTATACAAAAAGTTGGCTAATTCTCTCAGAAAGAGATTGTTTAATATAAATTGAGGCAAATATTAAAGTGGAAAATAAATTAACAAAGATTATTGCAAACTTTATTGTTCAGGGTTGCCGGACATATTGGGTGCAAGTTTTAGTCATCATTTTTCGAGTGACCTGATGATGGGTGAGATAGTTCACTCCAAATGCAGAACAGAAACTTGGCAGCAGTAAATTAAAAGACCGTAAACAACATGGCAAATGGTTTTGGAAACATATGGGTGAAAATAGAATTTATATTGTTTAGGGCTTCTGGATATAGCGTATGTAGGTTTTAGTCATAGCATTTCAGATCATTTATATTGTTTAGGGTTTTTTAACTACTGTGTATAAGTTTTAGTCATAACATGTCAACTACTTTATATTCTTTAGGGTTTCTGGATAGACATTTCAGATTATTTATTTGCTTGGTGTTTGGGATATACTGTAAGTTTTAGTCATGACATGTCAGCTAATTTATATTGTTTAGTGTTTCTGAATATACAGTGTGTTAAGTTTTAGTTGTGAAATTTCAGATCATTTGTACCGTTTAGGGTTTCTAAATATAGAGTGTAAGTTTCAGTCTAAGACATTTTGAGCGAACTGATAATGGGTGAGATAGCTCACCCCAAATGCCAGGACTAAATCTTATCAGCAGTAAATTTAGAAACACCAAAAGAAATAGCAACTAATTTTGAAACATGAGGGTAGCAATTGTGAATTGATGGATAGTAGGCAAGAAAATAATCCCTAGAAAGATTTTCACTATTTATATGGTATAGGGTTTCTGGATATACTGCATGTAAAACCTAGTCATAACATCTGGAGTGAGCTGATGATATGTAAGATAACTCGCTCCAAACACCAGGACTGAAACTTTGGCTGATTCTCAAGGAGAAAGAGACATTGTTTATAGAAATTGAGGTGAATTTTCATCTTTAAATGGCAATGTAAGAACAAATATTTTTACAGGTATTTATAGTCTAGGGTTTATGGATATTACCGGGTGTAAGTTTTAGGGATGGCATTTGGATTGAGCTGATGATGAGTAAGATAGTCCACTCTTAATGTCATCATTGAAGCTTATAAGCAGTATATTTACACCCTGTGTAAGTTTTAGTCATTCCATTTGGGATGAGCTGACATTGGGCAAGTTATGTCACTCCAAAAGACATCAATGAATCTTACAAGCAGTATATCTAATACTGCTTGTAAGTTTTGGAGATTACACTTGGGAGTGAGCTGACAATGGGTGAGATAGCTTGCTCCAAATGCCAGGACTAAAACTTACAAGTAGTAAATCTTATACTGCCTGTAAGTTTTAGTCATTACAAGCAGTATATCCCATACTAGGTGTGAGTTTTAGTCATTACATTTGGACTGTGCTGACAAAGGGCGAGATAGCTTACTCTAAATGCCAGGACTGAAACTTACAATAAACCATAGACAAAAAGGTCAAATAGTTTTGAAAAAAATGATGGTAGCAAGCAGTATAAATGATGCCTGGTCTCTTCTTAGTTCTGGGTCAGTATGTACCATTACATTCAACCGTTTTCGATCCTGCTTTAGTATAATTAGATGGTTTAGGTTGGTTTGAGGATTTCTACAGATGGAATTATGCTTGTGTAAATTGTTTTAGAGCCTTTGTGCAAAAAACTAAAATTGTAAATGAAGGCATGCAATCTGATGACGTATGAAGACTGTAAATATTTTCTCTATCAATATAAATATTCTATCTAGCACATAAAAATTAAAAACAACAAAATGGTGATTTTTTTTTTCAGAGATTATGATAGCAATAACGAATATCCTATACTGCATGTAAGTTATATTTAGAATGAGCACTCAGCAGACAAATGGGTGAGATAGCACACTTTAACAGTCAAACTTGCAAGCATTTCATCCTGAGACCCTAAGCAAAATGGGTTATATGTATTTATTTTTTAATAATGTTCACAAGCGGTATAACAACATAAACCCTAAACAAAATGGTGAATATTCTTGAAGAAATTATGATCGCAACAGCCATCACATTTTGGACCGAGCTGAAAACTGGTGAGATAGCTCACTCTCAATGCCAAGACTAAATATACATGTGCGAAGGGAAATCTAGAATGCAACTAAACTAAGGAACAAAACACAAATGATCATATTCTAAACTCAATTGAACCTCAAGATAGAGCAACAAATAAAATAAAAGAATAACGCACACTTACAAAACCGAAGTATCGTGAGCCTCCTCCATTGTAATGAAAAGTGATTTGCTCTTTGAATATGGTTGTTCAATCCTTTCTCCAATGCAAAGGGGAATTGGGCAACATTTTAATATGCAAATGGATTTTTGATGGTTTGGATTCACTTGGAAATTCTATAGCACTTCATTAGCATTAGTGAGGATGATGAAAGTAATGGCTTGCACGTCTAGGCATACAGGAGGTTAATCGGACAGTTGAGGATTATTTGAATATTTTCAATTATTCAAATAATCAACAGTAGAGAATTAATCTTCATCCATGATGATGAAGACTAATTCCACAAGTTGAGAAAAAAGAGGAGTTGGTTGAGTGAGTTATCAAGAACAGGTCAAATTGGTTGAGTCATCAAGGAGGTTGAAATATTCTAAGATGACTCACAAGGTGGTTGAGGAAGTTGAGGAGGGTGGTTGGATGAATCAACATGTGGTTAAGATAAACGTGGAAGATGTCTCGGTGAGGTGGAAAATCCGGATTATTAAATAATTTTGGAGAAAAAAGGTGTGCATAATTGATAATTTAAGAATTAATTAATTATTCGAAATTTGGAGGGAAACGATGATAATTTGAATTTGAATTAGAGAAGGTGATGGGTTAGTGTATCATATTTATTTTTGACACTAAATGGTGAAATTTAGGTGTCTACATTTGCCCCTCTTTGAAATGGTGTTGCGAAGCAATACCATTTCGAAGAATAGTAGAGTGTTGATGATTATGGAGAAAAAGTTGCCCCAGATAAATGAAAATGATCATAATGATGCCCCTTCGAGTGTTCGTGCAAGAAAACAGATGAACTCTCGAAATGATTAAAGGAAGATGATTAAGTGGGTATAATGAACGCTGTGAATAAATTGAAGCACTAAAATTGATACCGTACTTGCAATATTAAAATAAGATAAAGGATTTGCCCCTAGTTGGTAAAAACTAAATAAGATATCAGAAAAATAATATTTTTCGTTCATTGATTGCATGCTTAGATGGTGCTCAAGACTCAGGGGTCACATGAGCAGATGCAGGAACGAGATATCCCGATGATGTATATTGTGGACCCCTAGAACAAAAAATATAAAAGTTCCAATGTTTTAATAAAAATTTACAAGATTGATAATTTGCAAGTGGTGATAAAGATTTACGGGCTTCGATCAATTTTTAGACTGAAAATTTGGAAAAAATGGTTTTCAAACATGAAAATAATGGGTAGGAGGGAAAAATATTTGAATAATGAGATAAATTATAAATAGGGGTAGCGGGGTTTTGAAAATCATTTGTGCAAATTGATTGCTTTGTGATTGATTGGAAGATTTCTTTTGAGTGAATTTGCTATGGGGCTATAGAGAAGAATGGACCGTATTCTCGTGTATCAACATCGCAGTGAACGAGTGAGGAGATATCAGAAGCTAGAGAGGAGTGGGCACCCAGTAAGTACAATTTTTAGCTTTGCATTAATGTTTTCAAAACATTTGTTGCATACGAAAGTTAACCGAAACAATTTCGCAATTGTCACATTAGCGAATTCAATAGTGAAAGTGGCAAATTCATTGAACTAAATAGCGAAATTGTCAAATGTTACAACGAAATCGTTGGACGTTGTAGCGAAATCATTGGATGTAGTAGCGAATTCATCAAGACTAAGTGGAAATGGGGTGATTAGTGAATTCATTGACTGCAATGGCAAAATCATTGAATGGTGCAGTGAAATCGTTGGATGCAATGGCGAATTCGCTAAGAGAGATAGGGATTGGGTTTAGTTAGTAAATTTATGCTTGGTTGGGTAGGGTGAGATATTTTTGAGGGATTTTGGGAAGATAGTTGAATTTAGGATTAACATTGTGCTGCTATATGTAGGTGCAGGAGGTATTCCCTATTTTGGCCAGTCGAGAGCAGAGATCAAGAGCACTGACTCGGATTGCGAGGTCTACAGAGTACGAGTTTGGGGTACTAGAGGCTACGAGACTATCTTATATTGCTAAGATGGCAGAGATTTGGATAGACGGGGCATTATTGACAGCTTTAGCGGAGAGATGGCACAATGAGACTAGTACATTTCACCTTCCGATGGGTCAGATGATAGTTAAACTAGAGAACATATGGAGGATTTTGAGGATCCCAATATAAGGGAGACGGGTTTACTGGGGTTAGGGATCATAGGCTTGTTACATTATACAAGATTTTTGGAGAGGAGTTGATCTCGGTTGTCTGACGAGCGGTTGACATTAAAACATGTATTGACATGGAGACAGATGTGTTGATTGTTGTACTCATGGCTATTGTCAGTGGCATTATGTTTCCTGACAGGAACAAGAGACTGCCCTCTTGGACTTTTGGATGTGACTAGCGACATGATGGAGATGGGTGACAGATTTGCATGGCGTCCTGGTGTATTAGCGCACTTTTACAGAGATTTGCACCATGCGATGTATGTAGATGGGAGTGAGATTAGACCCTCGACATTATTACAGGTATGGGCATGGGAGCACATTGCGATGGAACGTCTCGTAGGTCATGTGTGAGATCAGAGGAGGGGCCGACTACATGTGATTATAGATATACAAAGACCTCATTTTGGGGATTTGGAAAATACCAAAGAGCGATAGATGAGCTTGGAGACAATCAGATTACATGGAGACCTTATAGGGAAAATGATTTTCAGTAGGCACAAGATGGGCTTTACATGGACTATATGATGACACATCGTTATATCATGGGTATTCATGAGTATGTTATCGAGAGATACAGGCCGGATAGAGTGTTACAACAATTTGGTGTTAGTCAACATATTCCATCAGGACCACATGTGTTTGTGCAGTCTGTGAGAGAGAGATCTCAATAGAGATCAAGTATTGACCCTAAGATTGCAAAGCATAGCCAGACACATTTATAGATAATGACATTTGCATAGAGGAGGGATGTGGTGGATACGAAGACAATAGATGGCTATGATGATTGGTGGGCTAAATAACGGCCTACGAGATTGACAGTGCCATATGCTCCTTCGCGGACATGGAGATAGAGATTGGTGGCGAGTTTGGCAAGGCATCCACGAGGGACGGGATTGGGTGCGAGGATCAGGAGAGTTGCGACAACTCAGAGAGGAGATAGGCAGAGATGAGTTGTGGGATGGGTAGGTGATCGACAGGTGAGACCTAGGAGGGCTCCTACACAGTTAGAGGATGTAGAGATCAAAGAGGAGACTGGAGGGTATGGAGGAGAGGATACAGTGTGAGACCCATTGTGGAGGATCTAGTAGGAGGAGAAACTCCTTTAGTGGTCATTGATAATGACGAGGAAGGTGATGGAGGGGAAAAAAAGATGCAACCAGTGACAGAGATGCACACGAAAGGAGGAGATGGAGAATGACACATCCGAGATTTATATATATATGATTCATTTTTGGCACTATCCTTGTGTTATGGATATGGATGTGCTTTGGCATTATGGATGTGTTTTAATTTTACATGTAAGGTAAATCGCTTAGATGGATAGATATGATTTGGTATAGCAATAGTTCTCCTGCTTTTGAATTATTATAGCACATGTTAATCCTTTCAACTTTTATTATGGTATAAAATGAAATGGAAAAATGTATGGATGCATAGATGGTTAGTTTGTTTATTTTATTTTGCATTGGAATTCCAACATGAATAACCAAGTAAGAATTGAACGACCTAATTTTTAATATAATGTAAAACAACATACACCAATGATATCAAATAACCATGATGATTATTGTGTTGTATGCATAAGGACTAAAAGATTCATTTGTGCCAGAATTAATGCATCATGATATAGAAGACCATAATCACATTGCTTGTCATACACATAATGATCTTGACTTGAAAAATAATAAAAGAAAACGTTGAAATAAGTGAAACGATGTAAACGTGACAAACACATACTAAAGAAAAAGCTCACACAAAAACATAAGTAAAAGATTCAAGCATGTAAAGGTAAGTAAATGAAAAGACACACAAGATCAATCAATCAACGACCAAACACAAACGAAAGCAAAAACTACAGCAAACACCACCTGAATGAAGTAATCACTTTACGAACATCCTAGGGTAGGATTAAAAAAAAATCGGTAGCCAATAACCATGACAACATTAAATGATCGATGAGGAAGCCCTAAGATAACCGTATGGGTTTGGACAGGGATGTGAAAAAGTAAAAGCACGCTTTGGGATAATGGGATGACGGGGGTGATGGTGGCCAAGCTGTCCCTAGAGACCCCATGTCTCTAAGCGCTACGTTCAAAATCCGCCATAAAGAAAATCTGAGTGGGGATATCAGGCTAGATGTAGTTCTCCCAATACAAGAATTAATGAGAAAATGCGTTGATTGACAAAGTGTTTTGTGTGGATGAATGGATGAACAATTCCCTTCCCAAGAAAAATGAGCGAGTGAATGATGATGAGGATTGGTTTGAAAGATAGATAGACCGATATACATGGATAGGTGAAGTGTTGTGTGTTCGGATGTTTTAGATAAAGTGTGCTTAGATATGAATGTGATATTTATGGTCACATATAAGACGTTCCTCTAAACATAAGCAAGCACACAATTATGCAAGTGCAAGGATAAAACCCTAACCCAATGTCATATGAGTGGATGGTGAAACAAGTGACTATATGGAAATATACAAGTGACGACTTCAATGGAATGCCCCCAAGTAACTAGGGTGGATACAAACACTGGATTACTCATGGCGTCAGAAATGTGATCATAATACTTGCCCAAAGTGCCAATAGACTAGTTTTCTCTTTGGGACATACTATTTTCTTTTCTTTTCTTTTTTTCTTGATTTTTTTGTGATTTTTATTTTTGTTATTTTTTTTTTATTTTCTGACACTTAAGGTATATACAACAGCATTAGAACAACTTAGGCATATAATCATTTAAGGTGCATGATGTTCATAGGCTCATCAAGCTCCTCATTGTCTTCAGTAACCAATCTGTAAGCTCCAGATCCATACTTGGCAACAAATACATATGGGCCCAACCAATTTGGTTCAAATTTTTCCTTTCTCCTCCCTTTCTGCATTGGTATTTCATTGATTTTCTTTGAGAACAAGATCTCCAATTTTGAATTCCTTGGTTCTAATCCGTTTATTATATGGCTACAATGAAGGCGGTTTTGGTAAACTTGCAAGTAGTTTAAAGCATTGAAGTATTTTTCATCTAGAAGATCAAGCTCGCTAAGGCGTGAAATGCGGTAAGACTCATCATCTATAATGTTTTGTAAAGATGTGTAAAGATGAAATCTCAACTTCAATAGGTAAAATGGATTCGTTGTCGTAAACAAGTGAATATGGGGTTGCCCCCGTGGGTGTGCGGATGTTAGTGCAGTATGCCCAGAGGGCAAGATAAAGCTGCGTATGCCAGTCATGACCAACTGCATTGACAACTCGTTTAAGAATTTTAAGGATGCTTTTATTCGTTGCCTCCACTTGGACACTACTTTGCGAGTAGTATGAAATGGACCACTTGTGTTTTATATGATAAGTATTGCAAAGGCCCTAATTTCTTTGTTCTTGAATGATTTTCCGTTATCAAAGAGGATCCCAAAACAACAGACAATAGGGTTTAAAATAAACTTGAAAATATGTTTAACCCACTTGGTAAAGTATTCTGTGGTGGTAATAATATGTTTGTGGCCATCTGAAGAATTTGAATTTGTTAGGTTGTGGAGCTAAAATCTTCAACTGTTGCAGAGATGGAGGAGGTTGCTGAGTTCCAGGGAGACCGACGTCGGCAGAGTATATTGCAGAAGGCAACCGACATCAACAAGTGTGAACTGAAGACAATCGACATTGGCAGGAGGTCGGCCGACGTTCGTCACCCCCAGCCAGACAGGGACCGACGTCGATCGCCTGTGGCGGTTCCAAAACTGTTCGTTGCACGGACAGTTAGTTCATTGAACTGAGTGTTTGCATGTAAAAGCTATTTCGAGTCTTGAGTTGCGTGTCTAATTATTGTAAATTATAAGTCTAAGTTATTGTTTAGTGTGAGATCTATTTATAGACCCATTGGCATGTATTGTAATTAAGACAAGAAAATGATTTCTTCCAGTTGTAGGATCTTGGTCAGCAGGAGTGCAAGGCCACGTTTGAAGATCTACATGGTAAGTAAGATCACTTTGAGATCTACTTGAAGTACTTTGAGTACTTGTGTACTGGCAGGGTTATTACTGATTGTTGAAGAGGTGAACACCAATTCTGTGTGTGAGTTGTGTGTTGGAACCATTTTTGGTAGGAGAGTGAACTCTTGAAGAAAAATTACTGAACACTTGAGGTGTGGGAAGCTTCTGAGAGGTGTGGAGAAGAAGTGGCATCTTCTTTATTGTATTTTCTTTCTGGATGAGTATTAATACAAGATTGTGTATTGTCTCTCATATTCTGTGCTATTTGTGAATTCTAGTTACTTATTGCTTCTGATTAATTCCGCATGTTTAATTGCTTGTATTTGGTAATCATATTGTGCTCTTTCTAAGGAGCAAGATCCTAACAAGTGGGATCAAAATAGGTGTGTTGTTCTGGATTCTCCAACAATTGATATCAGAGCTTTTGGTTGGGATACTAACAGGTTGTATCAGATCTGGTTAGTGTGTGTTGATTACAAGTTACTCACAGGGGTTTCTGTTTGAGTGGAAGTAGAGCAATGACAGAAAAAAGTAAGCTACGAATGGAGAAGTTTAATGGCAAAAACTATCAATTATGGAGGATGCAGATTGAAAATTATCTGTATCAGAAAGATTTGTATTTACCGTTGGGTGGGGTTGATTACAAGCCCCGAGATATGAAGGATGAAGAATGGGAGGTTTTTGATCGGAAGGCTTTGGGATCTATAATGTTGAGTCTTGCATCGTCTGTGATTTCCAACTTATCACACGCTAAGACAACGGTAGAGTTGATAGAATCTTTGGCAAATTTATATGAAAAACCCTCAGCTTCGAATAAGGTATTTCTTATGAAGCAATTATTTAATTTGCAAATGTTGGAAAGTGGATCTGTTCATAGTCATCTTAGTGATTTCTATGGTTTGGTAAACCAGTTAAATTCAGTCAATATTGTTTTTGATGATGAAATTAAGGCTCTCTTAATCTTATGTTCATTCCCTGAAAGTTGGGAGAGTTTGGTAATGGCAGTTAGCAATACTGCGTTTGCTTCAAAAATCTTAAAAGTAGATGATGTTGTAAGTGTAATCTTGAATGAAGAGATTCGCAAGAAAAACACAGGTGAATCATCAGGAAATGCTTTGAGTGTGAAAAGCAGGGGAAGGCAAAGAGAGAAGATCGAGCGTGGGAGATCAAGGTCAAAGATAGGCAGGAGATCCAAGTCCAAGTATGGCAGAATAACCTGCTGGAAATATAGAAAGCAAGGGCACTTAAAGAGAGATTGTTGGTTGAATGAAGATCAGCATGAAGGACATGAAAAAGCAGGGGTTGCAGGTATTGTTGCAAGTGTTGTTGCACAGGATGCTCTGGTATGTTCCTTAGATAAAGTAGAATCTTGGGTTTTAAATTCTGGTGCCTCTTTTCATGCATCCTCAAATAGAAATTTTTTTCATGAATATGTCCAGGGAGACTTTGGAGAAATTTATTTAAGGGATGGTAAGCATTGTCAGATGGTTGGCAAAGGGAAAGTGAAGCTGCAATTGCAGACAGGGAACACATGGGTGTTGAAGGAGGTCATGCATATCCCAGTTCTGGAGCGAAATTTGATTTCTGTTAGAAGTTTGGGTGATGAGAGTTGCACAGTAACTCTCACAGCGGACTCTTGGAAGGTTATCAAGGGTGCACTTGTTGTAGCAAGAGATAAGAAAGTAGGTACGCTTTATCTATCTACTTGTATTACTGATTCTCTTTCTGGGTTATCTACTTCCGCTGTAGATTTGAAGATGTGGCTTAATAGGCTTGGTCACATGAATAAAAAAGAGATGCATGTTCTTGAGTCGAAGGGTATGCTTTTGAATTTGAAAAGCATGGATCGAGATTTCTGTATGCAGAGGAAGAAAGTAACGTTTCTTGAGGAATCCGATGTTCGTGACAAGAATATGAAAGCCTTGGTTTTCAAGGAGAAGGTGATGGACAGAGATCAGCGAAAGGGGCTGAAGAATTCAAGCAGAGCAAGGGTGATTTGGACAAGGGTTTGATCCAAAAGGAGCTCGCGGGTAAAAGTCATCGCTCACAAGTAAAACACAGAGACTGATGTCGGTTAGAAAACCGGCGTCGACGTCCAGACAGGAACCGACGTCGGCTATGTGCAGCGCGACGTCGGTGACTCAGGACAGATAAACACCGGCGTCGGTCAGAGGGAACCGATGTCAGCGATGAGGCAGTCGCATGGAACCAACGTCGGTCGGGTGCAGACTGAGATGTGATCGGCATCGGTCACTGAGACGAATTTTGGGCGGACAGCAAGCTGTCAAGGAGTCTCAAGCGCCCATATGGAGGACTTAAAGGGTAAGTAAGCCTCAAATTCGTCATTTCCCTTCTTTACACTACTTGTTGCTCACTGATGGTAAAGAACCAAGAAGTTATTAAAGAAGCAAAGCAGGTAGATCCAGGAAATAGTGGGAGCTTGGCATGGATGAAGGATGTGATTCCTTGGAGGAGAACCAAACGAAAGTTTTGGGTGGAGTTGCTAGCTTGAAGAAAGCACTAAGAGACGAATGGATGTTCAGGATAAGGAAGAGCGAAAATGGATATGTGAGACGGAAGGCCAGGGTATATGGTCTTGAATAAGCTGCAGGACAATGGAGGTTTGACCATTGTGTTTCTCTTTACCAGGTTGGATAATATTAGCTACATTATCCTGTTACTGTATGATGTGCTTGTTGCAGAGTTACACTTACAGGGAGTTACTGAACTAAAGGTAAAGCTAGTTCAGAGGTGTGTCATGAAGAATCAAGGAGCAGCAAGATTCTTTGACATGAGTGTGTTCTAGGGACATGGAAGGTCACAGGTTGACTTTGTTTCAGGATGATTGTGTGAGACCGGTTAACACGCCGATGGTTGGACAATTCACAGAACAGGGTCTTGATTCACATAATGAGGTTAAGTGCATGGTATGTACTAGACCTGAGTTTTTCCAAGCAATGAGAGTTGTCACAAGTTTGGAGCCAATCCAGGAAAGAAGCACTGGAGGGCAGTTCAGTGGATTCTTAGAGGGACCAGCAACAGGTCGACATGCTATGCAGGGTCAAGTTATTTTTTACATGGTTTGTAGATGCGGATGTGGCAGGTGATTTGGATGACAGGAGTTGCACCACAGGATTTGTGGTGGTTGGTTTTCAAGAGTGATTTTGAAGAGAGATACAAAGCCAAGGGAACAAACTAGATAGTGTACAGGTACAGGTACAATTGCAGCTGTTTATCTCCAAGTGGGAGATTGTTAGGTTGTGGAGCTAAAAGTTTCAACTGTTGCAGACATGGAGGAGGTTGCTGAGTTCCAGGGAGACCGGCGTCGACAGAGTATAGTGTAGAAGGCAACCGACATCGGCAGGTGTGAACTGAAGACAACCGACATCGGCAGGAGGTCGGCCGACGTCGGTCACCTCCAGGCAGACAGGGACCGACGTCGATCGCCTGTGGCGGTTCCAAAACTATTTGTTGCACGGACAATTAGTTCATTGAACCGAGTGTTTGCATGTAAAGGCTATTTCTAGTCTTGAGTTGCGTGTCTAATTATTGTAAATTATAAGTCTAAGTTATTGTTTAGTGTGGGATCTATTTATAGACCCATTGGCATGTATTGTAATTAAGGCAAAAAAAAGATTTCTTCCAGTTGTAGGATCTTGGTCAGCAGATGTGCAAGGCCACGTTTGAAGATCTACATGGTAAGTAAGATCACTTTGAGATCTACTTGAAGTACTTTGAGTACTTGTGTACTGGCAGGGTTATTACTGACTGGTTGAAGAGGTGAACACCAATTCTGTGTGTGAGTTGTGTGTTGGGACCGTTTTTGGTAGGAGAGTGAACTCTTGAAGAAAAATTACTGAACACTTGAGGTGTGGGAAGCTTCTGAGAGGTGTGGAGAAGAAGTGGCATCTTCTTTATTATATTTTCTTTCTGGATGAGTATTAATACAAGATTGTGTATTGTCTCTCATATTCTGTGCTATTTGTGAATTCTAGTTACTTATTGCTTCTAGTTAATTCCGCATATTTAATTGCTTGTATTTGGTAATCATATTGTGCTCTTTCTGAGGAGCAAGATCCTAACAAGTGGAATCAGAACAGGTGTGTTGTTCTAGATTCCCCAACAGAATTAATCTTGTCAATGAGATCTAACCCCCATGTGGAATATGGCCAAGGTGTTGTAATGGGTTGCAAAGCTTGCGAAGGACTATGTGTAAGATCATCATGCTTTTGGCAAGGTACGCATTTCTTAACATAAATACAAGAATCAGATTCCATTGTAGGCCACAAATAACCTACATGCAAGATCTTTTTAACAAGAACTATACCACAATCGGCAATCAGCATTTTGGACCACAAACTATGGGCCGAATGATCAACCCCCCACGGTCTGTCATCGGACTACAAAGTGTGGTCTAATAAACTTGAGTTCCCCATTGTTTGGTGCTATGAATTGATAGTTGTCCCATCCATACCCATCTCAGCTGTAATAGCCATATTCTAAATAAATGCCCTTGCTTTGTTCGGTGCTTGATTGCGGTTCTATGCTAATTAGAAAGAGTTGTTGGCATTCCATATAGAACAGTAGTCTATTTTTCCCTCGTAATGTAAGTTGTTATTTCAGTCTTTTGCAAATAAATTTTGGGGATCGACATTTTGGACCACACTAGGTGATCCGATGGCACTACAAAGTGTGGTCCGAAACATCAATCCTCCAAAGCTTGTTCACAATTTTTTAAAGATCATATTTCCCAACATTTGTTTGCAATTTTTCCATAAGCGTTCGTGGACCACAAAGCATGGTCCGAAATATCTATCCCACAGAATTTGATCACAAAATTTTCAAAAATTGTTGTTCTTTAATATGGTATAGATTATCGAAGCTTGAAGTCTCCAAAATGAAAATTGTAAATGCAGGCAATGCAATTCAATGCAGTATGAAGGCCATGTAAATATTTTCTCTAACGATATAAATATTCTATCCAGGACATAAAAAACAGAAACCCTAAACAATATGGCGATTTTATTTTTCCAAATGGGCAATGAAATTATGGCTACCTGGGGTTTATCCCTGACAGTCCTCACGAGAAATCCTGCCCTCTTGAGCTCCCCGGCAAGTCCATACCCCTCCTTCGGCGACAAAACCTTGCTAGCGGCAGCCCTGTATTTGTCCTCCTTTGGCCCAATTTTAGCCTTGAAAAAGTCCTTATTCTTTCCTTTTAGGCACTCCAGGCGGGCCAGGCGCTTGTGGTGTTCTCTCTCGTGCAGTTGCCTGAAATGTTTCTGGAACTTGATGTTGGTTTCGAACTTGCGACCGCAGACCTCGCAGTCGTAGGGGTCGCGAGAGCGAATAATGCCGTTGGATTCCATTATGTCGAGGGCTTTTCTTTGCCTCCGCTGGGCTCGAACCCAGTCCGGGAGGAAAGTGAAGGCGTGGCGGTTCGCGTAGGCGACCATTGTATTGGGGAGGCCGAATCGGGTGGCGAGGTGTTTGAGTCTGATTGCAGCATCGTAAGGGGGGACGCTGGTGGGGGGCTTGTTGTCCAGGTCCCAGAAGATTCCGACGCTGTGGTTACTGTTGCTGTTGCTGGTTTTTTTGTGTTGTTCAGTGTTGAATGTGAATCTGCCTGTAAAATAAAAATTGGCTGAAGAAGAAAATGAAATAGATCCGGGAATTGTTTGGCGTGTGAGGTATTTAGAGCGTCTGAGGAGTTTGTGCAGATCCATTTGTAATCTCTAGATCGACATTGTAGCGTAGATGGTTTGGTTTTTTTGTTTTATCAGGTTTGTTTCTTTCAGTTGGAGTGGCCGCATGAATAATTAATTTTCTTTAATCCGATCACTTCATCTTTCTTTTCTTTTTCTTTTTTTCTCTTTTCGGATCTTTATTTTAGAAAATTTTATGAAATGAAATGGAGGATTTTAATATCATTTATGAGACTAAGTAATTTAAGGGATTAATAGTTAAAATGTCAAAATATTTTTTGTTTTTTTTTTAATATCATAGTTTCTATTATAAAATTTGATTAATAAATTAACTATATTGTAAAGTCTAAGTTTTTAAAAAAACTCATTTAGATTTGACACTTTCAAATTGTTTTTATATTAATTTCGAATATTTGTATATGAAACGTATTTAATGATAAAATATCTTTCAATTTCAATCACTCATTCGCTGCAGAAAATGCAGGGTCTTTCTTTCCTCTCTTCCTTCAGAATAGTCCATCTATCAGTTTCGCACCTAAAATGATGTGACCTAGTCCTCAATTAAACCACTAAAATACTAACTTTGCCTTTAAGCACATCGCATATATAAGCATTCTTACCATGTTCCCACGTGGGATTGAATTATTTGATGTAATGCACTTTTTTCCATCCATTATGATTTGTCCACATGACAACCCTGAATTTTTCTAACACAAACTTTTTTATTTCCTTGTTAATGTTATAACATTATTGCAAATTAATGTTCCAATTGGTCATCTATTTGTTGTTCCGCTTTATCCTTGTCTTCTTCCTCCAATCTAGTTTCTCCTCTGCGACCATTTTGGACCAACAATGATCATCCATGTTTCCAACCTTTTTTAAGTAACTTAGCCCCTGATTAACGTTGAAGCCTTTATTGGAAACGTTCCTACTTCAGCGAAAATGATCTCATAGGGGACTATCATTTTGACTTTGACGCTGCTAGTAATTAAGTGTTTTTGAATTCTTTTTAATTGTTTCCACTTGTAATTTGACATGCTACTACCCCAAACCTCATAACCATAGAGAACAACCAGCATGACCAGCAAATCAAAAAAAGTTTTTTTGGTTTTCTAATCTCATAATTCAACTTTCCTATATGTGTTCTGAAAAATGTAAGATACCCTCTATCCACCTTGATGAGAATTAATTAGAAATAATATTATATTAATAATTATAAAGGTTTGACTAAAGTTAAATATATTAACTCTTAATAATTATAAAGGTTTGACTAAAGTTAAATATATTAACTCCGAAATATTTCAAAGCTATTATTTGAAAATATTTTTTAAATGTTAATGTAGTTATAAAATGACAAATAAATCTAATATAAGAATATCAATATATTTATTAAAAAATAATCTTATAATAATTTTTTAATATTATTATAATATATAATTTAAAAATAAAAATTAACCCATTAAAATATTAATGACATGTATGCCATTGATATCATATTAATATGTATTAATTAATAAATGTATAGACAATTTCTTATAACAAAAATTAATTAAATGATAATCAGTGTTGGATTATTTATATTTTTTTAAGTTAATAAAAAAATTGGAAATGTATATAATAATGATAATAATTATAAAGTTTTCTTTGTATATTTTTCTTATTAATAATAGAATTTTGAGAATATTCTTTTAATTTTATTATAAAAATGTAAAAAAATTATAAAATTTTAAACATAAATAATAACATATTCTTGAGGTGTTATTATAACATATTTTATTATATTTATTACAAATTTAAATGGACTTGATTTAAAAACTATAAAAATATATTTAAAATTGACTAGTCCTTTACAAAGTACTAGAAATGACAGTTTCTGTACAAAATGTACCAAATAAATTTGACCACTAAATTTAGTTTCTTACTAATAATAATATTTTCTTATTTGCCCTGAGCATTATTATGTTCTTTAGGCTCTTTCTATGTGCATTTTCATATTTGGCACTTATTTATTTGACTAAGGCGTCAACACTCTTCTAGTTCTGCAACATTACGCCACTTGTCAATCTTTCAACCCTCTTTGTTGTCCACTTTGTTTGTTTTGTCTTTATTCTTCACTCCTCCATGTCATTGATATGTTTATGGATGGATGGCCCTCAACTTTTAATTATACTAATTGTTGCCCCCAGGGACCCTTGGGAGTCCTGAGTCCCCAAGATGTTGCCATGTGGTAGCATCTTGGGCCCTGAGGCTCTCAGAGGTCTTTGAAAGCTTTCGACATGATCAGTTCCCCCTACAACCATGAGTTCCTAGGATGCTACCATGTGGCAGCATTTCAAGACATCAAAGTCCCAAGCAATTTTGGGATATGTTGATGCCCTCTAAGTCCTAGGTTGTTGGGATCATGCCACGTGGCATGATCTTAAAGCCTTGAGAGATTTTCTAATTTGATCTATACATCGTAATTTGATCTAACCCCACTACACTGATGTGTGTAGTAATCTTGTGAAAGGTGATTGTCAAAAGACTTAGGCACTTTTCTACCAAATATTGAAGGACTTGGGCACCAAGATGTTACCAAGTGTCATGTTTGCATTGGATCTATGAGTTGCTTTATACCGCTTATTGTTTGTAGGTACCCCCTAGAGTCTCGAGTGTCTAAGAGGTTTCCACATGATAGCATCTCAGGCTCTCAGGGATCTTTGGAAGCTTTAGATATGATGGGTCTCCCTATGGCCCTGAATCCTCACGATGCTTCCACGTGGTAAGATCTTGAGACATCAGGTCTCAAGAAACTTTTAGGATATACCGATGTCCTCTGAGTCCCACATTATCATGATTATGCCATATGGCATGATCTCAAGGCCCTAGGGCTTGAAAACTTTTATGCTTTGGTCTATGCATTATAACTCAACCAAACTTTGTTGCATCGACATGCGTAACAATCTCGTGAAAGAGGGTTATTAAAAGACCTAGGCACTTTTTGATAGAATGTCGAAGGACTTGCACATTGAGATGTTACTAAGTGTCGTGTTTGCATTGAATTTGCCAGGGATGAAGAAAAAGGCTAAGTCGAAAGAAAAAGGGCCAATGTAATTTGTCATTTGAGATGCCCATCAAATTTATGCTAGATGGTCTGATGATGTCATCAAATCCATATGTACAACCCTTATTCATTGATTTGTGGTGTCCAGTTCATAGGATAATGTGATGTGGCATCATCCTAGTTTTTCAACTTTTCTAGGATGGAACATGATCATGCTATGTGGCATGATCATGTGGCCTTTGGGTCATTGATATAGTCTAGGCTCCCTTTCGAGTCTTGGGCTCCTGAGATCATGCTACATGGCATGATTTTGAGCCTTTCTAGAAATATTGGTCTATTTCCTTTAGTCACTGAGGATCAACATGTGCCCTCAATCCGAAGATTGAATAACGGGTGGGTAGTCGATGAGAAACTTTGAGATTGCTAATTATGTAATCAACATCAGCTTCTGCAATGGTGACAATTGTCATGATATCATGAAGTTGAGGGGAGGGGAAAAATCTCATAGACTTAGTCATTTTTTGGCTTGATTGGTTGTCGATTGAATAAGGTGGAGACACACATCTTCATCGCATAAACTCAAGAAAAAATTGTTCTTAACAAACTTTCAGTAAAAAACAAGGCAAAAATGAGCACAAAAAAACCAAGGCAAATACAACAAAAAAGAGACCACGTAGAAATCAATAAAGGGTTCATTCGATTTAAAAGTATAAATAATTCTTCGAAAAGGCAAGGACAAAGCTTTAGTAATTAAATATTGGGATTAACTCATATTTTTTAGACCTGTACAAATGACATGTTTAGATTACCATGAATAAAATAGGAAGGCGATTAAAGCGATATTCAATTTAGACCAAGGCTTCCACAAACAAAAAGGCATAGAAAACCCTAACATTAACAACGAATTGATAAAGCATAAAAGATATATGAAGGTAATATAAGAATCTTCAAATGCAAATAACACCCACCCAAAGACAAAATGCCAAGGTGAGTCCAAGTACACTTAAAAGATAAATAGATCTAAGAGCTACCATTAGTTTCTAACATGCTAACACTTTGATTTCAATGAAGCAGAGAGTTAATTTTATATTTTCAAGTTCAAATTATTAAATCAAGCACACATTGTAAAACTACACACAAATCCAAGCACAAACAATTTTCAATACAAGGCTAGGGACTAACCGCTACT
Source organism: Torreya grandis (assembly GCA_037957365.1). Lineage (NCBI taxonomy): Eukaryota > Viridiplantae > Streptophyta > Pinopsida > Cupressales > Taxaceae > Torreya > Torreya grandis. Next base: position 482,826 of record JARHVA010004345.1, on the reverse strand, counting down.
CAACACTTATTCAAATAGGGAACACTATATTACTTCTATGGCATAGACTATAGAAACATTGTATCCCTAAATCTCATCATTACTAATTTTTTCTATTTACTATTATTAAGTTTTACATATTATTTACTACTGTAGTGAGCTTACATTAAAAATTTATGTACAACCTTTTTTTATCTATTTACTATTATTAATTTTTACAAATTATTTACGATAGCAATGATCTTACATTACAAATTTACATGTAAAAAAAGGTCATCACAATCTATAATGTTCTCATGATAATAATAACCAAGTTGTCTAGGTAAAGAGAGCCTTTTGAAGGCCTTAAATGTTGATTATATATATATATATATATATATATATATATATATATATATATATATATATATATATATATATATATATATATACTTCTCCTTAATAATGGTAAATATTCATGCATTTTTCACTTATATCCACTTCTAAGAGACAACCTTTCTACACTAGGGTCACTTGAATTTATCTTTTTTTGATCCATATATACAACTTGTGACTTTCTCTCAAATAATTTTATGTACCTATTTTGCATACAAGGGTTGTTTTCTGAAGCTTTTCTTAGGTGCTCATGTTAGTGCTCTCCATAATTATACTTGGCATTTAGAAATCCATTTGTATCCATTTTAGTATTGTCCTTTTGTTATTATGGTGTTATAAATATTTGAGAGCTCAATAAATTTAAACTATTAAAGTTTGTTATCATTTGCATTCTCAAGGTTGTAGTGCCTTCCATACTACTTCAAAATTAATTATAATTTTTTTAAATTAATTTATTGTATTCTTGCAAAGTGTATGATCTAAATGTGAAAATAGACATGAAGATATAATTCACAACAATAACATTTTACTCTCATCTATAATTAATCCTACTAAATTTATATGGTTACATTACCAAGTTATTCTCGATTTGTCTCATCTAGCATATGCTAGGTTACAATCTTGGAACTCGTGAGTTATGGACCCACGATAGGAAAATTTACCTAAATTTCTCAAAATTTAAATAGAACTCACCACTGGGTTAGAACACTAAAAGTGTTGATCTTTGATGTGCCTGCACTCACTCCTTGTGTTGTCTACTAATGAAATCGAAAACTTAGGCCAAGATCTTGAAACAATACTCAGAATTGATTCGCATTGAATGAATTGAAATATTTACAAACCCACACCATGATTAAATAAGCCTCAATTCAAAATCTAGAGTTGATATGCAAAAATTCAAAAAATCTAAAATCTAAAAAAAAAATGTCTATTTTTAGCAGCTGCTATTTATAGTAAGTTTCGCATGCAAGCGCGTGTAGCTCTAAATTTTTTCCAAAATAACATAAATGCTAAAATTAGCATATCAGATGAAATTCAATAGAAGTTGACATCTGGTCCTAAAAATATATAATTTCTAAAAATAGAAAATTCTCAAAAAAAATACTAAATGGTAATTTTGGACCCTTAGATGATCACATTTGGCCTTTGAAAAATATCGAAATCAACTCTAAGGGGATAAATCCCCTTAAGACAAAATCAAAATTTTTGATATGGTCTTTTTGGCACTTGGAAGAGCTCAAATAAATCTACGATTCAAAAGTTATGGCCTCTAGAAGGTTGACCCATTTTTTTGCATCATTCTCCTCTAGTTGAAAACAATTCAGCTCCTGCGAGTTGCCCTGATTGTACTACTACCATTTTATCTTATCAATCTTCTTTAGCTCCCATTCCATAATCCAAGTGTTGTCTTCTTGATATAATCCTTTCCATTACACCAAATACCTATTATAATTCCCTTGCCTTATGCTCACTGTCTTCATATCCAAAATCTACACTATATTTTCCTTCTTTTCCTTTGGAACTTGCTGCTCCCAAATTACCTCTTCATCTTTGTCATCTTCCCCATGAACTTCATATAAATCTAAAACATTAAATACTGGAGATTTATCAAAATTATGTGGTAAAATCACCTCATAAGCATTGTCATTGATTTTCTTCACAATTATGTATGGCCCAATTTTCTTGTACTACAACTTATTATACATGCCTTTTGAGAATCTTTTTTTCCTCAAGTAAACCATTACCAAATCTCATTCAAATACCTTGGATCTTATTTTGACATCTGTTGTTGCCTTATATTTCTCATTAATTTCTTTCAACTTTTTTCTTACTCCTTGCAACTGCTGCATCTGCTCTGCAAATGCTTCTACATCATCACTAATTCAATTTGCAATTGGCAATTGTACCAAATTTAAAATACCCATAGGATTTCTCCCATAAACAATTTAAAAAGGTGACTTTCTTGTTGATCTATTCATTGAACTATTATATGCAAACTCAGCTTGTGGTAAATCCAAGTCTCATTGCTTGGGCTTCTCTCCCACTATGCATCTCAATAAATTTTCCAAGCTTCATATTCACAACTTTTATTTGTCCATCTATTTGTGGGTGATATGCACTACTAAATTTTATTTTAGTACCCATATTATTCCATAAAGTCCTCTAAGAATGACTTAGAAATTTTGTGTCTCTATCTGAAGTAATAGTTTTTGGAACACCATGCAATCTCACAATATCCTAAAAAAATAATTCTGCAACTCTAGTGGCGTCATTGGTTTTCTTATATACAATGAAATAAACCATCTTAAAAAATCTGTCTACAACAACAAAAATTGAATCATTACCTCTTTATGTCTTTGGTAATCCCAACACAAAATCCATACTCAAATTTGTCCATGGTCCTCTTGGAACTAATAATGACATGTATGGTCTAGTATTTTGTGTATGTCCTTTAGCCACTTGACATGTTTTGCACCTTGAAACATACCTTGTCACATCTCTCTTCATCTTTGGCCAAAAATACTTTTCCTCCACCAAAGTTATTATCTTCGTCTTACCAAAATGTCTAGCCAAACCACCACTATGTAATTCTCTTATTATATTGTCTCATAGAGAGCCAACTAGAATGTATAACTATTTCCTTTTGAAGAGATAACCTTCTTGTATAATATAATCATCATGAATAACATCTATTCCACCTATTAATGGATTCCTGCACTGCTCAACTATCTTGCCAAAATATGGATCAGTATCAGTTCATTCTTTGATAGCTTCAAATCCAACTACTTCACTCACCATGGTAGTTAATAATGCTACCCTCTTGCTCAATACTTCAATGACCTAATTCTATTTTCTTGATTTATGCTTCAACACAAAAGTATACCCCTGCAAGAAAGAAACCCACTTTACATGCCTACTATTCAACTTTTTTTGTGTATTCACATACTTCAAAGTCTCATGATCTGTAAATAGGATAAACTCCTTAGGCACCAGGTAATGCCTCTAATGTCTTAATGCTTGTACAATTGCATAAAGTTCAACATCATAATTATAATACTTTGTTCTTACCTAATTCAATTTCTCACTGAAATATGTTATTGGCTTTCTTTCTTGACTCAGCACAACATCAATGCCCACAAACAAAGCATCACAACCAACCTCAAACACTTTGTTAAAATCTGGTAATGCTAAAATTGGTCTTTCTATAATCTTCTTCTTCAAAATTTCAAAGCTTTTTGTGGCTACTCTAGTCCATGCAAATTCCTTCCCTCTCATAAAATATATTATTGGTGCCACAATACTGCTAAATTTTTAATAAATTTTCTGTAAAAGGTTGCTAAACCATGAAAACTTCTTACCTCTATAATTCTTCTTGGAATAGGCCACTCAACAATTGCCTTTATCTTTTCTTCATCAATTTCCACACCATCTTTTGAAACTATAAATCCCCAAAATACCAAACTATTCTACATAAACATGTACTTCTTCAAATTTACATACAACTTCTCTTTTCATAACAAATCTAGTACCATTCTCAAATGTATTAAGTGTTCTTCTTTAGTCTTACTGAATATCAAAATATCATCAAAATAAACAACCACAAACTTACCAATATATTCTCGTAGCACTGTATTCATCATCCTCATAAATGTGCTAGGTGCATTAGATAATCTGAATGACATCACCATCCATTCATATAAGCCATCCTTAGTCTTGAATGCAATTTTCCACTCATCTCCTTCATGAATTCAAATTTGATAATAACCACTCCTTAGATCAATCTTGGTAAAATATTTTTCTCCTACAAGCACATCCATCATATCATCTAAACGAGGTATAGAAAACCTATACTTTATTATAATTTTGTTAATTGCCCTACTTCCACACACATTTTCCATCCTCCATATTTTTTTGAAGTTAAAAAAGTTGGTGTTGCACATGGACTCATACTCTCCCTTATCACCTTCTTCTTTAGTAATTCAATAACCTATTTATTTAATTCTACATGTTCTATCGGATTCATCCTATAAGCTGCTTGATTGGGTGGAGTTGATCCTAAAATCAAATCAATGTGATGTTGTATATATATTCGGTGGTAAACCATCTGATAACTCATTAGGCATAACATCTACATATTCTTTCAACATTCTTGTTGCTTTTATTGGTATTGGCACCATTTTGGTTTCTTCATTCTTTACTACTAATGCATAACAACAACCTACTACCTTCATATCTTAGATAAATTATTTAGTAGAGAGCATGCTTTTTGTCTTCTACCTGTAGGTAACAAAACTACCTTAGTACCACCTTTCTAAAAAGTGTATGTGTTCTTTGCTCCATCATGAATTACTTTCTTGTCAAATTTCCACGGTCTCCCCAATAACAAATGACATGCATCCATTGGAATAACATCACACCATATTTCATCATTATAAGTTTTTCTTATAGAAAACTTGATTAAGCACATTTTATCTACTATAACTTCATTCCATTTCTTAAACCATGAAATCTGATAAGGATTAGGATGTTTTTCACATTGAAAATTTAGTTTATCTATCATTTCTTTAGAAACCATATTTTCACAACTACCACATCTATAATTACTTTTCATACCTTTCCACCTGAAGTACATCTTATTCAAAAAATATTTGATCGCAACCATGTATCACCACCTTATTTATTTTGCACTTGTTCCTTCCTTGGAGTGATCGTAGTTCTTCTCATCATGAGATTCTCTCCAACATTTGCTTGTGCAACTTCAGTGTTCTGCTCTTGTATTTCAGCCTCAACTAGATTTACTCTTGGGCAATATTTTTGCCTCCTTTCTTGATCTTGATAGTGTGGACACTCAAATGTTTTATGTCCTTCTTCTCCACATATATAACAAACATAAGATCTACACTGATTCAAAAACTATCCTTTATCACCATCATAACCTCATCCTCTCTGAAATCTTCATCCTCTTTGTTGGTATTGAAACCCTTGCCTATTATCATATTGCCTTTCTACACCATGTGATGATTCATCTCTATTGGTATTAGACCCACCTCTGGTGATATTAAATCCACCTCATCCCCTATTTAGAAGAGATCTCCCTCTTATTGGACCAAGAGACATTCTTCTAAAACTCTATCTATTTTGTTTCTCTTTTGCCTTTAAAGCTAATTGATAAGCCTTTTCCATGTAAAGTATTATATGCATGCTTAATTAATCTTGAATAGACAATTTCAAACCATTTACATACCTTGAAACCATCTGCTCTTCTATTTCTTCATGCTCCACTCATATGGAAAGATTATAAAATTCATTTGTATACTCTTGTATACTATGATCTTTTTGCTTCAAATTTTGAAATCTTCTGTATAGGGTTTGTGCATAATTCACAAGAATAAATTTCTCCCCAATTGTATTAATACTCTTCCAGAAGAGAATTAAAAATGAAGAGATGCCACACTCTTCCCACCTTATAGGCTTCCCACACCAAGTGTTCAGTAATTCACCTTCAAGAGCTCACTCTCTCAATTATGGTCCCAACACACAACTCAAACACAGAGTTGGTGTTCACCTCCAACCAGTCAGTATCACTACTGCCAGTACACTGAGTATACAAACATACTCAACCGAGTACACAATGCACTCCAAGTAGATCTCCCATGAACTTGCAACACTCTGCAACTCAAATGATCTTACTTTGGAAGGAACTACCTTGCCTTCCTCTTTGCTCTCCAACTGAGTACACACCGTACTCCAAGTAGATCCTACCTGATCTTGCTCCCTGTTGTGTTGTTGTCACCTTGATCCTGTTGCCACCTGCAGATCAACCTGGTTTTGCACACCTACAAACCTTAGACCTCACACACACATACACCTGCAGATCAATGATCTTACTTACCATGCAGATCTCCAAACGTGGCCTTGCACACCTGCTAACCAAGATCCTACATACATGAAGAATCCTTCTGATTCTCCAAACCAGCACCCATACTTGGCACTGTGGCACTAAGAAGAACACACCTTGCTCTCTTCACTCTGAAGGAGCTAATATTTTCTCTCTTACTCTCTAGCACAAATTACAATACAACCCATGAGTCTCTTAAATAGATCTCATGCAAATAATAATTAGACACCTAATTACAATAATTAGATCCACAGCTCAAGACTAAAATTAGCCTTCTTACATGTAAACAACCGGTTCGTTAACTAACTGTTCATGCAATCAATAGTTCCAAAACCACACAAGAGACTGACGTTGGTCCCTATCTGCCTGGGGGTGACCGACGTCGACCGATCTCTGACCATCGTCGGTAGCTTTCTGTCTCCACCTGACCGATATCAGTTGGCCTGACCGACGCTGGTGACTGTGACACTCAGCACCCTCCTCCAGTGTCTGCATTAGTGAAGCTTTTAGTTCCACAACCTAACATGAACCCAATGTCCTAAGTCATATGTGTCAGTGGGAGAGTTTTGTCCTAAAAAATGACATGCATATGAACTCTAAATCTTCATCAAATGAGTGAAGTAGCTTCATTTACTAGAGGTTGGAGGATACACAGAGGTTGGAAGAAAATTGGTGTCCTCTCGTGAGTCACCTATGATGGGGTCGCATCATTGCTATGGTGGCATTTTTCACTATGTTTTATGTTGTGTGTTTTTTATGCAGTGTGGTTTTCAAGCATTACTTTCTAGTTTGGTACCTCATGATGAAGAACATTGTGGGAAGCAAAAGCACTAAAGTAGCACTTGGTTCTTGGTAAAGGGTTTGTGGAAATCTTATAAACCACTAAAGTGTAAAAAATAAAGATATGTACTCCTATCACTTACAAGTTTGTGGTAATCCTGCAAAGAAAAATGAAGGTGCCACCAAGACTATGAAGCCACAAAGATGGCATGCCACCTCAAAAAGTGATCAGGCTACATGGAGAGTGTAAAAACTTTTTACCATGTTTGAAATAAGTGGGTGCGGGGGGGGGGGGGGGGGGGGGGCGGGGGGTGATGGGGGTCAAATATCAAGAATATATTGCTTGTAAAAATAATGTAATAAGGGGGGAATGTTAGCATCGTTGGTAAGTGGATTACATTATTTTTAGTCATTATTTTATAACTGCCCAACTTCTATAGAGTTCTCACATATCTTCACTAGATTTTATGAACTCCTCTCATGTTTTTTGTTCCTTCTTTGGTGTATTTATTCTACTTCATGATTGTGAATAAATCAATACAAATTCCTTTGTGTGAAATTTATTCAGCGCTCTCTCCAATCTGCCAACACTTTAAGGGAGGTATGGAATTGTCTGATGACAAGGAAGAAAGATGCAAAGTATCAAGGTATTGTCACAACTTATGATAATGGGTAGAAGAGTGATTATTTGTCCTATGGAAGCAACAAATACGCTTGTGAGTGGTTTTATGAGAATTCACGGAAGGAGGTGAAATAAGAATGAAAGAAGCTGAAGAGGACTCATCAGCCCATTTGGTGGGCAAAGGAGTCATCTTAGGTAGCATAAGAAAACCGTCATAATGGGAGGGTGATGATGAGGAAGGAGTGGAACTAGGCTCAACAGGAGGAACACTAGGATGAGAAGTAGGAAGAAGCTCAGCAACAGTAGGAGAGAAAATAGGTTTAACTATAGTAGAAAAATGAACACGCTTAACTATAGTTGGCCCTACTGAAGGAGGAGTGATATTTTTAGAAGGTATAAGGAGGACTACCCTAGGTGTGGCAAATTGATATAGTCTAGTCATAACATGATCCAAGAGCATGGTTCTAAGTGGCTCCTCAAAAATTGGAGGTATCAACGTCATCTCTACCCTAAATGGTTTAAAGATGAAAAGGAGAAGATTGTTGATCTAAAACCTTAGAGGAAACTGGCAAAATCTTGTAAATTGGGTTGAGTTGGTCGATCAAGCTATATAAGAACCTTTTTAAAAAGTGATGAAAATACACTAAGTTGACCTAGTAGGTTGGACTAGAAGTCTAAAAACCTAAAAAACTTGTACTGGGTTGAGTTGGTCAATCCAGTTGTCTAAATAGAAGTCTGATAGATCTAGAAACCTATACTGGGTTGAGATGGTCAATTCGTTGCATGTTCTTGCAAACCTACACATAAAGATAAATAATTGGGTTGACAGGGCCGATCTAGCATAGTAAAGATATGATAAAAATAATGGCCAATAGAAATTAAATAAGTGAAAGAAATCCTATAAGGGTTAGTTTCACATTAGATTCATCAAAATATATGCAATCAAAAATGTGTCATATCCATAAATCAATCATGGATTAGATGGGATAGAGTACACCTACACTTTCAATTGGGGAACATACAATTATTAAGCAGGAGCATGACCAATGTGAGGATCTATTAGACCTGATTAGGGGATCACTTATCACAACACACTGTGTGAGGTAGGGTTCCAAAGCCAACAATCTAACATAATCACACAACAATCCTAAAAGAGTCCTATGATTTAATCTTTCACTAATCTAATAACAAGAAAAGTAAATCTAATCTAGTACACACCAAATCTTATGGCATAAAGTGGGGGTTAGAAACAAAATAAATAAATAACTAAACCAAACATGTATAGAAGACATATACTCATGTCAATGTATATAGAATCCTAATACATGGATGAGAAGAATACAAATACACTATCTATATACTCTTATAAAGGAGGAATAAAGTCAGGAATACTTACCTTTGAAGATGAACCTGTCGAGCTTCAATCTCACCTTTTGACAAGGTTTTTGCAAGAGATTATAATGGTATGCAAGGATAACTAAGATAAATCAGCTCTAGGATACACAACCTATCCAAGCATCCAAAATACTTATCTATAAGATGAGATCAGATATCCAAAGAAAGTATTGAACCCTAAATCTTTATTCCCCAAGTAGAATGGTCAATAGGTAGATATTTGTTCGCACTTCTTCACTTAATTCTTCACTTTTAAAAATGGTGGTAAATGACCTTGTATATATAGTAGTATCTTACCCTAAAATCATTCAAGAACATCAGTTGTGCTAGGTCGACCCAGTTGACCTAACACATTTTTGGGTCTAACTCACTAGGATTGTGCTAGGTCAGCCAAAAGGCCAACAAACTAAAAGAGAGAGAAAGTCCCTAAATTATGCTACGTTGACCTGGTCGACCTAGCACAACTAACAAGTCAAAAGGGTGCTAAGGTAAGAAATGAAGGATAAAACATAGTAAATGATATGAATAGGTATAACTAAGAAGAATAAGCTTGGGTTTAATGGTTTCAGGAGGCTAGTGTGTAGATGGTAAGTGGCAAAAGGAACAACAATATTACAAAGCACCGATGGTATACCCACCCCTCTCCTAGTGCACCCTTTAAGGCATGCACTTAGAGAGATTAAGACTTGATAGGTTCTTTCAAGATACGAAGTGCCAGTAATCAATAAAAGTTAAAAATATTATGTGTATACACTTAATGCTACTTTTTAACTAGAGATCTTTTCTATACTTACTTTTATGTATATGTTCAAATTATACATATTAATTATTTTTTAAAATGTTATACTAAAAAAATAAATTTATGAGTTTTGAGACAATTGAGATTTCACACTTGTAATAGATATGAATAGGTAAGATATTTCATAACATGTAGGCTTCTCTACAACTTTTGCTTGGCTAATAAACATTATAATATGCATATTTTTTTAGTTACAGAGGAGCAGATTTTTTAGAATATGCACAAAATTATCCATTTCTCAATTGATCGCTTATCAATCTAAGTTTCAGTGGATAATGTTATGTAGCATCATCTAACTCTTTAGGTATCTTGTGATTGAACTCCATTGTGCCATTTGGAACAATCACATGATTCTAAGGTTTTTACATTAACTATTGAGAGGACACAGTCAGGAAGGAGACGAGTGTTGAAACCACACAATGATGCCATATGGCATCATTTTAGGGACCTGATACTTGTGATACTTTAAGGTAATCAACATAGCCCTAAGGGTCAGAGCCTCATGATGATGCCATGTGGAATAATCCAAAGGATCTAAGATTTAGGAGGTTTTGACACAGTTTGGAAGGCTCTAAGGACAAGATCCCCATGATTATGCCACATTGCATCATCCCAAGGATCAGTGACTCGAGAGATTTTAACACTATCAGAAAGGCCCTGAAGGCTAGAGCTCCATAATGATGCCTTTTGTCATCATCTCGAATACCTGTTATTCGATAATGTTTGATGCACTGAGCACTTTGAAAACCCTTGAAACACCAAAGCCTCATGATGATGCCACATGGCATGATTACTAGGATGTGTGACATGGAGGATATCTACATAGTTGGGAAACCCTTGGGATCTGGAGCCTTAAAATGATGCCACATGGCATTATCATAGGGACCTAAGGATTTATCAATGAAGTAATTAGTTAAGAAAGCTTTGGTTTTTTAGAGACCTATGATGATGCCATATAGCATCATTATGGGGATCTAACACTCAATAGGTTTAGAGACCCATTGTTTCTATCGCTAATTCGCTTTTCAGATTATAAAGAGAGAGAAGAAACTAAAGAAGTAATGGACAAGGCATGTGAAGTACCTGGATGTAGACTGCGCATCGTAATCCAGACGCTTGTGAGCACCCCTCTTTGGCTATGGAGGAATGACACCTGCAAAGAAGAAAACTTGGACAAAAAGGCGTTAGATGGATAGGCGGTGGGTTGCCAAGCGAAAGCTTGTTCCCAGAAGTATGAGAACTTCCTTAAGGGAGGTCAACCCACTATTTTAATAAAAGATAAATGACTGATAAATGACAGAATGCTAAAATAGACTGAAATGATAGCAAACTGAAAGAGAGAAGAAAGCAAAGGCTTACCTGGAAGAAGCTGTCGGCCTGGTTGCAGTCGCCGGCGTCGGTGGTCCTACCGGCGTCGGTTGTCGGTCTGCCGATGTCGGTTAGTCTGCCGACGTCGGTGGGGGTAGCGATCGGTGTCGGTCGGGGCAATGGCCTCTAGACGGGTTTGGTCAGGTTCCTGGTCAGGGCTTGGTCTGTGGATGGTCCGGGGTTGGTCTGTGGACGGGTCTGGGTCTGATTTGAGGCAGTCAGGGGGTTTGTGCAGAGATACAGGAGAGTCAAATGGACAGAGAGGGACAGAGAGATAGAGGAAGCCAATCAGGGAGATAGGAATCCGGGTCTGGGTGACAGTCGGAACTGAGGGAAAGAAGTGCTAAATCTAGTTTAGAAATGACTAGAAAACATAAAGAAAACAAACAGAGTACAACATACCTGTGCCTGCTGGTTTCTGTTGTTGTTGTTGCCGCTTGTTGAAGACCTGTTGCTGATGAAGAATCCCTGTTGTTCACTCGCAGAAGCTTGCTGTGTACCTGAGGGAGAGAGTCAGATTGATTGGTAGAGAGATCAAGTGAAAGGACGGATACAAGGGTCTGATGCAAAGATTCAAGAGTTGGGATGCCAGAGAAGAGACGCAGAGAGCGAAGAGAAGCCAAGAGAGAGGAGATAACGGTGAAGAAGCCGTTATGAAAGGTGCTGACACCGGCAATATCGTCGACGTCGGCCGAAGGCTGACCGACGTCGGTGGCTAAAAGGCCGGAAAAAGGCTAAAAATAGCCTTCTAAAAAATAGGGGAGTGCCCTCTATTTTATCTCAAACAAAGGGCACTTCCCCCATGCATAAACCCTGCAGTCTGATCAAGTGGAGAGGAAGGGATAGACTAAGAGATAATAAAACCTTGGAATGAGGTGTGGGGATTTATATTACACCCAAGAAAACATTAATAACCAAGCATAGAGGGAGGAATATTGATAGAAAGGTATAGACCCTCAAAAATATAGACAGGCTCATGAGGCATGGTTATGCCTAGAGTTCAAACAAGAGTTCACGTTCACTTATAGATATAAATGAGATTTACAACTGATTTTAACATGTTTTTTTTTACCATAAGAAAGGTATTCAATCTATTTTATGTAGATATAACCATCAAAAACTCATTTTAGGATTTAAGGTGCAAACATGCCTATTAAGCATGACTAGGCCTATAATCCAAAAGGGGGGTCAACTTCATGTATAGCCTTATATGATCACTAAAATATATTATATCATGTTTACAGGGTAACTATATATCTCTATGATCCATTGGGATCTAGGGGAAGCATAAATAAATCTATTTTTAGACTTTAGAACAACCCAACTTGCAGGAAATGAAGAATCAAGCTCGATAGGCTAACTTGGAGTGCTCACATATCCTTGAGGGTTTTGCATGGAGACTCAAGAATATTAGAGGAGTTAGATAGGGTCTTGAACATAAATTTTGTGGAATAAATTTTAGAGTTGGATGTCAGGTCTTCATGAACAATCCTTAAGAGCAAAAGTGACTTAAAACCCTCCTAAACCCTGAATAATGACCTGATTGGAGAAATTGGAATGGAGGGTTATTATAATGGCATATTTTGACCATGAAAGTTATTGAAAATTGTAGAGGAATATCTAAATATGATCCACATGCTTTTGGACTATATGAAACTGTACATTTAGGGTACAAAACAAGGTTTTCTTGACCTTTTTATGTGTTGTGCAGGTTCTAGGAGGTTTTAAGAGATGCCAATCACATGGAAGGGAATATTAAGACTTAATATAACTACCCATATCAATTATTATGCCTTGTAACAAATCCTTAGTGCCTCAACCACCTGCTTCATCTCAACCATTCAAAACTAGTATAGTGGACATAATGGTGAGAAGGGTGGAAAACTTCAAGTGAGTTAATTTTAAGGTGTAATGATCCCTATAAGGCCATGGATGGTATTTGAAAGTGTCATCCACTCTCTCCCATGTATTTTCATGAAAAAATAAAGCAAATTTTGAGTCCAAGTGTGTAGGGTGCATGAAAGAAGAGTTATTTGGACTACAGATGGTGATAGCTCATTTTGGGAAAATTCCAGATGACCAAGACTACAACTAATGCATAGAGAAGCATGTATAAAATCCTTACCATTAATTTCAATCACCAAACCTATCCTTAATCAGTTTTAGGATGTTTAAATAGGTGTGGATAATGAAGGTAGTTTTTTGAGCCAACATAAGGAGTTTCATGCCACTTTTCATAAGTTTCATGCTTCAACTCTTTTGACCTTACATGGTTCATCCTACATCCTCTGATCGTCTCTTTTGACCTTGCATGGTTCATCCTACATCCTCTTATCATGTACAAGTAACTCCTTTTATTAGCTTGACAAGTGCCTTTGTGACCCTTGGACTTCTCTCTTCTCCTCCCTCTCTTAATTTCTATAAGAGTTGCCATTTTGGCCTTTGTAATCTAATACCACACCATGTATGGCAAAGCCTTGTTGGTTTTAACATTCTACTTGCCTTAGACAATAAATTAAATCTAGTTTGAGTTCATATATCAACTTGTTAAAGTGTGTGAAGAGATGTGTAGTGATTTTTTAAGAGATATTTACTTATCCTTGCTTTATCTCAATCCTTCCATGTTTTATATAAATGATTTCATGCCTAGCAAGTCATATGAAGTGTTTTTAAGTGTATGGATATGTTTTTAAGTGTATAATTAAGCCTTATCATCTTCAACTCATCTATGGTTCCACTTACCTTGGATAGTCTTCATGCAGGTCACCTTCATATTGAAATACTGATGTTAGTGCACCCTAAGACTCTTAAACTAGTATTTTATGCCTTGTCTCTTTGTGATGGAGTATAATAGTCTTGTGGTAAACATCTTGGTGCATCACCCCTTAGAATAGGTTTCATTTCATGCAAACTCTAACCCTTTTACCCACAAATAATCAACTAGTATAGGTGAAAGTATTTCAAGACACATCTAGGGAGCTAGCCCTTAAATCTAGAGATTCATCTCACCAAATTGATTACCCACAACAAGTGAGAGTTTTCATTGTGCCACTTAGATGAGGAGAGTTGAGACATCTCCTCAAAGGGTGCAAATCCAAGTGACAATAACTACCATGAATTACCTTGTCATCTGACTTGTGATAGAGCACTCACTATGTTACAAGGCCTATCATCGCCTTTCGAAGGTCTAAAATATATGATATATACACATCATCCATACTGAATCTCCATCCTCTCAATATCATCTCTGATTTGATATCCCACATGACTAAGGTTCTCCTCTCCTCTAAGCTATATGGTATCCCTGTGGTCACCAATACTCCTACTATGGGCAGCTCAAGGATGGCATGGACATCCTCTAGTGTGATACCCACTTCCATCACATCGTCATCCACCTCCCATCTGAAGGTGTTAGTCAATCATTTTTGGCATCCTAAAAACATGACTAATAGGTCATCATTGAGGGGGATCCTACACATATCAGATATATCTCCTAGACCCATGGCTACCAGTCTAGCTCAATCTCCATATGCCAATCTATCCAACAAATCTGATAACCAAGTCACGTCCACCCACCTTCAGAATCTCGATTGTCTCTAAAACCAAGAAAAAACAAAGGATGTATTAGTTCCTCCATGTCATGTATAATCACAATACATTCTTTACACATCATTTTTATAATTTTAATTAAAAACAAGCCTAATTGGTTTTACCTTATTCATTTTATCCTATTTTCTAGCTTACTTGGTCCCTCTTGCCCTCCTTTGGCCATTTCGGGCCATTTTAGCCCTCTTTTGACTTTTTACACACTTTTCCATGCTTATTTTGGTTCCTTGGTCAACCTAGTTTGACCAAAATTTCCTTATTTTTGTCATAGTTGACTTTAAATTCCAAGTCAACCTCTTATCTTCCCCTCTCTGCTATCGAGTTTTCATTCTGGCCCTTATAGACTGGTTACTCACTCCATTCTAACTTTTTATCCTGCAAATTACACTAAGTCGACCCATACCTACTAGGTAGACCATATGGATTATGCCCTGTTTTATTCTACTAGGTCAACCTGGTTGACCAAGTGCATTATGTGTGTTGACCTAGTACATTTTTCACAAAATGTTCATTTCACTCATTTTCTTCCTAAAACCTTCCAACCCATTTTCCATCTTTCTATTTTCTACCCTTATGATCTAAGGTTGCTCAATTTTAACATATATAAATACTTAAAATCAAATTTTATAAAAAAATTACTTAATTTAATATAAATTTCAAAAACTGGTTTGAGATCTGTAGCTGTATACTTATAGTGCACCTGTTGTCGCCTCTAGGTGCCCTCCTCATCTAGCATGTCATTCCCTCATCATCCTAGCCTTGTTTGGTCTCAAAGCTCTTTTCCCTCTCTTTCACAATTCAAAATACAAAATTAATTCTCATTTTGCCTATTTAAAAACACTTTTTAGCAACTCAATTCTTTCATTTATTTTCAGGTAGATTCCTTGTTTTGCCTCTATCTTTATTTCTTCTCATCCATTTTGCAAACCATAAAATGCATTAGAATCATGATGAAGTAGAAATTATTTTTCACTATCAAATGTATAATTTTAATTTTTTTTTTTTGGCTATTTTTTGCACTAACTTCTATAGGTTTGTCTATTGTACTCTACATTGGACACCTTTATTTCTTATAATCTACTTCTTTATCTACAATACTAAGGTAAGTTAAAGCTACGTTTTTTTTCAATTCTATCTTTTCATTTATTTTATTTACTACTTACTACACCATACTTAGCATCAACATTTTTTGCTATCATGTTCTCTTTCGAAGCACCATCCTGTGTTGCACTTATGTGACACGTGATGAGCTTCGACTGGGGCATATGTATACACATATTATTTTTAACTTTTATTAATTACTGACACTTCATATCTTGGAAGAACATGTTGAGTCTTAATCTCTTTGAGTGTATGCCTTAAGCGATGCACTAGGAAAGGGGTGGCAAAACATCAGTGCTTCATAAGATTGTTGTTCTTTTTGCCACTTACCATCCACACACTAGCCTCCTAAAACCATTGAACCTAAGCTTATTATTCTTATTTCTACCTATTCTTATCATTTGCTATGTTTTATCCTTCATTTCTTGCCTTATCACCCTTTTGACCTATCGGTTATGCTAGGTTGACCAGGTCGACCTAGCACAATTTAGGGACTTTTGATCTCTTTTGGTTTGTTGGCCTCTCAGTCGACCTAACACAAACCTAGTGAGTTAGACCCAAAAACATGCTAGGTCAACCAAGTTGACCTAACACAGACAACATTCCCGAATGATTTTAGGGTAAGATACTACTATATATACGAGGTCATTTACCACCATTTGTAATAGCAAAGAATTAAGTGAAAAAGTGTGAACAAACATATACTTATTGACCATTCTACTTGGGGAATAAAGGTTTAGGGTTCAATACTTTCTTTGGAGCTCTGATATCATCTTGTGGATAAGTATTTTGGATGCTTGGATAGGTTGTGTATTCTAGATTTGATTTATCTTTACATACCATGACAATCTATTATGAAGCGCCTTGGCTAAAGGGGAGATTGAGGCTCGATGGGTTCATCTTCAAAGGTAAGTATTCCTAAATTTATTCCTCCCTTATAAGAGTAGATAAATAATGCATTTATATTCTTCTCTTCCATGTATTAAGATTTTGTATACATTGATGTGAGTATATATCTTCTATACATGTTTAGTTTAGTTGTTTATTTATTTTGTTTCTAACCCCACTTTATGCCACAAGATTTGATGTGCACTAGATTATATTTACTTTTATTGTTATTAGATTAGTGAAATATTAAATCATAAGAATATTTTAGGGTTATTGTGTAATTGTGTTAGATTTTAGGCTTTGGAACCCTGCCTCACATGGCGTGTTGTGACAAGTGATCCCCTAATCGGGTCTAGTAGATCCTCACATTGGTCATGCTCTTGCTTAACAATTGTATGCTCCCCAATTGGAAGTGTAGGTGTGCTCTATCCTATCTGATTGAGGATTGATTTATGGACATGATGCATTTTCAATTACATACATTAAGTACACATGCCTTAATTGGTATAGAATCTAAGATTTATGTCATCACATGAAATTTATTATCCTCTATTACCTGTGCTAAAAACTAAATGCATTTATAGGATCTAATATCTGCCTAATTGACATGAGATCTATTGTCATATACTGATTGTGTAAAAAATTAAATGCAATTCTAATTAAAAAATGCTTTCAAAATATGTTGCAGATACTCACAATGATATTGCATAAGAAATGATTTAATTTATCTATAGGATTTTTTTTCTCTCGCATCATAAAGAAATTAGCATACTATATTCAAATATCGACTATGTGTCTTATTTCCAAAAAAATATAACATCTAAGAAATTATAAAAATTACATATGTATTATCATATCAATTCGTATACAATCTAATATATATTCAAGTGATATGAAATTTAATATCGTATATCAATCATACTAAATATTTAATGTGATTTCAATTTAAAAATATATTTCAACATCAGTTGCACATCCCCGCATTGGTTTCATCTTGCATTGTAGATAACCCAAGACACATAGCAAGTTTATTTTCAACTTTCTCTATCAAATTAATTTATGTGTCAAAGAAGTTAAACAAGGTCAGTGACTATCCCCACTTTTATACAATGTTTAAGAATTTTTTATAATATAGTAGTTTGAATCTTATATATATATATATATATATATATATATATATATATATATATATATATATATATATATATAGAGAGAGAGAGAGAGAGAGAGAGAGTTTATGCAATGATTTACCAAAAAAACATTGTAAAAGTGCATTATCACATATTTATACATTCTTTATCCCCTTCACAATGACAATGGGATTGTTATGACTTGAAACATGCACCTGCATGCAAATGGATATCATGTTTTATTGCACACAGATCTTCCACACTTAGCACCTCAAACTTGCACATCAGAGAGAAATTTAGTGTCTCATTATATCAATGGGATCATCCCCAAAGGTGTGGGACACTTGTGCTCCATGGGAAAAACCTTTAGAGTAGGCTGACTTCCTTTTATCCTAGATGCACTTGGTTTAAGATCAATGTGCAAACCTACAAAGAGTGAAATGAAATATACAACTAGCGTTAAACCTAAACTTAACAATGGGAAAGGGAGGGAAAAGGTAAGAGATTGATGAAATGTAAAAGGTGATATTCCAAAAATAGAGTGAGCACCTCACCCACTTAATGACATAATAAAACTAATAGACTAAATGTGAAAACTTAAAAATGGGTGCACTGTATAAGTTTTTTGTGTATGCACATAATATTTTCAAACTTTTATCAATTACTGACACTTCGTATCTTATAAGAAACTATCATCTCAATCTCTCTAAGTGCATGCCTTAAGGTGTGCACCAAGAAAGGGGTGGGTAGACCATAGATGCTTTGTAAGATTGTTGTTCCTTTTGCCACTTGCCATCCATACTCTAGCCTCCTAAAACCATTGAACCCAAACTTATTCTTCTTAGTTTTGCCTATTCCTATAATTTTCTATGTTTTATCCTTTATTTCTTGCCTTAACACCCTTTTAACCTGTCAATTGTGTTAGGTCAACTAGGTTGATCTAACACAGTTTAGGGACTTTTTCTCTGTTTTGGTTTGTTGGCCTCTCAGCCAACCTAACACAAACCTAGTGAGTTAAACATGAAAACATGCTAAGTCAATTGGGTTAACCTAGTAAAGCTGATGTTCTTGAATGATTTTAGGGTAAGATACTACTATATATACAAGGTCATTTGACACCATTTAGTAAGAGTGAAAAAGTGCGAATGAACATTTGCCTATTGACCATTCTGCTTTGGGAATAAAGCTTTAGGGTTCAATACTTTTTTTGGAGCTCTGATCTCATCTTGTGGATAAGTCTTTTGGATGCTTGGATAGGTTGTGTAGCCTAGAGCTGATTTATCCTAGTTACCCTTACATACCACGATAATCTCTTGTGAAGCACCTTGGCCAAGGGGGAGATTGAGGCTCAGATGGGCTCATCTTCAAAGGTAAGTATTCCTAACTTTATTCCTCCTTTGTAAGAGTAGATATATAGTGCATTTGTATTTTTCTCTTCCATGTATTAAAATTCCATATACATTGATGTGAGTATATGTCTTTTATACATGTTTAGTTTAGTTGTTTATTTGTTTTGTTTCTAACCCCCACTTTATGCTACAAGGTTTAGTGTGCACTAGATTAGATTTAATTTTCTTATTATTAGTTACTAAAATATTAAATCATAAGACTCTTTTAGGGTTGTTGTGCGATTGTGTTAGATTGTAGGCTTTGGAACCCTACCTCACATGATGTATTGTGACAAGTGATCCCCTACTCGGGTCCAGCAGATCCTCACATTGGTCATGCTCCTGCTTAATAATTATATGCCCCCTAATCAGAAGTGTAGGTGTGCTCTATCCCATCCGATATAGGATTTATTTATGGACACGATGCGTTTCCAATTACATACATTATGGTGAACTTGACATGAATCAAACCCTTACAAGATTTCTTTCACTTATTTCATTTTTATTTATCATTATTTTTATCATATATTTAGTATGTTAGATCAACCCTATCGACCCAGTTATTTATCTCTATGCATAGGTTTTTAGGAACAAACAACTAGATCAACTAACTCTACCCAGTACATGGTTCCATAATTTGTAAAATTCTATTCAAATAACTAAATCAACCAGCTCAACCTAGTATAAAGTTTTCTATATTTCTAGACTTCCACTGTAGCCTACTAGGTCAACCAGGTCAACCTACTACATTTTTAGCACTTTTTCAATAGGTTCTTGTATTACTTGGTCAACTAGCTTGACCTAATTTATAGGTTTTTATAGTTTTCTCTAATGTCTCAGATCAATAATCTTCACCTTTTTATCTCTAAACCATTTAGTTGAGTTTCTAATTCTTTGTATCTTTCCTTATTTATATTTACTTTCATAGTTTGTATTCTTTAAAACTACCCCTACACAGTCAACTAGGTCATCCATATGGACCTAGTTCTATGTTCTGTGTGCTATCTGAAACAACTAGGTTGACATGGTCGACCTAGTGGGTTTTCCAGACCCTATCTTCAATAGTACATGTTCAACCCTATCGACTCTATTCTATATTATTGTCCATATAGAGTCTTCACTATACCTTGTTTCAAAGTTGGAATTAACCATATATGTTAATCACATCTTTATTTTAAGTTGTTTGCATGCTTAAAATAATTCACATAGTCTAATTAGGGTATTTTTAATTAATCTCTTAGTTTCACTATTTCTATTCTTTTGCACACATTGCCGAACCACATAAACATCAACAAGCATTTAAACATTTGACTACCTAAGCCAACCTACTTGAATTTCATCACCAAGGGGGAAACCAACTTGATGTTCTGGTTAAGTATAAAGCATGGTTAATGGTATATTTTGGCTAAGCACTCATTACCCTTATTGATGTGGTGTGTGAAGTGAGGGGGTAGGCCCCAATACCAAGCCTGTATCATTACCACTATAGTCCCTTTCATCCTAAACTTACCTAAAACTATCCATAGATTTCTATCTAGTACCTTGCTTATAGCCAATCTATCCTTTACATTTAAAATCATTCTTAATAATCTAATAAACATTCTAAGTTGACCAATTATCTAGATTTACTTTCAAGTTGTTTGCTTGCTCTTTGATTAATTGTGTGTGCAAAATCTTGCATTAGCTAGCTTTAGTGTAAGATTTTGCTTTATGTACATCAATTGGATTGGCTAGTGTCAATTCAATTAACTGTTTGTTTCCCTTCCAATACTTATTGCTTCCTTACATTACTTGCAATTATCTTGCTTTAATTCATAACTTTTTATCATCTTTCTTTTCTTCCCTATTTATTGTACTAGGTCGACCCTATCGATCTAGAATATTTTTCAACCTCTATCCACTATACTAGGTCAACCTGGTCGACCCTGTACTATCTTTATCCATTTTACCTTTTCTTCCAACCTCTGTTCATTGTATTGGATCAACTTGGTTAACCTGTATAGTTTTACAGTCCCCATTTTTGTGCTAGGTCGACCCAGTCGACCCTTTACTATTTTTTGTCACCTTTTTGTTCTGCTTGTGTGTGGTTATCTAATTTTGTTTCATCATGATGACATCTTCTCAGCTTTCTCTTAGTCTAGAACATTGCATTATGTAGGACTTGGATAGTAACCTCACTTATTTCATTACCTCTGATGAAACTATCCAATTTCTTCCTTCCCTTCTCCTAAGCCTAAACCACTCACTACATAATGAAATGTAGTTGAGATCCTTTGTCATAATCCTCCTCCTAATAGCAATGTTGGGAGTATTTCACCAAATCATACCACTAAAATTGATAATAAAGATGGTTTCCAAATTTTCAAAAACCTTGATGATAATACTATTTACATTCCTTACAAGAATGGTGGCTTGACTAAAATTCCTTCTTCTTCTACCACACTCAAGAAAATCAATATTAATGTTGGGAATCCTCCACCTACAAAGAATCTTCCTCCCACCAACACTAACAATCCTCTTCCCATCAAAAGTAACAATCCTCTTCATATCAACACTAATATCCCTCCTACAAACACTAACCCACCTATTGATACAACTCAACTTCTTGCCCAAGTCATTCAATAAATGAACATCATACAAACTTATAATCAATCTCAAATGATGAGCATGAAATACTACTTATGCAACATGATTGTCAACCATCTCAAGTCATCATGTCTTAACCAAATGAAACTTTTGTCCCTCCTCCTCTTAGTGATGCCAATGGGAATATCATCCCTCAACCTCCAATGAATAACAAAATACTTCAACATATTCAAAATGAACCTTTATCCCCCTTCATTACATCCATATATATTGGAAACATTTTCCAACTATCACATATAATGGGACTAAAGACTCTACTCTCTTTATCAAATCTTTTGGTAATCTCTATAAGGAATGGGTCCAAACTAACACCTTTGCTACCACCAATCTCTTAGTCAAAATACTTGTTGGTGATGTACTTGAATGGTACAACCAACTACCTAGAAATTCCATCTCACAACTAGAGGATTTAGTCAATGCTCTAGTGAAAGAATTTCAACATGATGACCTTCCTAAAAATTACCTTAGCCATTTCATAAATTCCAAACAATATCATAATGATGACATACTTTCATCAAATTATGGAAGTATCTAGCTCATAAAGTGGACCATAACATGAATGATGACACTCTTTTAAAATTATTAGTCATTGCTCTTAAACCTCCCCTTCAATACAAAGTTCAATTTTTTTCACCTACAGCTTTAAATAAAGCCTTAGACCAAGAAAAAAGACAAGACTTTCTTATGACTCAATTTGAACCATATCAAACAACTACTAAAGTAACTTTTCAATCTTCTTCTCATACCATTGATTCATCCAAGTATCCCCAACCTCAAAATGGATCATCTAATTTAAATAATTTTACCCCAACCCACCTACCCTTGAGTTTAGAACAACTTAAGGAGAAATTATCACCCTCTAAACCCATGATCTGTGATCCTTCTAAACCTCCTCAAAAATGGTACAATCCTAATAAGTTTTTTTGGTGACATGCTAATATAGGTCATTCTCATGAATCTTGTCATGATCTTCATCGATTTATTATTTCTTCCTTGCTTGGTCCATATTTCAATCTTGATACTCTCACAAAGTAATGCTATCAATATTATCCTCAAAATTCTCAAAGTCAATCTCAAGAACCACAATAACATCAACATCAACTACCTAATAAACAACAATAATCATCCCAGACCTATACCTCATCTACTAATTTTGTTCAAACAATAATTGATCCTTCTTCCTATACCAATAAGGAAAGGATAACTAACATGAACAAATTTAAACATATCATTGCATCCATTGAACCTTAACCTCTTAGGTCACATGAAACAAAATAGTACTTAGTTCAAATGCCTACTCCAAATCATATCATACATGTTCCTCCTTTACCTCCTTTATCTCTTCATACCTCTCCTACACATCATATGTGACATTCAACATCCCTAAAATTTAAAAAACCAATACATTTACCTATCTCCAAATGCACTTATCAACCCAATGCTAATCATTCTAATGGTTCAATGTTACCTCACTCCAACTCACATGTTGGGGCATCTTGCGATGCCTATCCCTACATCCATTTACCCATTTGGGCATCTTGTAATGCCCACTCTTATTCTACAATGCATAATAACAAAAAAATCCAACTTCATGAAACATTTCGAGACTTATAGGCTTGTATTTCACATGATGATCTTTGATACAGATGTTAGCATATATTTTACTTATTCTTTTTATCTCATGTTTCTTTGTTTTTATGCATTTTTCTTCTTTTAGTTTCACTTTACTAAGTGTCATTATTTTCCGTTACATTCTTTGGTTTTATTCCATATTACAGTTGGCATTTGTTTTCATTTTTGTCTTTATATACCTTTTTCATTTGTATTTTTATGTCATTATTTGCCTTAGTAGCTTTAGGATCATTTTTGTCCCTTTATTTAGCATTTATCTCTTGATGTACCATAGTCTTCTTTATATTTTGACATTTATCTTTTGGCATCCCATGGCTTTTTCTTTTGTGAGTTGATTCGTAAGACCATGGATAGGACCTGACATTCCTCACAAAACCACCATCTTTTATATATTTTTCTCATTATTACTTTGCTGCTTGCCAATGCTATTTTGACATCCTTTGGGTTTTTCTTTTGGTGAGTTAATTTATAAGAAGGCTCCCTCACTTTACTTTTTGCTTACTTCTTGGCACCCATTGAGTTTTTCTTTTATGAGTTGATTTGTAAGACCATGGATAGGACCCAACCCTCCTCATAAAATTACCATATTTTCATTTTATTGATCATTATTCTCAACTTTAGATTTTGCTTCTTTTGCTAGATGAAATCTACACAATAATCTATGTCAACATGTTTTCATCCATTTCCTTCATTATTATAATAAGGAATCACCCTTTACTACCATTGTATCCCTCTTTTCCCTTTGCCACATTTTTTGAAATTTGAAGTAATTTAAATTGTTCCATGCGTCATTTCCTCTTGATTCTCCCTTCCTTTCATCTCCACATTGGTTAAAACAAGGTTGAAGTCAAGACAACACTTTTATTTCACTTGGATTTATGAGACTCTTAGACCCCATGTTATTTGATGTTTTCTCTCTTAACAACCTTGTCCCAAGTCTTCAAATAAAAGTCATCTTTAACACCCATGTTTGGTCTTCCAAATCTGTATGGAGGAGGAATAGAAAAAGCCATCAAAAAATTTAAAATCCAAATCATTTAAAACAAAAGGTAATGATATCTAAAAGGAAAAATATAAATCTCAAAAGTCAAATTCACACAAAATACATGATTACAAGCACATCTCCTACCTCCAATCGAAGCTCAAAATCCATAGTCAGCTTTACATAGAGCCAAAGTTCTTTGGGGTGTGGTAGGCTAGTAGATTGGAATAGGGGATTTAAAAAAACTCTATGGTGCTACCTACTTTCTCACGCAAGTACCTAATATTAATAGTAGACCGACAACTCTGTAAGGGGTCCTGAATAATGAATAAAACATCATAGGGAGGTAGGTCCATTTTAATTTTCATGCATATAGCCTTCATGGGATGATCGATATACTCCATTTGTTGACCTAAGACTTGTGTAGATAAGATAAGTTATTTAGAGTCCTTAAGGTCAAAAGTCCTCTTGTTTTGATAAACCTAATTTGAGTGTCTTGACTTTAATAAAGAGTTCCTCTACCTTAGTTTTTCCTTCATTCTCCCCTCCACCCATTTCATTTCCCCCTTGACAAGCAAATTATGATTCCAAATCTATTTTCCCTCTTCTTTATTTCATTCTTCTTTAACTCTTAAAAACATGCTAGCATTACTTTATTTTAGAGTGAAACCACATGTTATGAGTAACTATGGATTGCTCTTTTCTTTCATTTGTCATTATTGTACTACCCTTATGTTGAGGACAACTGAGTCTTACCCTTTTGTTGTATTACATGTTTTTCTTTATGTATGCCTTCTTCATGTTTGTCTTACATATTGACTTACATTTCATTTGACATTACTTCTTACTTTTCCTTATGTTTGATTCTTTCATGCCTATCTTATATGATCTTACTTTTTACCTTTTTCCATATCTTTGTTAGCTTTGTCTTGCATTGATATTTCATTTGTCATATATGTTTTACATGCTTCCTATCTTTGATTTAGTATGTTCGACATTCTCATTTTCCATTTATGTTTTGCTTATCATTTGTCCTTTTCTTTCCAATATCATTTGTCATTTATTTCATATTATATGATTTACTTCATTTGCCAATCATTTATCATTTATTTATCAATCATTTGTCATTCATTTGCCAATCCTTTTGTCATTCATTTGCCCATCCTTTTGTCATTCATTTTCCATTCTTTTATCATTCATTTGCCTTAAAATTCTAAACCTTGCTTTACCAATCCTAATTTTCCAATTTTCATAAAATCTCTATCTCTTCTAATCACTATATGTTTATCTTTCATACAATTTGATTTTTGGCTCTCTATTTTTGCACTAACTTCTACAGGTTCACCTAGTGTACTCTACATTGGACACCTTCACATTTATTATAGTCAACTTCTTTACCTATGAAACTAAGGTAAGTTAAAGGTATTTGTTTTTTAATACAATTCTTTCATTTATCTTATTTTCTATTTACTACACCATACTTAGCATTAACATTGTGTATTATCATGTTTTTTTTTTGAAACACCATCCCATGTTGCACTTACGTGCCACGTGATGAGCTTTAGCTGGGGCATATATATACACATAATATTTTCAAACTTTTATCAATTACTAACACTTTATATCTTAAAGTAACCCATCATCTCAATTTATTTGAGTGCATGCCTTAAGGGGTACATCGAGAAAGGGGTGGGCAGACCATCAGTGCTTTGTAAGATTATTGTTCCTTTTGCCACTTGCCATTCACACTCTAGCCTCTTGAAATCATTGAACCCAAGTTTTTTATTCTTAGTTATACCTATTCCTATCATTCACTATGTTTTATCTTCATTTCTTGCCTTAGCACCCTTTTGACCTATCAGTTGTGCTAGGTCAACCATGTCAACCTAGCATAGTTTAGGGACTTTTTCTCTCTTTTGGTTTTTTAGCCTCTCAGTTGACCTAGCACAAACCTATTGAGTTAAACCTGGAAACATGCTAGGTCGATCAGGTTAACCTAACACAACTAACAATCCCAAATGATTTTAGGGTAAGATACTACTATATATACAAGGTCATTTACCACCATTTAGTAAGAGTGAATAATTAAGTGAAGAAGTGTGAATGAACATCTGCCTATTGATCATTCTATTTAGGGAATAAAGCTTTAGGGTTCAATACTTTATTTGGAGCTCTAATATCATTTTATGGATAAGTCTTTTGGATGCTTGGATAGGTTGTATAGCCTAGAGCTGATTTATCTTAATTATCCTTACATACCATGATAATCTCTTGTGAAGCACCTTGGCCAAGGGGGAGATTGAGGCTCAGTGGGATCATCTTCAAAGGTAAGTATTCCTAACTTTATTCCTCCTTTGTAAGAGTAGATGAATAGAGCATTTATATTCTTATCTTCCATGTATTATAATTATGTATACATTAACATGAGTATATGTCTTCTATATGTGTTTAGTTTAGTTGTTTATTTGTCTTGTTTCTAACCCCCACTTTGTGCCACAAGCTTTGGTGCACACTAGATTAGATTTACTTTTCTTGTTATTACATTAGTGAGATTTTAAATCATAGGACTCTTTTAGGGTTGTGTGATTATTTTAGACTGTAGGCTGTGAAACCCTACCTCACATGGTATGTTGTGATAAGTGATCCCCTAATTATGTCTAGCAGATCCTCACATTGGTCATGTTCCTACTTAATAATTGTATGTCCCCCAATTGGAAGTGTAGGTGTGATCTATCCCATCTAATCTAGGACTGATTTATGGTCATGATGCATTTTTGATTACATACATTTTGCATGGAGGTAAGGGAACATAACATAGTGTTAGGAGGGATAAAAAAATGGTCTATAGATGATGCCTACATAAACCTATGTATACATAACATGAAACTTGTAAAGACTTTCAATTTTATGCAGAGGTACAAAAGGAGGATGATAATGAGAGGGATAAATATTCATAGAGAAAGATCAAAAACCATGAATGCACACATAAAATAGATCATGAAGAAATCAAATCAATTTATTAAATCTCAAAGTTTAAGGCAACATTAAAAACTCAAATGGTTAGAGCTTTGTTATACTAGGAGAGGGCTCTTGGAGGGAAATTTTTGGGAACATTACAATGCCTAGAAATTTCAACCATTTTATAATCAAAATTAGGGTTTATATAGCATTGGATAAGGCCTTGCATGATCAAATCACCATTAGAGGTGGTAGGTAGGAACTTGAATTTAGAAGTGGCATCCAAAACTCAAGGTTCATTAAGAGCATCAATATATTCATAATAAATACTACGAGCCATGCTTATTCAACTTGGGTCTAAAAATTTGATCATGGAAGTAGTTAGAAGGTCACTCATAGATCCATGTGTGTGTCTAAGAATGAAGGACATCTAGGTAGCTAAGGAAGTAGTTGGAAGGTCACTCATGGATCCACGTGTGTGTCTAAGAATGAAGGATATCTAGGCATCCAAGGGTGGTGTGCGATCATGTTCTAACATTTTGATAACTATCTTGTATTTAATTTTATTATGATTTGGTCCCCTTGATATCCAATTGAGCTCAAATACCATCCCTATTTATGACTACCACCTATCGATCCACTTGGACTACCCTATTGACATGGAATCACACAGGTGTATCTTTAAGTTATATCTTTTCATCCTACATAGCTAGTGGAGTTGTTGCACACATCCCCTTTTAGGACCATATACACATTAGTCCATGCATATTCCCTTCTTTGAGATGTCTCATGTGTGACTATGTATATACAACTAAGTATATTATGCATAAAGGGTACGCACTAAAGATTATGTAGAGAATTGGTTGTGTAGTGCAGCTACAAGTTTATGAAGGGTACTCAAGTTAATCTTATACAAAAATGTATAAGGACCAAACTCTTTCTATGTTTAGTTTCTTATGATGGTCTTTGCAGTCTATGCCTTCATTTAGACTTTGTGTTGGTCTATGAAGAGAATGTTATATATTTGAGATCATAGTCTATATTTTACAAGGGTGCAGATGTGAAACTCTATGATTTGGCATGGGACTTAATCATTTGAGTGTGAAGAAGTATTTGAATGAGATCACACAAAAAGATTAAATATCTTGAGCGCACTCATTATGATTTATAACTCCCTACACACATCTCTCTTTTGTTGCTTGAAGTCAAAGAGACCCATGTGCTCTAATTTTCACACCGTGTTGATGTGATGAAGGATATTTTCATGGGATGCGTATTAGGAACTCCTTATAGGCCTATATCAACACTTAGTTGATGTGTGAACCTGAACGAATTATTGATTATGAACATGGATGGGAAATGTCTCTGTACATACTTATTTTTAGAGAACTCGATACTACATAAGTGTGCAACTCATATGCGGTCCTTATGAGTTTAATAACTATTAAAAAGGTGAATTAGAAAGTCAATAATTTTGGTAACCTCTATGAACCGCTTGCTTAATAAGTAATATTCCAATAGCCTTGAAGCAATCTATTGGGTATGAAGTCACTTAGAATCCCTTGCTCTTCTTTTTCCTAATTGCGATTAGGTGTGAGAAGCCCACTCAACCTTAGAAGGAACTAAAATACCTTTCACGAGGATAAACAAAGCAAATAATTGCATTAAACAACACTTAAAGGAATGACAAAACTAAGATAACATAACTTTGCATAAGCACTTAGAGGAAAATAAAATAATCTAAATAACAACATGTGTGCATGACACTTAGGAATATTAAAACACCTAAACTATTATTTACAAGGGTGTTCATGATCATCAAATATAGTGTTTTAGGTGAATTCCATCGACAAAGATAGACAATAATTCTCCACTTGGCTTTACAAGCTAGTGGGCATTAGATTGATTATAGCATACTACAATATATGGGCCACTTTGTATAGCATCTAACTTGTATGATTCCCAAATTTTGCTCTTTTTACATCCCATTTGAGTACCAAGTCCCCTTCATTGAAGCTTTTGTTAGCAACCCTTCTGTTAAATGTTTTCTTGGTATGCACTTGCTAAATCCCCATAGTGCATATGGCCTGCACTCTGAGTTCTTTAAAATCCATTAGCTTAGCTAATATTGTTGTCATGAGGTCATTCTCACACACTTCCAATTGATGATTTAGCTCCAGTGAAGCTAGTTCAAGAGACGTGGGCAACCTTGCTTCCTTTTCATATACTAACATGAATGGTGAATTTCCTATCACCCTTTTCAGTGTTATTTGATTTTCCTAAAGGGATGTCTTGAGATTGGTATGCTAGGATCATTGATTATCTTCCATAGGTTGTTTAATGATGTGAACCAAGTTTTTGTTAGTTGATTCGGATAAACCATTACCATGGGGTAATAGTTTGAGGAGGTGCTTAGATGGATGCTATGTCTGATCACCTATTCAATGATCTTGGATCTAAGGAAAGCTAATGAATTATATGAGATAATAGTGGTTGAGACACCAAATCTTGCAATAATGTTTTCATAGAGGTCTAGAATGGAAACCTCATTAGCTTTTTTGAGTGTTGTTGCCTCCGTCCACCTTGAGAAGTAGTTGATTATTATGAGGATCCATTTATGTCCATTGCTTGATGGTGGTTTTATTATGTTGATGAAGTATAGGCCCCATTGAGAAAAGTGTTGATCAGTTTGTATTGGGCACAGTGGGGGCACAATGGTAGGATTGCCAATTTTACTTGCCTATAAATAAAGCTCACTTCTTGTAGCCTCACAGTCATGCATGTGTATCTTTGAATAGAGTTGGTTAATATTAGCCAACTTGCATGATTTTCATTGAAATAGTATTTAGTGAATAATGACCTCTTAACGATCTATCATGGATCTATTTTAGGATCTTGTTCATCTAATTCACCTATATGTATCGTAAGGGGATTCCATTGATATCTATTTTGAAAAGCACACCGCTAACAAGCATATAAATAATGGCTTATAATCTAACATGTTTATGTTCAGATTTATTCAAGCCCTATAGATACATGTCAATTTAAAGGAATATCCTCATGCTCTCAATCCATCTTATTGGGGTGTCTTGATCTTTTGGTTGGCTCTCACATAGTGTAAGGACCATGCAGTCTTCATTCTTCACATCCTCTACTAGTTGCTTGCAGAGTCTTTTACCTCACACCAGCTTGGTGATTTGGATGTTTATGTCATATTTCATCACCTTTTTGACCCAACTAATTCTCTTCTCACTGATGTCCTTTCCAAGTAAGAACTCCTTTATACTCAAGTGTGAGATCATAAGCTAGATTTTATTATTGGAGAACATATGCTTGAACTTCTTAAGCACTCTTATCACCACAAGGGTGTGATTCTTTACAAAGTTGTATCAAAACTCATAATAATTGAGAACTTGGATAAAAAAGTGATATGTTATTCTATTTGGTCTTTGTTTTATTTTGTAATAATGGTCAAGATGCCTTCAACTGTACCAAATGTATAAAGAATGAAATCCTTATTGTAATCTGGGTTTATCAACATAGGAGCTTCTATGATGGCATGATTGATGCATTCAAAATTAATTTGACCTTATTGGGTGTAATTAAACATAATTCCCATCTTGGCCTTATTGTGAGGGGCTTGACCAGAGTTGCAAAACTCAATACAAACCTTCTGATGTAGTTTATTTTTCCCAAGAAACTTTGGAGACCCTTCTTCTGACCTAGGAGAGGGAGCAATAGAATGGCCTCAATTCATTCAAGATCAATTTCAAATCCCTCTTTTGAGATGATGTGTCCCAAAATATTACCTTCATGCACCACAGATACACGCTTGGGTTTAGAGAGATCCCAAACTCTTGAAGTTTCTTAAAGGCTTGTTCTAGGTGACCCAAATGATCTGATGCATGCTTTGAAAAAATAGTTATGTCATCAAGGTAAACCGAGGTGATGTTTTTGAGGAGTCCTTTAAACACCATATCCATGGCCCTATGAAAGGTCTCTCTTGTTTTTGTCAAACCAAAGGGCATCCTTTGGTATGCTAAGGTAGCCCACTTAGTGGCGAATATTATTTTATTTATCACACTCCCATAGAAGCACTTGGTTATAGCCCAAATAATCATCCAATAGTGAAAACCTTTCCACACCTATGAATTTGCATAATTTTTTCCATTAGCGGAAGGTGGTAGTGGTCTTTGAGGGAGGCTTTGTTTAGGTCCCTAAAATCTATGCACAAGTGGATCTCTCCATTATTATTGTGCATTGGGACTAGATTGGCCACCCATGAGGAATGTTTGATTGGAAATATTATTTTAGAATTAATGAGATTTGAGATATCCTTCCTTATTAAGGGCT
This sequence comes from Torreya grandis, assembly GCA_037957365.1. Lineage (NCBI taxonomy): Eukaryota > Viridiplantae > Streptophyta > Pinopsida > Cupressales > Taxaceae > Torreya > Torreya grandis. The sequence goes on along the minus strand of JARHVA010004345.1, from coordinate 450,925 downwards.
CAAGCTTCATATTAATTGGCCTTTGCTTTTGCTTGACTAGCCTGGTATTGGGGTCAAACTCGATCATATGTTGGGATAAGCTTGGATCAAAGCCCTTGAGGTTTTTATAGCTCCATGTGAAGATATCATCATACCTTCTACTTAGCTCAATGAATTCTTTGACTTTAGATAGGAGCATAACTTACTAAATTTCAAGAGTTTGTCTTCAAGGATGGCCCCTAGCTTGAAGATTTCCTCCTTCAACATCATGTTTCTCTTCTCACATTTTAACTGGTCATTAGAATTGAATATGATTTCCAATATGACTATCCCCTTAGGCAACTTATTTCCCTTTAGTTGAATGATTTGATCTTCATATTTAGCCTAGAGTCGAGGTTGATTTTTGGCATAAAACTTAGCTTCATCTTGTAGGAAGCTAATAATTTGTTCATCACTCTAGAATACCTACCAATTACTTACATTATCTAGGACTGTTGGTATGAATACAAGTCTTACAAGCTACTCATACTCATTATTTATACTATGCAGGAGCTCATATTACGTACCCACGATTATGAGACTATTAACATCATCTTTCCATGCCCTTGGTATGTAATGGATATTGAAAACATTAATTTTTTTGATCATGTCTCATGCCTTATTAGCAGACTATTTTTAGACATGTTCTAAACTCTAACCTAGTTTACCACCAATTTGTTGTCTCTAAAAGATTGAAACACCTTGATTCCTTTCTTATGTGATGATTGGAAACTTTTGATTAGTGCCTCATACTTACCAACATTATTTTTGCAACCCACGAACACATGGAAATATTTATCCTTTTGATGGGATACCATTACAACATCATCTCCTATGCCATTTTTACTTTGGGATCCATTAAAGTATAACTTCCATATGCCTTCTAGGTCTTTTTATGCCTTTACAAGGTTAGGCAACAAGGCATACTCCTCAAGAATGCAATATGTGCTTATTCGTATTTACTTTGCATTGTCATACAGATTACTCATAATGCTCACATGCCCATTCACCGAGCAAGTCATTTGAGACCTCTTCAAGGGGTGTGGAAATATCATGAAGAATTAAATTTTCCCCTTGGTCAAACAAAGTTAATTTTGCATTAATTAGGCTAGGAATATATGGCTCTATGTGATCCTTCTAAATAGGCTCAACCTTGATGGTTATATGCAATGGGAAATGTAGCAAATCTATAAATCAATCCTAGCTTAGAGAAGATAAATCCTACTTACACTTTCGATTAGGGACACATTAGATAATTGAGGTCATGACCAAGATGGACCCACTAAACCTAGGCAAGGGATCTCTTACCATAATAATATCACTAGGGAGGGTTCCTAAGCCTCTAGACAAGCAAAACTACACAATAACCATAACTAGGTCCTATGCTTTCTTATTTAATAAACTAATAACAAGTAAAGTGAAAGTCTAATCTAGTGTTCACCAAAGATTTTGGCATAAATTAAGGGTAATAAATAATAAAAGTAAACATACATAGAATAAATATACTCATGTTAATGTATATGGAATCCTAATGCATGGAAGAGAAGTACAAATGCATATATATCTACTCTTACAAACAAAGAAAAAAGTTAAGAATACTTACCTTTGAAGATGAACCTATCAAGCCTCAATATCTCCCTTGGCCAAGGTGCTTTGCAAGAGGTTGTTGTGGTATGTAAGGATGATAAGGATAAATAAGCTCTAGAATACACAACATATCAATGCATCCAAAAGACTTCTCTACAAGACAAGATCCATATCTCCAAAGAAAGTATGAAACCCTAAGCTTACTCCTCAAGTAGAATGGTGGATAAGTAGATGTGCAATATATATTACTTCTTCTTCTCTTCTTTTAGAAATAGCAAAATGAATGTGTTTATATAGGTAGATCTAACCCTAATCCCTTTTGAAAGTTTAGGTTGATAAGGTCGACCTAATCGACCTCGTATTATAATTGATAAAATTAAACTAAGTCAAGGACTAGGTTAGCCAGGGCCTGACCTAAACTGTAATAAGTATTACCAATAAGAGAACAAAGGTTGATGGGGTTGACTATGTAATGTAAACTATCAAAAAAGGGGTTTAGGGTAGGGAAGGGATAATGAAGGTGGTAAAAGACTAGAGGAGGGTGAAAAATAGGAGGCAAAGCTTAGGGGAATGGTTTTAGGAGATATGTGTGTAGATAGTGGCAAGAAAGGACAACAATCTTGAAAAACACCAATGCTCTACTCCCCCCTTTCTTGATGCACCCTTTAGGGTGTGTACTCAGAGAGATTGGGATTTGATGGGTTCCTACAAGATAAATAGCATCAGTAATTGATAAAATTTGAAAATATTATGTGTATACATATACCCCACTTGAAACTCATCACGTGTCACATAGGTGCAACATGGGGTGGTGCTTTAGGAAAAGAACATAGTGGTACATAACGCTAAAGCTGTAAAGTGTAATTAGGATTAAATAAGATAAATGAAAGGACAAAATTTAAAAATACATACCTTTACTTACCTTAGTTTTGTAGATAAAGGAGATGCAAGAAATGTGAAGGTGTCCAAAGTGAGGAACATTAAGTGAACCTATAGAGATTAGCAAAAAAGAGCAAAAAATCAAATTTTTTGCAAAATTTATATATAATAGTTTAAAAAATTCTCTACAATTTTAGGATTCCATAACATTTTATAGTTTGAAATAAGAGTTAGTAGAGACAAAGATATGAAAAAAATAAGAAATTTGATGGTAAATGTTTATAGGGTAAATAATTTTGGAATAGTAAATATAAATAGGTTTGAAAAATAATTCATTTGATATTATTTACTATTCTAAGAAAAACAGAGCTCTGATAGACCTAGTGAGTGACCAGAGAGCCAGGATGGTGAGGAGATGATAATTGAGATTAGAAGGATGCATACCAACCAAAAAAAGTGTAGCAGAGGTAAACAATTGAAAATTTCAATTTTTTGAGTATTTTGATTTGAAATTGAGTGAATTATAGAAAATTAACTATTAGGCAAAATCTAGGCACTAGAATGAACCCTAATAAATTTTTAGAGACACTAAGGGTCAAACAGGGTATTGGATAGGAAGTAGTTAGACCAATAAATTCCCAAGGCATTTACGAAAATTAGTGAAAAAGTCATCATAATAGACAAACAAGGTCAACCAAGTCAACTTAGTCTTCCAAAGACAAGAAAAACTAGTAGGTTGACTTAGTAGTAGTTGGTCGACTTAGTTGGTTAAAGAAGAGGGATGACTTAATACTAGTGGGCTAACTTAATAATTTTTGAATTGGCTGACTTATTACTGCAAAGGATGAATGGATTCAACTTAGTAATAGTAGGCCAAATGGTGGCCAACTTAGTACTATAGAGGCTGATTTAGTTGAAATTTTGACAGGCCTACTCTAGTATACCTAACAAAGGAGAGGGCTAATTTAGTTTGTAATAGGTCAATCTAGTCGAAAATAAAGAAACTAAATCAAACCAAATCATTTTTGTGAATTTTATAATAATTTATATTTATTATATAAACACTAAAGGATGCTTACCATAAACACTGGAGGACATCTATGCATTACTTAGACTGCCTATAAGATGGACCTCAGTGATCACAAGGACATTAGATGATATGGAGGAGAGATGAGCACTAGCCAAGTGGGTGATGTGCTCATATAAGATCTACCTAGGGCTACGGGTGAACTTATTTGATGTGTATATCATAGAAATTTTAGATATCTAAAAGGCTGTGATTGGACTTGTGACAACACAAGTTTTGTGTCACTAGTCAGATGATAAGGTACCATTGTATGTGATAGCCTTATGGCAGTCCATTTTAGATCAGGGGGAACTCTATTATTTTAGATCTATCATCTAGGTTTAGCTCATGCATGATATGTATGGGATGTTATTCAGAGGGCAAAATACCATGGGTCTAGTGGTGCTACTAAGCACATGGATGTATGAGAGGTTCTTGATGTGTTGAATAGCTAGGTTACCCCATGTGGTCAATGGTAGGTTACCTTAGGTTGTTAGATGGATATATGACTAGGTAGTGTGGGTCATGCCCCATGTGCCAACACTATAAAATTTCACATGAAGAGAGATTATGTGGTAGACTTACACACATTTTACTTCTATTTGGCCTAGTTGGGTGACCATGGCTCTAGGGCTAGCTCGAGTGTGAATCATACTTGGTGGGTAGAGCCTCAGCTAATGGCATGCTTGTTAGGGTAGTTTAGACTCTCACACCCAAAACACCTCTAGTAGTGCCTAATTTTGGGGCATGACATGCTAGAGAGTTGAGGGGGAGAGGAGGAGCATTAGTTGAGAGATCGGTGATCAGGGTATGGTGTGTGAGACCATGGACTAGCTGAGTATACCTATCATTAACTAGAGGAAGAGAGGGCATACATGTAGATGTAAGGGTGTAGTAGGTACCATAGTAGGAGGAATAATGATCATATTAGGCACACCATTAATGAAGTTACCATCAGAGAGATCGAGCATAAATAAGGGTGGTCACATAGGATGATCTGACAATTGACCCAAGATAGAGGTTCGATAGAGGTACCTCTTAAGAGAGTCTCATGATATGAACGAATGGCGACTCCTAGATTTGCCTTGATAGGGAGGTGAGTGATAGATGAGGTGATCAGAAGACAGGTAGATGGAGAGACTATGCTTATGGATAAATAGATGGGGAGACGTTGGTTAGTAACACTGGGATAGGTAAGAAATGTTGTAATTTTAAATTTTTGAGATAGAATACTAGTTATATATTATTGTAGATAGATAGATTTTGAGGTGTATGTATGATCTAATATCTATTTAGGTTTTGGTTTTTATAGATCCTATAATTGAGGAGGTTAGATATGGATCCCTAGTCATGGCAATGCACCATGGCATTTTAGATGGGGAGTTGGCACCATACAACCCCACCATGCTAGATGATCCCATGGTACCATCTATCCCAACTCAAGCGGGTTGGTTTAGAGTGGTGGGGGAGGTTATACAATAAATACATACATGCAAGGATGGATTGCAACCACCAATAGGGGTAGGAGCAGGAGAGGCATAAGCTTAGTAGACCTTGACTTAGGAAAGAGCTGCACACATGGTTACCATAATCTAATTGGGATAGGTATAGGTCCAAGTGGCCAACCTAAAGTGACAGGTAATAGGGTTGAGATCTAAGATGACCTCATTACAATAAACTATGTAGAGAGGACAATCTGATGCATCTATATATAACATGACTAGGACACAAGATAGGCATGATGGAGCCCACCCATAGAGATAGAATGACATAATTTTGTATTTTGCACCATTGTATAAAACACATAATTATATAGATATATATTGTTTTGACAGTTGGATTTTTGTCTCATGAGTTATATTTTGGTGGTGGTTATTTATGCATGGATATATTTCTTTCTAGCACATGTATTTTGCTTTTGTTGTATATGCAATGGGAAATATATGTGGAGTGTTTTATTTTCTAGCATTATGTAGTACACATGCATGGTTAAAAATAAATAGGCAAAAAAAACTTTGGAAAAATATAATTAATCACAAACAAATGTATCACACACTATTTCACGATGGGAAATAGTAATAATAAAATATGACTAAGTATAATAAGCCAAAAAGTGGTAAACAAGAGGACAAAAAATGTTTTTAAACCATGAAAAATATTGGCATCAATTTAAAACAAGTAAAATCACACTAAATTACATTGGGAAGTATGAAAATAATGTAATAAACTGGAAAGCACGTGAAAGATAAATGGGATAAAAACAAATCAATTAAGTCAATCAATCATACTAAATCACATTGAGAAGTATAAAAGAGAAACCAAATTAGTAAAATAGACTTAAATTAATCACACTAACTCAAGTTGGGAAGTATGAAAAACTTAAGAAAAATGGTTGGATTCTTACATGCAATCGGAAAATAAGAAGATAAAAGTGAAAGATTAATTAATTAAGCATAAAACATACTAAATCAAGATGGGAAACATGTCAATGACATGTAACTCATAATCAATCATGATTTATCTCAAATTTGACACATGTAATTTCATTATGACTTGGGTATTGGATAATTTTGTGAGGAAAGCCAGGTCCTATTTGTGGTCTTATAATGCAACTCATAAAGGGAACACCAATGAGGTGGAAACAAAGGGTAAAATATGGTAGAAGGGGATGTTTGGAATGGTAATGTTAAAAATTGGTAATTTGTGAGGAAGACCTGGTCCTATCCATGGTCTTACACTGCAACCCACAAATGGGATTCGTAGGGGGAGTGATCAGCGAACAAAATAATATTTCTCAAGGGGAAATATTAGAATCATATAAAATGAAAGAGGTAATGTAAGAATCATAATGTAGGCATCTTATGAGAAGAAATTAGGAAACAAAGGGCACATTAAGGACATAGAAATACACAAAGTGACTAGTGACCATCAATATACAAAGGATACCTATTCACTATAGGCACAAATTTGTGTAGGTGAAAAAGTATGATACTCAGATCAACTCATGTTGGTTGATTTGAACAAAAAATTAAAATGGACCTACCTTCTCACAATGTGTTCCTCATTCCTTAGGACTTCTTACAGAGCCATTAGTTTATTACGAAGATTGTGTACTTGCATGAGAAAGTAGGTAGCATTAAAAGTTTTTTTTATTCTCCTTTTCCAATATACTAGCCTACCTCAACCCAATAGACCTCGACTCTATCATGAGGCCAAATTTGAATTTTTAGCTTCAATTAGAAAAAGGATATGTGCTTAGAATCATGTCTTTTAGTGTGATTTGACTTTTGAAGATTTTAAATGTTGCCTTTTAGATCATTGCCTTTTGCTAACTGATTTGAATTTTGAATTTTTGTGGATTTTAATATTCCTCCTCCATACAGACTTGAAATGAGCAATCATGAGAGATAAAGTGATACACACAAATGAGCTTTAGGCTTTGGATAATTGAAGCTAAGTATCCAAAGACATGACTGACTAAAACACGTAGGTTTATATATGAACCAACATGTTATCTCAAGTCTCAACCATGTGTATGCTTAGTTTTTGAAAGGAAATAAGGGGAGAAAAGGGATATCCAACATGGATTGGTAAAAGGAGATTATAATGAGATGAATTTTTTGCTAACTGATTACATGGGAAATGAGGAATGACTAAAGGGAACAAGGTTTGTATAACTAAGGCACAATAATAATTATCCATGTTTAGAGAGATAAGATAGTAAATAATCATGAAAGAAGAACAAGATAGCCATAGAAAAAGAACACATGAATAAAGAGTATGTAATCATGAAAAATAATCTATAAGAGAACATAGGGAAGAAAATGACATCATAAGCAATAAGTAGTGCAAAATATAAGTAGTCATGTAAGATAAATAAAAATTTGACACAACGTCAAATGATATAAGATAAATAAATGTAAATTTGGAACACACATCCAATCCAAAATAAAGAAATAAATGAAAGAACACCATGATTGTGTTCATAAATACTGATAGATTTGTACACACACATTATCCATCATGTTTGATAAATATCTATAAAACTAAACTCAGATTGCAACTAAAGTCTCATCAATCTTCATGAAAAGTTGAAAAAATACTTTACATCAAATCTCCTCGATGTAAAATGTAAGAATACATGAATGATCATGATGATGAGGACTATCATGTAGGGGATGCTCAAAAGAAGGAATGAGAATGTAATCTATTAGAGATGAAGGGGTCATTGGTGGAGAGTGGGCCACAAGTGAAGGAGTCACTAATGGAGAAGGGGCCAAAAGTGAAGGAGGATCCATGGGCGATGGAATCACATGTGGAGAAACATTAGGTGGAGAAGGAACCATAGGTAGAGGGGCCATAGGGGAAGAAGGGGGAACCATATTTCAAGGGTGACCTATGGTAGGAAAGGTAGTAGGTGCAAGAATGGTCATGGGGTGATCCTTGAGATGTTACTAAAGGATGCAACAATGATCAGTGTGATGAGTACCACATTGGTGCCAGAGATAATACACCTCTTTATATTTGGGAATATTTCCAAGTAATACTTTTAGGGGAGGTATAACCTTATTTGTGGGCTGAGGAGTGGTGGGATGCAAGGTGTTGATATATTACCACAACTTATGACAATGTATTGAGGAATGATTATTTATGCTGTGAAAGCAACATATATGCTTGTTAGTAGACTTGAAGGGTGTATGAATAGAGGGAATGTAAATAAAATCTGAGGAAGGCTAGTGTAAAGAATAGTCTCTTGTCTAATGATCAACAACTTTATGAATATCATAATATGGTTGATCAACCCATTTGGTAGGAAAAGGAGCAAGCTATGGTAAAGGGAGAAAACCATCACCAAGGGAAGGTGGGGCTAGTGGAGAGACTAGGTGAGGCTCAACTAAAGGAACAAATACAGGAAGAGACTCAACTAGAGAGGGAGTGGGAATAGGATCTAAACTGGGATTAGCTAAGAGAGGTTTGGGATGCATAAAAGGTTGAAGGATAGTCACAGACATCTCAGGGATAAGTCAGTTACAAGGGTCCTGGTATCTATCAAAGTGATAGGGACTAGTCATAGTATGATTCATAATCATACTCCTATGAGTCTATTTAGAAATTGGAGGTGTGTGCACCATCTCGCCCCTATGAACAAGAGGAAAAATACTAAAATTAGGAATTATATAGGATGGAATGCTATAAGATATACGAAAAAGACTGAAGCAAAGAGGAATGATAATGAAGAATTTCAACATCTCGTGCCTAAATAAGACCTCCTAAGAATGGATCATCTAAAATATATCCATCATCATAGTCAGGTGTATGAAGATCAATGACATAGGTAGGGATGACCTTGTTATCTGATGTGGTGTGATGAATGGAGTGTCGAGTCTTAGTTAAGATAATAGGTATATCATCACTAGGTGGTTGATGGGAACATAGCTTAAAATAAGTTAGAAGATGAGAAATGAGATGAGGTGAGAGATATGAGGTTTTGATCTTGAGATTTATCTCATTAGGCTCATCATCATCTAAATCTTGGAGGTTAGGTGGTATATTCCTAATAAGTTTGGAGTGACCACTGTAACCCCATGTGGAATTGATAGGAAAGTTAAACCATTAAGATTCATGAAATAGAACACTCGACAAGGGTTCAAGGGTTGGAATCTTGAACATGCCATGGTCTTAAATTTATTCAAAATTCTAAGGGTTAGTGTCACCTTGAATCCTATAGATTGCTTCATTGTGAAGAAATTTGACACATTGGCAAGCGGAAGAGGCAACTGTTCTCATGCAATGAGTCCATAGCCTACCAAGATAAATGTTATAGGATAGAGGAAAGTTAAAGATCATTACCTTCACTTAAACAATAACAGGTGGAATGGTGATAGGGAGCCACACATAGCCTAAGGGAGGTATTTTACTTTGATCATAACCTTGATATGCCTTATGTGTGGACTTAAGATTACATTCAAAATATCTAAGGGTTTTAAAAAAATTGAGAGAGGCAATGCAAGTACCTAAACCCTCATCAATTAAGGCACACTTGAATTAGATATCACCAATTTAAACTAATAAAAAGGGGAGGATCATTTGCACAAAGAAAAATCTCATCAGGGATCATAGAAGCAACAGGGAATTTGATGGAAAGAGAGGTGTCCATTATCTCATCAACATGTATGGACATCTCTTTACACTATTTTAAAATGCTATCTTCTAATCTAGATAAGGTGGCTTCACGTCCTGTCAGGGGAGGATGAGGGATGTTCATTTCAAATAAGAGCTACATAAGATGATTAGAATGATGTTGAGAAGTCCACATAGGTTTGAGAAATGGGATTTAAGATGAGAGATTAGTAAGTTCCATGATAGGATCCCACTCATCATAACCCATAAGGGGACTATTGGAAAGAGGTGCATAGTGTTGAAGGAATTCCTTGGAAGGAGGAGTTGAAGTGCATGTGAATTTATGTTGATAATATGTGGAAGGTTTGATTGGAGGACAAGTTTTTTGATTATCTCGAGAATATGGGGTAGTTGATGTAGGTTTGGTTTGAGATAAATTGGAAGAAGTGTTAATAAAAGTTGAGTATCATTGGTGATGGTTAAAGAAGTTGGAGAAATGGTAGAAATGGTATGAGAAGCATTATCCAATGGAGGTGTTGGAAGTGGTTCATCAAAAGATATAAGGTCTTCTTGCACCAACTTTGTTAAGTGAGTTGGGGAATAATCTTGGATAACATGAAAATTGTGAGACAATTGAGGTGTATGGATGGGATGAGAATTAATGAAGGAAACTACCCTTCACATATTAGTCATATTAATCACATTCTCTTCAAGAGTGGGGTCTATAATACTATCAACATTATTGGTATAAGGAGTAGGCTTATCATTGTTGTCTTAATGATTTAGAATAGGATATTTGTAGATAGCCAAATGAGAATTAACCTAGCTCAAAGCTTGAGATTTAGTTTGTGTTTCATGGGCTTTGAAGGCAATGGCATAGGCTTGTTGAAATTTAAAAATGATATAATCATGGTTAAAATTGTGACTGAGGAGGAAATCCATAGCCAAATTACGTAGTTGCCTACAAGTCTCATGAGAATGAACCCAATTAACATGAAACCAACAAAATTTATTAGGATCATATTGGGATTTCATGGGAGGAGTGGGATCAAGCTCTCATAGAAGAGGCCTTGGTAGATGCTTTTGTAATACACTAAGGATAAATGTTTATAAATATTAATGTAATTTGTTGAAGATAAATGAGGATTAGGGATGTGTTTGGGAGGGGAAGCTTGTTTTGAAGCCTGGTTGGGAATAATAGATTTAATAGTATGAATGGTATCGTAAGAATTGGTGACACCATCGTTAGTAGCGTGACAATTTTTATTTTTGATTAATATATGAGGATACATAGAAGGTTAAGATGACTCAAATTGATGCATGAGGAAATCTTGGTGGTCAAATTGATTCATGAGGATATCTTGGTGCTTGGCTTGGTCAATGGCCTCTTTTAAAGTGCATGGAGAGAGAGTCCATACTCGATATTGCAACTTGGGATAAAGAGAATTAGTGAATAGATGAAAGAGGTTATCATTTGCCATTTTATGTTTGCACTTATTAGACAAGGTCTTCTATCATTTGATGGAATCTTGCGTAGTTTTTGTCTCAAATTGATTACAATTAATAAAATAGGCCAAGGAATTCTTAGGGAGATCACTAGTTTGAAATTCTTGAACTAGAGCATTGACTAAATCTTCCAAACTAGTGATAGAATGAGAGTCAAGTTGGTTATACCAATCTAAAGCATCTCCAGAGTGAGTTTTTGATAATAATTTGGTAGCGGTAAAAGTATTTAACTTGACCCAATCTTTGTATAGATTTCCAAATGTTTTTAAGTGTAGAGTGGGGTCAGTTGACCCATTGTAACGAATGGTAGGGGTGATACATCCTATATCGATGTTAGCAATTTGAGGTGTAAGAATTTCATTTTGAAGGTGCTTGATATTTTTATCAACATGGGGAGGTTGAGAGATAAGATTACCATGGGAATCTCAAAGAGGAGGTGGGGAGAATTTTGGTTATGCGTTCCCCATGGAACCTATTGAGGGTGATTTTGAAGATGGATAAGATGATTTTGTATGTGCATCATTTGGTTGGAATTGTTAGCTTGGAAAGCATTCATTTGATTAAGAGTTTACAATAGAATTTGATGGGTTTGAGAGGTGTTATTTGCATTGTGTGAAGCATGTTGTCCCCCAAAAATATCACTCATTTTTAGGACAACATTTGAACCATTTTAGTCCTACAGACCAAAATCATCTCTTCCCTTTTTAAAATTTGTCCTAGGCATTCAAATTCCTCATTTTTCAAGCTTCTCAGAAATCTATGGACTCTGCAGGCTTAAAACTATGGACTCTGTAGGCTTAAATCTACAGACTTTATAGGCTTGAATTTATGGACTCAGCAGGAAGAGAAAATCTATGGACTCTACAGGTAGGTTCATTTCTATAGGTTCGAAGGCTTTTACAGGCGAGTTCAACCAAAACAATCAGTTTCTAACACTTGATCATTTTCATGATTCGTTTAGTGCCTTGGTTCAAACAAAAATCTCCATCGGCAAGCATCAACAATAGGCTCAACATTTGGTTCATCCTTTGGTTCAACGCCAAATGGTTCAAAGGTGGGTTTAATCAAATGGTTCAATGCTTTGTTTCACTCATTTGGTTCATCCGCTTTGTTTCAATGCTTTCATTCATCCTTTGGTTCAATCAAATGGTTCATCAGTCGGTTCAAGGCTTTGTTTGAACCGTTGAACCAAAACTTGGTTCAACGGTTGGTTCAATGTCTTGGTTCAACGAAAAGGTTCAACATCTTGGTTCAATGGAGCATTTCATCAGCTTGGTTCATTCAATTGAACCATCGGCTTGAACCATTTTGGTTCAAAGCTTGGTTCAACCTATTGGCTCAATGAAGTGGTTCAACGGTTGGTTCAAACAAAGGGTTCATCGGCTTGAACCATTTTGGTTCAAAGCCTAGATTCAACAATTGGTTCAAAGCCTTGGTTCAATGGAATGGTTCAACAATTGGTTCATCACCAAAGTTCAAAAGGCCTCCTAAAGGACAAGTGCCCTTGCAGAGGGCACTTGGTCAACGAAAATACCCTTCAGAAGGGTCATTTTCAAAAAGACTAAGGCAAAGTCTAAGGCACAATTCTTTCAGACAAAAAGTATGAAAGAATTCTGAGAAGTCACGGAAGCAAGAAACCTAAAGGAATTTGCGTATTGGCAAATGAAATAATTTCTGTGGACTTTTTGTCCACAGGAAATTTTTGCAAATAATTTGTTCACGGGAATTTGCCTGGGGAAAAGCCCGAGGAAAGTACCCACGAGAATTATCCACGAGAATTTGCGAAGGGCAGCCGAAGGACCCCGAAGGGCAGGTGCCCTTGCGGGGGACTCTCAGCTGCCAACTTAAAGGGTACTTCCTGAAGCCAAAGGGTCACCTTCCCTTCAAGAAGGATGTAAAACAAGAAGCCTGAAGGCCATTCAAGGGTCATTTATTAAGGCCTAAAAGGGCAAGTCAATCCAAAAAAGTGCCAAACAGAGAGCCAAAAGAGGACCAAGGGGTGACGCGCCCAAAGACGTCAAATTTAACACAGTGAAATAACCATTGAAAACATAGTGATGGGAGCGTGAACGTCAAATTCAAGACAACAAGATAACCGTTGATCCTGTAAACCTACAGACCATAATGCATTCACAGACTTCAAGGCCAAGACCAATAGAAAGTGAGGAAAGAACAGAATATCAAAGTGAATCCATGACCCAATTTAATTAACCAAAAAAGGAGGAACGATGAAGGTAAGATTAGATCGCTAGGTGGACATTGAAAGTTGCAAACTTTCAATAAGCGTGACTTGTTTCCCTACATTAATAAAATCAAATGGGTAAAATGCCCCTAAGTTCCAGCCTATCTTCTTAAAAGATTCCAACACAACATGATGTGTTACTATTCTCGAGTCCTTCTTGAACAAGCTATATAAGGGACTCTCTTCTATTGTAAATAGATCTCTTTTTGACAATCAGAACGAAACTCTGCCCAAATTGAAAGGCATTTTTTGAGACTTTGAGCTCAGTTTGTTGATCATATTTTGTTATTGGAATAAGAAAGCAAGTGATTTTTTAGACTTTGTGCTCTGATATCTTTGTTGTTGGGGAAACTGTTCTTATGTCTTTTTCCTTAATATATCTTCTATTCCTTTAATTCAACAAGCAGAATTAGTGACAACAGTCAGGAAGGTGTCCTAAAGATTCAAGTGTGGAGAGACTTTGTGCCCCATAATTGCCTTTAGTGTGTTTTCTTTTCATTTCTGTGTAAAGGACTTTGGGATGACTTTTTGCCCTCATTGTCCTTCGTATCTTACTCTTGAGCAATTCAGGGGGAGACTTTGTGCTGCATCTCGATATGCTGGTTATTACATCCTTTGCTACATTTTACTGTTACTACTAGGAGTATTCTTGTCATTTGCTGAATAGTACTTCTGAAAGAAGAGGAGTACTGTCTATCGTTTCTCTTAAGTTTTTCCTTTGATTTGCATGCATCATCTCTGAAAAAAGAGAGATGGATGATTTGTCCTACCCATGAGTATTATTTTCTATATATATATATATAGTTTATCTATAGGGAACCTCCCCTTGATGAGAGGAGAGATCAGTCCCCTTCGAATGTGGTAAACCTACACATTTGGATGACTAATCTTCCTACTTTGGCTGATCAGACCTATTTTATTTATCAGTACGCCGATCAACAAAATATTCAACCTATAGTTTTTGGTGACTCTATTGGGGATATAATATCCATTATCCATTTATAATCTATCCATTCACCTCCACACTAATCAAGAAAGAATGCACAATTTAAAGCCTCAAGCTTTAACTGAAGTAAGGTCAATTCTTTTCCCATTTTTGTTTCACAATCGGGCAGATTTAAGGTATACATGAAGCCAAAGGGCTAAAGGTATCATTGACCCTGTATTCGAATTGGTACAACAAAGTGATTTTGATCTATTTCCTTCACCATCTCGTCTCCAATGAACCAAGAGCTTTCCTCCTACTAAAGTTAGATCTCCATTGCCAGATGAAGTATCTACTTCTACTGTTGATAAAGCTTTGCCAATAATTACCCCTCTGAGATTTGTTATTCCTCCTTTTCATAATCCTATAATGGCAGTTCAAGGCCCCTAGGGTAATGCTTTTGGTCCTCTCAATCTTACTCCACCTCTACATGAGCTTCCACACAGTTCAAGGAAGAACTTCTCCAAGTTCTATGGTGATGGAAAAGTTCATCCTAATGAGCACATTGCAGCTTTCAGCATAGCTTACGAAGTAATCGGAGTAGAATTTAAAGATGTAGCAGTCAAAATTTTTGTAGAGACATTACAAGGTGCTACTGCAGATTGGTTTTATCATCTACAGGCTTGGTTAGTGACTAATCGGAATACTCTCAAAGCTAAGTTTGAAGCCAGATTCAAACTTGTAGAAGATGCACATACACTTCTAGCTCAACTTACACAGATGAAGAAAGAGCCTCATGAGCCTATGAGAGATTTCATTGCCAAATTTGAAAAACTAAGAAACATAATCCCTATAATTGCTAGACATATAGCTGATAATCTCAAATGCTTTTTCATTAATTCTTAGCTAACTGAAGTAAGTTTTCTCTTGAGACGTGCTAGTCAAATAGATCTTGCTGCAGCTCAACTTTTGGCCACTGAGGTAGAAGATGATCTCATCTTAGCAGGGAAGATAAGAAGAGATCTAAATAGAAATAGAGCTTCATCATCTTCTGAATATGCATCTATAGGCACCATAGATCCAATGGTGTAGAAATTAGCAAATGAGTTGCTTGCTCTCAAAAAGCAAATGGCTCAAGGAATGTCTTCTGCTCCATACAGAAGGACATTCCCAAATCAGTCATATTAGGGCAATGCTGCCAGGAATCAAGGGCAACAGAATCACCTTCCTCCCCCACAAGGGAAACTTGCCCTTGAAGCTCCTCTAACTAATTCAGTAATGGGATATCTTGAAGCAGAATCAAAATTCTCTTTCCAGCCTGAATTGAATCAAGAAAATGACGCTGATCTCCTTGAAGACAATCAAGAAGAATCAGCTGGTGACTCCCACATTGGTTTCCTGAACTATCAGGATGAACCCAGAAGCAAAGTAGAAACTATTGATGGATCATATACAGTGTTTACCAAGTCCAAGAACCAATCAGTCCAGCAAGCTGATAAAAATAAGATAGAGGAGTAACCTCAACCAACAATTACAATTGCTAAACGTGGAACCACTCTGCCTTTTCAATCAAAGGATCTAGTGATTACCCAAAATGTAAGTACATCAATTTCACCTTCACCTTTTACTCCCATTTCTCAAACCAACCCTCCTCCCATTCCTCCTAAAACCCAAAAGGTTGAAATACCTTCTTTTGTTCCTAGTCTAATTCAGCCATTTGACATAATTGATCATGTCAAAAAGACCAAAATACAAATGTCTGAATTTGAATATTTGCAAGCTAATCCTGATCAATTAGATAGGTTGGTCCAATGTTTCAAGAACCAAACCATCCCTGAAAGACAAGAGGTTAAGAAAATAATTCCTAATTCCCCAAAGAACATACCCATTCCAAATAATCTTGTCATTACTCCTCCAGCTGCCCCTGGGAAAATAGAACCTTTCTATGTTTCCCTGTTAATAAATGGTTATCAACTCAATAATTGCATCATTGATTCTGGGGCATCTGACAATGTCATGCCTGCTAAAGTAGCTGAGTCTCTAGGTCTCACATTGACCAAGACATTTGGGAGATGTTTCTCCATGGAGAACAAGCAAGTACCATTGCTGGGGCAAATTAAAGATGCCCAATTTGCATTGG
This sequence comes from Torreya grandis, assembly GCA_037957365.1. Classification (NCBI taxonomy): domain Eukaryota; kingdom Viridiplantae; phylum Streptophyta; class Pinopsida; order Cupressales; family Taxaceae; genus Torreya; species Torreya grandis. The sequence goes on along the minus strand of JARHVA010004345.1, from coordinate 434,442 downwards.
CAGCCTTTCCAGATAAGAGAATCAGGATGACTGTCTTGGTGGCTAACGTCCCAGCATCCTATGGCATTTTTCTTGGATGAAATTTTTGAAAAGACGTGGGAGGAGAACTAATCATGGACCTGTCTGAAGCAAGGATCCCTGTCCAAGGCATGATGAAGAGATTGCTCCCTAAAAAGGAGGCAAAATATGTGGTTACCTAAACATCAGCCCTTGCAACACAAATTCTATTTGAGTCCTCAGGCAGGGGTAATTATTTCTTTACCATAGAGGATGTTCATGTTTCTACAAATGAAAGTCCTGTAGTTGGCAATCCAAGAATTGATCCAAACAAGACTTCAGGAGAATTGGTAGAGCACAATATAAACAAGGAAGGATCTTCCATCTCTAATGAAGAGATATCTGATAGGAGATCAACTTCTGATGATAAAAACAATTCTTCCACCAATGATGAAGTTGGGACTATGTTGATATCTCCTCAAGGAGATATTCTTCTTTCATGCAATTTGAAAGTTAGCAACACCAACAACACAACTGGATGTGAATCTCTGTTACTTGAATTGAATATTGCTCAAGATGAAGAAGTCAAACTCCTTCACATCAAAGGAGATGTTAATATGATAGTTTGTCAAGAGTTTGATATGGATAATCCAATCATGTGCTAGACTGGACCAGCAGAACAACAAGTTATGACAGTGGACCATGCTACTGTAAATCAAAATCAGGAAAATGAATCCTTCACCAAGAGAGCAAGGAGTTATGGTTTCCAGTTTGAAGACCACATCCTACCATGGGACAAGAAGAAGAAAAGGCCAAGGGGAAGATGCAAAAAATTAGTTTCCTGGTGGAGAACTCCATTCGCCCGTCATCGTTTCTATGGGCAAAATGTCTTCTTGTTGGTTTATCATGATAGAGTACTATTTCTACTGTCTCCCAAGAAGCAACATTTGAAATACTTCAATTCAGATCATTTCATCTGTATATATGTAAATTTGTATAGTTTTTAATTTTATTTTGTTTTATTTATTTCCATTTTTGATGCCTTTCATTTCTGGGTAGCATGACTCCATAACCCAATGATACACATGAAGACACTGGAGTTTTTGGATTCTACTCCTTTCATTTCTTTTTGCAATTGACAGAAGTTCCCCAACTGGAGCCAACTGTTGTCCCCCAAAAATATCACTCATTTTTGAGACAACATTTGAACCATTTTGGTCCTATAGACCAAATTGTCTCTTCCCTTTTTAAAATTTGTCTTGGGCATTCAAATTCCTCATTTTTCAAGCTTCTCAGAAATCTACGGACTCTACAGGCTTAAATCTATGGACTCTACAGGCTTAAATCTACGGACTCTATAGGCTTGAATCTACGGACTTAGCAGGAAGAGAAAATCTATGGACTCTGCAAGTAGGTTCATTTCTACAGGTTCAAAGGCTTCTACAGGCGGGTTCAACCAAAAGAATCAGTTTCTAACACTTGATCATTTTCATGATTAGTTTAGTGCCTTGGTTCAAATAAAAATCTCCATCGGCAAACATCAGCAATAGGTTCAACATTTGGTTCATCCTTTGGTTCAACGTCAAATGGTTCAAAGGCATGTTCAATCAAGTGGTTCAACACTTTGTTTCACTCATTTGGTTCATCAACTTTGTTTCAATGCTTTCATTCATCCTTTGGTTCAATCAAACGATTCGTCAGTCGGTTCAAGGCTTTGTTTGAACTGTTGAACCAAAACTTGGTTCAATGGTTGGTTCAACGTCTTGGTTCAACAAAAAGGTTCAATGTCTTGGTTCAATAGAGCATTTCATCGGCTTGGTTCATTCAATTGAACCATTGACTTGAACCATTTTGGTTCAAAGCTTGGTTTAACCGATTGGTTCAACAAAGTGGTTCAACCGCTGGTTCAAACAAAGGGTTCATCGGTTTGAACCATTTTGGTTCAAAGCCTAGATTCAACAATTGGTTCAAAGCCTTGGTTCAATAAAATGGTTCAACAGTTGGTTCATCGCCAAAGTTCAAAAGGCCTCCCGAAGGACAAGTTCCCTTGTAGAGGTCACTTGGTCAACGAAAATACCCTTCGAAAGGGTAATTTTCAAAAATACTAAGGCACAATTCTTTCAGACAAAAAGTCTGAAAGAATTCTGAGAAGTCACGGAAGCAAGAAACTCGAAGGAATTTGTGTATTGGCAAACAAAATAATTTCTGCAGACAATTTGTCCACGGGAATTTGCCTGAGGAAAAGCCTAGGGAAATTACCCACGAGAATTATCCACGAGAATTTATGAAGGGCTGCCGAAGGACCCCAAAGGGCAGGTGCCCTTGCGAGGGACTCTCAGCTGCCAACTTAAAGGGTACTTCCTAAAGTCGAAGGGTCACCTTCCCTTTGGGAAGGATGTAAAACAAGAAAACTGAAGGCCATTTAGGGGTCATTTCTTAAGGCCCAAAAGGGCAAGTCCAATCTAGAAAAGTGCCAAATAGAGAGCCGAAAGAGGACCAAGGGGTGACACGCCCAAAGATGTCAAATTCAACACAGTGAACTAACCGTTGAAAACATAGTGACAAGCGTGTGAACGTCAAATTCAAGACAACAAGATAACCATTGATCCTTTGAACCTACAGATCAGAATGCATTCACAGACTTCAAGGCCAAGACCAATAGAAAGTGAGGAAAGAATAGAACAATAAATTGAATCCAGGACCCGATTCAATTAACCAAAAAGGAGGAATGATGAAGGTAAGATCAGATTGCTAGGTGGACATTGAAAGTTGCAAACTTTCAATAAGTGTGACTTGTTTCCCTGCATTGATAAAATCAAATGGGTAAAATGCCCCTAAGTTTCAGCCTATCTTCTTAACAGATTCCAATGCAACATGATGTGTTACTATTCTCGAGTCCTTCTTAAACAAGCTATATAAGGGACTCTCTTCTATTGTAAATAGATCTCTTTTTGACAATTAGAACGAAACTCTGCCCAAATTGAAAGTCATTTTTTGAGACTTTGAGCTCAGTTTGTTGATCATATTTTGTTATTGGAATAAGAAAGCAAGTGATTTTTCAGACTTTGTGCTGTGATATATTTGTTGTTGGGGAAACTGTGCTTATGTCTTTTTCCTTAATATATCTTCTGTTCCTTTAATTCAACAAGCAAAAGTAGTGACAACAATCAGGAAGGTGTCCTGAAGAGTCAAGTGTGGAGAGACTTTGTGCCCCCATAATTGCCTTTAGTGTGTTTTCTTTTCATTTCTATGTAAAGGACTTTGGGATGACTTTGTGCCATCATTGTCCTTCCTATCTTACTCTTGAGCAATTCAGGTGGAGACTTTGTGCTGCATCTCGATTTGCTAGTTATTACATCCTTTGCTGCAGTTCGCTGTTACTACCAGGAGTATTCTTGTGGTTTGCTGAATAGTAATTCTGAAAAAAGAGGAGTACTATCTGTCATTTCCCTTGAGTTTTTCCTTTGATCTGCATGCATCATCTCTGAAAAAAGAGAGATGGATGGTTTGTCCTACCCATTAGTATTATTTTCTATATATATATATATATAGCTTATCTATAGGGAACATCCCCTTGATGAGAGGAGAGATCAGTCCCCTTTTGATGTGGTAAACCTACACATTTGGACAACTAATCCTCCTACTTTGGCTGATCAAACCTATTTGCTTATCAGTATGCTAATCAATAAAATATTCAACAAAGCATTAGCACTGGTAGTAGTGGGTTGGGTACCATTAGGGGTGGTAGAATGTGTGTTATTAGTAGCTTGAGAGGAATTGTTAGTAAGTGAGGCACTAGTAGCATGATTTTCTAGTGTGGTAAAAGACACACTAGTAGAGGGATGAGAAAAATCAACACTAGAGGAATGGTTACCATGGGTAACAAATGATGCACTAGTGGAAGAATTGAGAAGAGTGGGTCTTAGAAGAGGCCCACTAGATGTAGAACCTGCCATGTTAGTAGAGATACTAGGCATGGAGGTGGAGTAAATTAGAGACAAAGAAGTCATAGTATGAGACGGGGTCAAAATAAAAGGAAGAGTTTGAGAAGCAAAGAATCTAGTGTCCCCAAATTTGTGTGAGAATGTTGGGGAAGGTGAATGGGGCTCCTCAGTTTGACCACTTATTATAAGATGGTAAATAGTATAAGGATCTTTTCCTTGATGTTGAGGAAACTTATTAATGAAGAAGAGAATTTATAGAGTATACTCTAATTCAGGTTGATCTTCTAAGGAGAAGAGAGGGTTGCAAATTGAAGAGGAATGAGGAGGGGTCCCATAGTTTATAGTGCAAGTGGATATATGCACATTACTTTCATCTAGGGTAAGAGCCACAAATTACTTATAGGATAACCTATTAGGGTTGGTAAATCTCATCATATATATTGAATTCAACTCAGTGTTGCATTCAAATAGGAAGTTCATGATGAGGGAGAAAGATTAAGGAAGACTATGATGATGCAAAGGCAAAAAGGAAGAAATGATACATAGTCAACTAGGTTGACTATGTTCTATAATTTAAGAGGTAGATAAGGGTACAAAGTTGTACATGTAAACTCTATACTACAGATAGGGTATGAAACTAAATTGATAAGGATACTTGGTCAAACTAGTTGACTTAATTCTGTAACCTGACTGGTAGAAAAGGATATAGAGTCATATAGGTTGACTCTATATTGCAGATAAAGAGATAAAGTAGGATGAGAAGAATACATAGTCAGATAGGTTAACTTTGTACTAATGATGGGGGAAAACATAGTTTGTAAGAGACTATATCGAATAGATCGATAGTGTACTAAAATAGGGAAAACATTTGTAATATAATTGAAGCAATAAATGTAAGTAAACACACAAACAACTGGATCAATGTGAGTGATCGTGTGATATCCCCATTCTCACATCAAGTATAAGTAGGTATTGAAGACATTTAGTCTACTTCCCCATAGACTAAAGGAATATTTTTGGGGGTTATATTTTATTAGTTAATTATTAATTGCCAAAATAGTGATTTTTATCATTTTCTCTTAAGACAATTATTATTTAATTAATATAATATTTGATAAAAGTGGTTTTTACCACTAAAGTATTTAAGTGAATTAATTATTAATTTATTTTCCTTAAAAGTAATTTTAATTAATATTTTATTAAGGTAACTAATAATATTATATTCAAAAAAGAGAATGTTAGCTTGGGAGTTGAAGCAAGGAAAGGAAAATATATTCTAAAAAGGGCAAAAGAGGCTTATGAGGTATTTTACCTCCCCAAGGTGGTTCTCCCCCCTTTGGAAGGTACAAATACAAGGTGAAAATCATAATTAAAGGTATGATGAATTTGATAATTATTTCTTCATGCTTGAAGAAGCTATAGGAATGCATGCCCAATAAGTGTTCGCTGTCTTGGTGTTGATCATTCTACAAAAGGTGTCTTTTGATGCCACCTTTGCTAAAGGAGGTTTTGTTACTTGCTCTAGAGTGGGGTAATTTGCCTTGAAGAGATATTGTGAGGTTTTGGTGAAGTATTTGAGGCTCATTTGTTGCATATTATTTATGATTAATATTTGCACTAATTTTATAAGGGGAATGACTTGTTTTGGAGGCTTGTTTTAGGGTTTGGAGATCCTTTTAGGGTTTATTTGAGCAATATAATATTATGAATTTATTTATTAATTTTTTGCATATTGGCATGGGGTTTTGGAGAAGATTTGTGGAATATTTGAGGCTCAAAATTGATAGAATATTAATTAATAATTTTTAGATTATTATTTAATAATTTTTGATAGGTTTCATGATCCTTTCAGTTGTGAAAGGTGAGATATTACTCCATTAATTTTTTTCTATTTTTCTTGCACCTTGGCGACTTGGGCGATTGGCTTGGAAGACCTTTTTTTGCTATTTTGGATGCCCTAGGGGTTCACTAGATTTTTCCTTGATTTTTGGGCACATGTGGCATATTTTTGGTGAGGGTTTGAAGCATAAAATAATAAGGAACAACAACTGTGTTTGAGATAAAAATCATATTTTTATAGCTATCATATAGTGGCATTTGATCTTCAATAAATTAGCAAAAAGGTACTTATTTCCTATTTTTAATTTATTGATTATTTTGGCAAGCATTCAGATGAATTTTGAATAAAATAGTGGCTAAAAATTGTCTTCACATACCTTGCATTATGTCACCTAGGGTTTCTAGGGGTTTGATAAGGGTTTTGAAGCATTTATTACAAACTAGGGTTTGCTGATTTTTTATTTCAAAATTTTAGAATTTATGGATTTAGGGGAAAACCCTTTTTTTGTGAAATCATCCCATTTGGGGACACTACAGATCCAATTGGGGCACACAACACAAAAAATTACACCAATGCTGACCAATGTAAGTTTTTGCAATACAACACACAATGATCAGAGAGCAAACAACAACTGAAAAGTAAATATAACTAAGTGGTCATCTTAAGTGTTTTTAGATTATTAGAAAGTATTGTTTTATGTGTGATAAGAAAGTTGGATGAAAATAGGGAATTAAAAATTAATCTATGGATGGTTTTAGGATGTTTAGGCTTAAAAGGGTATGCGTTGGTAATGGTACTGGTTTGGTATTAGGGCCCACCCCCTCACTTCACAATCTTGTAGTGATAAGGGTGTCAGGTACTTTTCCAATATTTACCATTAACCACGTATTTATTCTCAGCCAAAAAACCAATTTGGCTTCCCCCTTGGTGATGAAATCCAAGTAGGTAGGCCTTGGGAAGATAAGTGTTTAAATGCATTTTGAATATTGTGTGATTTGGTAGTGTGTGCAAAAGAGCAAAATGATGTAACTAAATGGTAATTTAAAAAACACCTAGTTAGACTATGTGATCTACTCTAAGCATGTAAACAACTAGAAATGAAAGTGTGAATTAATTACTAGAAAATAGTTATTAATTCTCAAATTTAGAATAGTATAGAGTCAGTTTAGATGACACTATATGCAAATAGTATAAAATAGAGTTGACTAGGTCACTACTATTCTGCTAAAGCAAAATTATTTAATAATAGAGTCAAATGGGTGGAATAAGTATTTTAGATAAATAAAATCTACACAACCAAGTTGACCAAGTCAACTTATTTGGTTATAGGGTTGCAATTTTTAAGATTGCTAACTTATACAAAATAGAACTAAAATGAAGTACTGAAATGATTGAGAAAGGAAAGAGAGGAACCTTGGTGGGTTGGAAGATTATTAGGATTGAAAATTTTATGATGAAGTGCATTAAATGCTGATTTAAAATTCTAAAAACTAAGTTGACTAGTTTGACCTAGTTCTACAAAGCCCTGTGTGCTGAAGAAGGATATGATGACTAACTTGACCTATTCGACCTAGTTTGTTGATCTAGATGTTGGCAGAGAGAATAAGATGATAGAGTTAACCTGTTTGACCTTATATTATTATCTAGGACTAAATAAAATTACTATGTTGACATGTTTGATCCAGTAACCTTTATCTGATGAAGACCTGCACAGAAAGAACAAAGTCATTTTTTTGTGATTGCATGTTAAAATTGTGTGCATAAAGTTAGAACTATACTAACTGGTTTGATACAGTATCATAAATATATAAAAATAATAAGATGATAAAAATGAAAGCATGAAATAAAACCTTCAAGGGTTAGATTCACATTAGGTTCACTAGAATGTATGTAATAGGAAATACAACAAATCTATAAATTAATCCTAGTTTAGAGAAGATAAATCCTAATTACACTACTAATTGGAGATACATTAGATAATCTAAGTCATGATCAAGATGGATCCACTAGACCTAGTCAAGGGATCTCTTACCACATTAATATCACTATGGAGGGTTTCAAAGCCTCTAGTCAAGCAAAACTACGTAGTGACCCTAACTAGGTCCTATATTTTCATATTCACCAAACTAATAAAAAGTAAAGTAAAAGTCTAATCTAGTGTTCACCAAAGTTTGTGGCACAAAGTGGGGGTAATAAATAATAAAAGTAAACATGCATAGAAGACATATACTCATGTCAATGTATATGAATTCTTAATACATGGAAGAGAAGTACAAATGCATATCTACCTAATTTTACAAAGGAGGAACAAATTCAGGAATACTTACCTTTGAAGATGAACCCATCGAGCCTCAATCTCTCCCTTAGCCAAGGTGATTCACAAGAGGTCGTTATGATATGTAAGGATGACAAAGATAAATCATATTTAGACTACACAACCTATCAATGCATCTAAAAAACTTCTCCACAAGACAAGATTCGTATCTCCAAAGAAAGTATGAAGCCTTAAGCTTACTCCTCAAGTATAATGGTGGATAAGTAGATGCACAATATATCTTACTTCTTATATTCTTTTAGAAATGACAAAATGAATCTATTTATATAGGTGGATCTAACCCTAATCCCTTATATAAGTTTAAGCCAACAAGGTCGACCCAATCAACCTAGTATCGTAATTGACAAAAACAAACTAGGTCATGGACTAAGTTAGCCAACGGTCGACTTAGACCCTAATAAGTTTTATCAATAAGATTACAAGGTCGATGGGGCTAACTATGTAATGTAAACTATCAAAAAAGGGTTTTAGGTTAGGGAAAGGCTAATGAAGGTGGTAAAAGACTAGAAGAGGGTGTAAAATAAGAGGCAAAGCTTAAAGTAATGGTTTTAGGAGACAAGTGTGTATATAATAAGTGGTAAAAAGGGACAACAATCTCGTAAAGCACTAAAGGTTTACCCACCCCTTTTCTAGTGCACCCATTAGGGCGTGCACTCAGAGAGATTGAGACTTGATGACTTTTTGTAAGATAAAAAACATCAATAATTGATAAAGTTTGAAAATATTATGTATATACAATGGTCACCTTAGTCCCATATTTGGTTTTAAGTAACATGTGATACCAATATGAGGATAGATATCCACCCATATTCATAATGAAATATTTAGAGAGGCATATAAAAAAGTAAGGGGGTAAGTCAATGATTATAATGTCATGCATAATGGAAATGCTTAGACATGTATGCAGAGTGAGACTCATACCCTTGTTAATTCCCATATTTTTAACTGTTATTCCATCCAATTGGACAACCACTTTTGATATGGGAGAATATGTTATGCCTAACATGTATGTGATTTTATTTAGCATAATTAAGTTGCTAGCACCTGAATCTATCATACAATTATGTACAAGATGCTCACCAATAACTAGAGAGATGTAGAATGGGGGCATCTTGCTATTTATGTGCACTTATTCCTTAGGTTGACATATACTTGTGTGCATAGTAGGTGTAGTCTGTGATGGCTCATGAGGTTGGAAGCTTCTTAGGGAATCTTATAACAAATTCATTTATGAAGGAATAATAAGAGCATACCACATGGAAACATTCAATCCAATCTTCTTCATCTGCTTGACTATGTTAAAGGGGATTTGAGTCCCTTTAATTTGTGCCTTTTGAGTTTTAGTATCTTCTCATACCTATGCACTAGTCTGGGGATGGATTTATTTCTATGTAACATGTTTCATGTGCACTAAAGGTTACACAAGTGTTTTAACTTGGGAATTTGCACACTGAGCTTGGGGCATATAAATTAAAGGTGCTGAAGAAAAAGGTTCCTCCATTATTGCTATCTTTTTGAATCTTATGTTAAAATCAACTAGGTTGCTTCTTGCACTTGACACTTTTTTCTAATTGACATAATTGAAGTCACCCTCCTACCAATTTAAGAGGGTGGATCCATCCTACTCTTGTGTTCACCCCTTGGTTCATCCCTTGGTTGATATGAAATAGATGGAAGCTCCCAAGGAGGTGGTGCATTTTGAATCATAGTTGATTCATTCATCACTCCATTCATGCACATGACTTGATCATGTGGTTGGTTGCTTGAATAAAACCATTTATAGTCCTATGCCATGTTGTTTTGCATATGTATATGAGCTCTAAAAGTGATCATAGTGTTAGGATTTGGCACATAGGGTAGTCTATTATATGTGTGTTGGTTTTGAGTCTATGCAACATGTTAGTAGGGAGGCCTATTCGATTGATATTACTAGTTAAAGGGTTTATAAGGCCTATAATTTTATGATTCCCACCTCTTGAGTGCCACTAGATCATTTCCAAATCTATTCAATAAGGACTTAAACTCATTCATATTGATCAAGGGTGCAGAGGTTGGAATTGGTGGGATGACAGTAACAAGAATGGGAGCTAAAGTTGGAATGGGAGGCGATGCAGATGAAATTCTACATGGGGCTTTAGGATATAAGGGCATAGGGGGTCTGGGCACAAATTTTCTTATTTGAATCAAGTAGTTTTCTACATGCACAATGACCTCGTATACATTTGGTAGTACTACCTCCCATAGATTGGATAATTATAGCCAAATCTCTGTTCAACACTCTCAAAAAATATAAGAATGTGATGTTAGGATTTGGCCTTACCAGGAGTGAAACTCAATCCCAAGTCCTTTAGAATCTGAATTTAAAGTCAACCATTTGCTCATGTGGATCTATTTTGATGGTCATGAGCTTATCCATTAATGATAGGTGGCCACTCTTTTTTTAAAATTGCCTCTATAATGTTGCACCTAACTCATCCTAATTGTGAATTGAACTAGACCACAAGATGCAATACTATTGGAGTGATATCCCTTTCAAAGAAGAGGTAAGGATTTGCACTATGATGTTTTCTTTGATCATAGTGTGGATGGAGAAAATATTTGTTGTGTCCTATATGTGCTCTATAAGCATAGTTGAATTTTCTCCAATAAATTAGAGGATTCTCTTAAGAGCAGCTATAGGAATATTATCATATTAGGGAAGGATCAATGGATTTCTTCCATTAAAGGAAATGTTGTCACTAAATATTGTAATCTAGAGGAGGTTTTTCAAGCCTACTCTAATATTTAGGCAACATTAGAATACTTCTAGGTATGTGGGTTTATTTATAGGAGAAGTAGACCTCTAGGTTTAAGGGCTATCTCCCTAAATTTGTATTGCAGTGCTTATCACCTATACTACTGATTGCTTGTGGGAAAAAGGATAGAAGTATACATAAAATAAAGATAATCTAAGGGATTGATACACCATGAATATATCCACTATGATATCATACTTCTTTCACTAAGAACAAGATCTACAAACTAGACTCAAAGTCCTAAAATGTTCTAACATAAATGTTTCAATAAATAGGTGATGTGCATGAGACCACTCAAGGTAAGTAGACCAGGGATCAGATTGCTGAATCGAAAGACACTTTTATAATTGAAGGGATCATAACACACTAGCTACACTCTATATGACCTGTTAGAATGATAACTTCTTCCATAAGACATGAAAGGATAAATAAAAGTAAGGATATGATCACTAGACTTAACCATTCATCACTTTGCACACTTAAAAAAGATGCTTACAAACTCAAAACTATATTTTTTGCATTATTCAAAGGTAAAATATGACATCAAACTAGCAGGGCTTCACCATACCAAGCATGGTATTAGTTTACAAGAACCAAAATGGCTAGTACTTATAGAATTTGAGAGAAGAGAGAAGAGAATGAAGTCCAAGAGTCATTAAACTAGTTATCAAGCTAAGAAAAGGAGTCACTTTGATAGGAGAAAGGAATATAGGATAGACCATGCAAGGTATACTTTGACAAATGTCCTTCAAATCATGAAACTCTCTGAACTTGGCATAGGACTCTTTAATTGCTTGCTCAAAAAATTTCCTTCATCATTTGGCCTTCTTTGAATGCTCTATAATAGACTAGGTATAGATGAGATGATTTCATAATGAAGGGGTTGTTAGAAACAAGCTCTAGCATGCATTGGTTGTGTCCTTAGTCACTGACATTCTTATGGAGATGAGTTATCACTGCCTACAATCATAATCACCCCTCTTTCACTTACCTCTCACACTTGGCACCAAATTTGTCTTCAATTTTCCAATTCAATCCATATAATGGAGTGTATTACACTTGTCAAGGGTCTTCATGTCTCTATATTCATTAGGTAGGCCTTAAAAGGCTTCTCACTTAGAGTTTTCACCTTTTCACTTGGTAGTCATTCCTTCTTCACTATGCCAGTTGGAATGGCTGAGATGAAGGTGTTGGTAGAGGCACTTGTGATCTTATATGAAGTATGAAATGGATACTAGGAGTTAGGATTGGTCCCAATATTTTTCCCAAAATTATTTGCATCTTTTTAAACCCTTTCATACCTACACAACACACAAAACTATCAAGAAAAGCCATTTTATACCCTATCCATATAATTAGGTAACAACACAATATGATGTGAAGGATATCTAGGGAGTCCTATGTAAGCTCAAAGTCATTTCCTAGTAAAACTATCCCTCTTATATGCTTCTCTTTCATCTTTGCAATCAGGTCCTTAACAAGGATTTTAAGTGGTTTTAGCCCTTAGTGTTTGTTCATAAAGGTTTGATGTTGGAACCCTAAAAAAATTCCACTAGAAAATTTTTTGGTACCATATTCAACACCTCCTATCTCCTTGAGTTCCCATGCTAATCCTCTATGTTGTAGTGAGCTCTTAAACTTGCTTTCTCGAGCTCCTTTGTTCATTATGCATACCCTATTAAGACTTTAAGCCAAGAAATGGCTTATCTATGTCTTTCCCTATAAATTGAGAGTTATAATAGTATAATACTTATATATGAAATTTTTTTAATGCCTTAGAATGCTTGGCTAGTGTTAGAAATGGAAAGGACCCCCATTTAGGCATTAAGCCTAGACTAGGCTTAATAGAGATTTACTACATACTTGTAGGTTTGGACCACCTTGTTTAGTTTATAACCCCTATGCATTGTTTTTCATGTTATTACATGTGTACGACCACTTTCTATATCTCCTTGCAAGGTTATAACAATCTCTAGCTTACCTTCTCACCACTTTCTTGCTAAACCTATAGAGTTTCAATACTCTGGGAGTGCCCTTTGTCTGAGACAAAATAGAGGGGAATCCCCTATTATCTTATATGTTATGAATAAATGAGAGGATTTAATAGGTCATGGATACATTTTACACAAATTTTCAAGGTTAGATCAAGATTCTATTGCCTCCAAACACCTTAAAACCTCAAGACAGACTCCTGAGTAACTAATTGTGTGCAGGCTTTATATGTTGACTGTAGGTTGCATGGTTAGAGTTTTTATTTACACTATTTTATTATCTTGAACATAAAGTGAGGTGTATATAATTATAATTTATATGTTATTTCACATATTATCACTCACAACTTTGCCCAACGTTTTAACATACACCTTGCATTTGATTGGACAAGGCTGCAGGTTGATTGTAACTGTGTTTACCCTAAAAAAGGAGACTATTTATAGGTTGATATTTTTATTATAACTTGTATCATTACCATAAGACCTTAGTTAGGTCCTATAGGCTCATATAACAATTTCACTTGTTCACACCATTCTTTAGATGAGGCCAACTTCAAGACTGGTTATGTTTATAGGTCACTGTCATGCCACAATTAATTGTAGTTGAACATTTTTGGAGTATTAGGGGTCATATAGGTGTGTTTAAAACCTTAATATATGTGCCACTCCTCATGGGGTCCTTTGGATTCTTGGAATCAACTATAATTGATAGATATCCATGTTTTACAGACCTATTTACCAAGGTTAACCTATGAATTTGTAAGTAGTTACCTACAGTCAACTGAAGGTAAGCCTTTTGAGAGAAAGGCACCTATAGGTGATGATATAGGTTGATATCTTGTAATTCAATCCTTATTCAATCTTTTTAAATCACTAATGTGTCTCTCACACTCAATATAGTCATCTACCATGAAGACATGTTCTTATGTTGTTATCTTGGAGTGTATAATCACTTAGAGGTTCATAATACTACAATAAACACTGAAAAGTTATAGTGAACAATTTTATGATTTAGAAGCCTCTTAATCACCACATATTAAAACCAAATTGCCCCTTCCTTTGATCAAGTCATCTCCACTAGGATAGGGATTCATGATGGAATCATATAGACTCATACAGACTTCATGCTACATCATTATATAATGGCATCAAAAGCACCCAGGGCTATGTTTCAGAGCTTTTAAGGAAACTTATCCTTGAACTTGGTTTCTACATATGCACATATTCTTCAAACCTGCTTGTCACTTCCTTTGGATTCAAACATGGTTCTCATGATACCCTCAAAATTATAATACCTCAATTAAGGTCTCAAAACATATTCAAACATCTTTGTGCAACATTTCAAGTCTTTATGGGAGCCACCTATAGGTGGACATTTCCATATATAGGCAGTGGAGGTAGATGTGGGTAATATGCATGTTGTCTAGGCCTACAACTAGTATTAGACCCTATATCAAATCCAAAATGGATGTTTTTTCACCATGAATAACTTTAACCCAATTCAAATACTCCCTTTCAATGTGATTATCTGCTAAGGGCACTTGTAGGTGCACATTAATGGTGTATGACTGCATATGTGACTTGAACTGGTTATCATAATCAACCACTTGTGATTTTAATGGATTGAATTATTGTATCATGTCCCAAGATTGTGTTCAACACATTAAAACCTTTAATTATACCTCCATGAATATTCTCAAGACCTTTATACATTATGACTATAGATGGAAACCTCTAGGAAGTTGACTGCGTGAAACATGACTATAACTTCATAGATACTAGTTTGTGACATTGAGCTTGGAAAGAAGGATATGAATGAAAAGACATGAGATACATGAAACATAACCTATCATCCTCATATGAAATGAAAAAAAAAAAGAACTTCTACAATTAGTGGAACATGCCTGTAACTAGGCAATGGTGAACTCATCTTGCAATCTGATCTATTTAGCTCATCAAGTCACCTAAAAACATGAAAAAAAAAATGTAAGACATGAGATAAGGAAGTATACATACTATGGAAGCACTTACACCAACTGGATTATACATAATAGCTCAAACAAAAGCAAAACTTGTAGGGTATGGGGATTAACAAGCAAAATGAAGCAGTCAACTTCTGAAGAATGGTTCATAAAGAATAGGAAAGCATTATTCCAAATATTACTATGAAAATTAATTATACCAATTTTTATTTCTACTACCAAGATAATTTGACCTGAAATCTCTCCTATTGGTCATACCATTAGAAGAACTATTGACTAGTTTTGTATGCCTAATAGAGCAATGGAGAAAAAATTGGATTTGGTCCATTTTTGGCAGTTAAAAAGTAGATCAAGCATGGAAATATAGTAAAAGAAGTTGAATATCCATTCCATAAGGTTTTCCCATGTGCCACTCCCCACTATAAGCCATACAAATACCAAAACTCCCTCTTTTCACTTGTTTTCTTTATTTTTAGTTAGGAACCTACAAGTTTCAATTAGAACTGAAATTATTAACAAGGAACCTGACATAATGGATGTTGAAATAGAATTTTAAACACTTGTACACTAGGTAAAACTATACCACCTTCATTCATGACCCAAATATGACTCTTCAATGACATAAAATGGCTTAGGAAATAATTTTTGACTATGACCAAGGTTAATGACATATCAAATGACATCAAAAGGACCATGAAACACCTTATAACATTATAATATACCCCTATATCAAGTTTTAAACTATAAGGGTTGGCTTATTTTGACTTGTGGTAAAAAATTATCAACATTCTTGGCGATTTCCCAAGGGTGGTATGCTTGCTATGCCAAGACCAATAGCCTAATCCTATACATTGGGTCATAAAGTCATCTATACACAATTTTGAGACATAATTTTCCTTTGAAAGCACACTAAAAATAAAGAAAGGACACACAAAACAAAACACACCAAGGAAACAACAAGTGTTCAACTAGAAAACTTATGGAACATAACACACACAACTGAAAGAAAATCACACACTTGATCTAATATTTACAGGACTGACCTTCATTTCCTTAATAACAGGGCTTTAAGTGGATCCAATTCATAGAGATAAGAATATCCTCTCCACTCATCCTTTCTAATTAGAAAGATTTGTTTTTTTTGCACTTGATGATGACATATGGTCCACTCCATACGGTGTCAAATTTGGTATGTCTCCCTGGTTTTACTCTATCTTCATCCTATTTCAACACTATGTCACCTTCTTGGAATGTTCTTGGAGTTAATTTCTTATTAAAATACCTCTTCATTAGTATTTATTGATGTTTCATAGCTTGGTGACCCTTGTCTCTAGTATTTTGTAACTCCATTAATTTTGTCAACCTCACCTCCATTGGAGTGTTCTCAAGCAACTCTAGTTGATGTGCCAACTCCAAGGTAGGCAGCTCTTAGAATATAAATAGCCTAGCCTCCATTCCATAGTCAAGAACAAAAAGAGAATTCCCTATTGACCTTTTGGGAGTTATTCTATCAGCCCATAGGGCTGTCTTCAATTTAGTGTGCTAGGCCCTTTGATTGTCCTCCAAAGTTTTCTTGATGATTATGATTAGATTATTTTTAGTAGATTCAACTAACCCATTACCTTGAGGGTAATAGTTGGATACAGTGTTCAAGTATATGTCATTGTTACTTGCCCAATTAGTTGTCCTAATACCCATGAAATCAAGTGCATTATCTAAAATGATAGTAGAAGGAATTCCAAACCTTGTTATGATACTTTCATAGAACTCTAAAATAACATTCTCATTAGCTTCCTTCAATGTAACTGCCTCAACCCACCTTGTGAAGTAGTTATTTTCTATGAGTATCCATTTGTGACCAGCACTTGATAGGGGCTTTATCATGCCAATGAAATCCAGACCCCATTACATGAAAGGTTGATCTACTTGAATAGGCCTCAAGGGAAGAGATGCAAGATTCTATTTTCCTACAAAGAAAACACATTCTACACACCTTCTCACCCAAGCATAAAAATCCTTAAAGAGACTAGGCCAGTAATATCCTACACTCATGATCTTGGTATCTATTGTTATTGGGGAGAAATTACCTCTTACTATTCTATCATGAAACTTTTCAAGCAACACTCCAAACTGATCATTGTCAATGCATCTCAATAACATACCATTAGTATCACTTATAAAAATCACACCATCTAAAAGACAATAGGGAATAGATTACAATCTGAAGTACCTCCTTTTTTATCTACTCATACCATCAGGATACTCACCACTTTGAAGAAATCTGATGACATATTATGTCCAAATTTGTAGAGGCATGAAACCAACTGGTTGGGAGCAATCATGATTGACTAAAGCCTCTTCTTTTGACTCATGGAGGTCTGAAGCTAGATGTTCACAAAGGCCTTTACCCCTTATCAAATTTGTTAATTTAATATCAACATCATATTCCATTACCCTAGTAATCCATCCTGCTCTCTTATCACTAAGGTCCTTGCTCAAAAGAAACTCTTTGGTAGTAGGATGAGAGAACAAGATATGAATCCTATTGTTTGAAACCATATGCCTAATTTTTTTTAGTCTTCATACAATAACAAGGACTTGTTTATCCACAAATGTGTACTTGACTTCATAATCTTCCAAACCTTGACTAAAGATTGCAATTGGTTCTTCCACACCTTCATCATTCTTTTGTATTAACATAGCTGAGATAGTATCAAGGTTAGAAAATGAATACAACATGAAGTATTTAGCAAAATCAGGGTTCACAAGAGTAGGAGCTTGTGTAATTGCTTTCTTAATGGCTTCAAAACTGATCTTACCTTCCTTAGTCCAAGAGAAGACTTGGTTCTTATTGAGCATGGATGTGATAGGTTTCATCAAAGATGCAAAACTAGGTATGAACCTCCTTACAAAATTTATCTTTCCTAAGAATCTTTGGATTCCTTTCTTATGCAAGGGCAATGAATGTGTACATATAGGTAGATCTAAACCTAAACCTTTTCAAAAGTTTAGCCAACATAGTCAACCTAATTGACTCTATATCGTTAATTGATAAAAATAAGTTAGGTCCCAGTCTAAGTCGATCAGAGCTAACCTAGACCCATAACGTGTTTTAAATAATTTGAATATAGGGGCAGCCCAATCGACTCTGTATTATAAAATACTAAACTCTCAAAATAGAGTTGTCTTGGGTCGACTTAAATTGTAGATGGTAAAAGAAGGTTTTGGCTCAAGTGTAGGGGCTAAAACATGTAGTATAAATATAAAATAAATATTCAAGTATAAGTTGACATTTAGACATGGACAAATAGTTTATTATACTTTAAGTTATATTTTATATTTATACTTTTAGGATGTTTGAGAGTGGTTTTGTACCTCTAGGAGTTATAATGCAAATTATAGATTTTGGAAGATCCTATTGGATTTCAAACTTAGCCACAGTTTAGGGTTATAGGATTTTAGACTTAGCCATACTTTAGGATTCTAAGATTTTAGGGAGGCATCATAGGAGGAAAATGGATAGACACTATAAGGAAGATGAACAAATGTAAGAATGATAGAAAGCCACAACAATCTTGTGAACCACCAATGGTCTACCCACCCCTTTCCTAGTGCACCCTTTAAGGTGTTCACTTAGAGAGATTGAAACGCGATAGGATCTTACAAGAGAGAAAGTGTTAGTAAGTGGTAAAGTTAATGAAAATATTGTGATTATACAAGATGTGCCCTTGTAAGGTCTTAAATCAGTCAATATAAACTTTCTTTGTTGGGAAATAATACTAACCTTATTTGTATCATGGTTGGATAGTGATCAACCTTCTACAGTCATGCCTTAATTTTGAATCCACTGTTGTAATGCCAAATAATTATATTTACAATGTACATGCATTCTATGAGAAACACAAATGTATTTGTATTTTTCTACATGATGCACTAGAGGCAAAGTGATTATTATTTTTTGAATCATATCTCTTAGAACTTCAGTTAGATTTTTATTAATCTTACATAAACTGTTTGAAGCATTTGATTATACATACATTCCATTTTTTAACCCATACTTGAGATGATATATTTTGAGGCACAAAAATCTATAATGGATAGGAAAATGTGCAATTTAGACTAGCATTCTTGGGATTGTGGATATGTGCAATCTTATCTTCAAGTGATGTAACCCTTACACATTGTATTTGATTTTGTTATTGTTGTTATTGTTGTTGTTGTGTTATAATTATACAACAAGTGTTTACATTATAATCATGTTGATTGGATTGAAATATTTTTTGTTCCTTACTTTTTTGTAGACTATGGTTGAGTAGGAACCTTTGAATTGGTAATTACTTTTCTATATGAATTATCCTAATACACTCTAGGACCAATAGGGGTAAACATATTATGAGATAATTACTCATCCAAATCAATAGGATTGAAATTAGTTTTGCACAAACGAAAGTATATATTCTCTTGCATATCATGATTATCATCATCAATATCATCCCAATCTATTGCTGTGTAATTAGGATTTTTTGAATTGACCAAAAGAGGGATATCTGGAATGATTTCTTGTTGATCAAATTTAGCTTATGGTGTTTTTTGTGTCTTTCTTAATGTTCATAATTGGTTATTTGTCAGTTACTTTAATTGATTCTCCAACCTCGTATGTGTGCATTATTTTATAATGAAATAAGTTATGTCAGAGGCATTATAAAATACTATATAAAATCCTCTTTTGAATTAAATTCATTATTGACTGGCATCATCTTACATTATTTGAAAGGGTCACCATCTGTGGGAAATGTATATTCATGTCCATCATGTACACATTTCACACACTTGTGTAATGTATATGGTACCAATTCCATAACTTGTATCCATGGTATACCTAAGAGTAGGTTAATTAGATATTACATGAAACAAAATGGGTAAAGTCTTAGTCCCGATTTTAATATCTAAAGTGATATATCTTAGAGCTTGAGAAGGAAAAGTTTTAAATCCTATGATGCTCTAAGATGATTTTTGAATAGAATCCATACTGATACCCAATGTTTGCAAAAATGTAATCATGCATATATTCAATCCTAATTCATTATCTATCAAAACTCTTTTGATTCCCATATTTAATATTTTCACTTAAAAAAGCCACGGGAGATTTTTCTCTATTGTATATTTGGTGGGCAAATCTTCCTTTTTAAAGGAAATATTTT
This sequence comes from Torreya grandis, assembly GCA_037957365.1. Lineage (NCBI taxonomy): Eukaryota > Viridiplantae > Streptophyta > Pinopsida > Cupressales > Taxaceae > Torreya > Torreya grandis. Next base: position 414,357 of record JARHVA010004345.1, on the reverse strand, counting down.
TGCCACTATCCTTCAATATATTCAAATGGAGGCAAAATATGTCGGTTACATATCATTTGGGAGAGTTGTCTCATGTAGTGCCTCATATAAAATGTCCTTGTAAATAGTTGATCTCTTTAGAATTCAAGGATATAAATAGGAAAATAGGAACAAAATATGCAGAAACCCAGAAATTGAAACTAAAGTGTGATGAAGGTTAGGATCACCCAACTAGGGTCAGGGAAATCTGCCTTGAGCTGGATAATTTTTATCCTTTGCATAAAAAAATCAGGGCACAATCATATGTGATAGATGGAATTAAGTCTATGTGTGAAGTTTTAATTGTCAGAAGTGTTTTGAAGACCTATAAAAGCTTCTCCAAGGTTGAAAGACTAATATGGTTCAGTAATGAATGAAAGCCTAAAAATAGAAAAAGGTAGAATATAATTGGGTTGAGCTAAACCCATTCACCTCCATGATGACTAAATGTTGCTTATGTATCCAATACTCTAGGGAGGTAATCAAGCCCATGTAATTCTCCTACCTAGAGTGCTTTGTGCGGTTGTGTTCCTTTGACTATATGTATGCATCTAGAAATGGCTTGAGTACTTGATCATACTTTGATTTAGGTTGGATAAAATAGGCTTGTGACTTGGTTGAGGATTATTTGTAATACTGAGAATCAGAATTAGAAATAATAGGGAAGCTTTGCTTAAAGTGCACTTGTGTAAATATGGCTCTTCATAGAAATTGTAAAAAATGGAATTATGAGTGACTTGAATGTTCTTTTATTTAAATCTAAAAGCAGGAAATCATACACTTGGAAGCCTAAAAACATGAAAACAAATTAAGGGAAGGTTAAATTTTAAAATATTAATGTTAAAGGACAAGGGTAAGAAATGACATATAGGGGTCAAAACCATTTGCCAATATTGACCCAAATTGGACGGTTTTGACCCTTAAGGAAATGTGCAACATTTTTGAGTATGGGTCTATCCAAAAAGATGCTTAAGGGTATTTCTGGCTGATAAAACATTTATGTAGGTGATAGATGATAGATTATAAAATAAAAGGTCTTCACATGTACTTAAGATAGGTCAAGGTGTCAAAATAGGTCTAAATTAAGTGCAAAAGATAACTAAAGTGGAGAATATCCAAAACTAACATCAATAAAGTATTCATGACTAGATTTAGGTTACTACACATATTGATATGGTATATGTACTTTATCCTTCAAAGTTGCATTTTGGATGCATTATATTTTTAGTACCTCTTTAATATTAGTATGGATATGCAAAAAATACTATTTTTTTTTGAAACTTTACAATTATAAAGTAGATCTTTAGAATGTTCAAGTTATTTACACAAAGATTTTATTTTATTTATGCTTAAGCAAAAGTGTATTTACATAAGAAGAAAGAGTCTTAGCCTTTTTATGCATTAAACTTGGTAAGTTGAATTTATGTTCAAAAAACACTAAGGAGATATATACTTAGCTTTCTCATATATTTAAGTTGACTATTTTGATTGTATGATAGTGAGAATCAAAAGAAGAGGTGACTATGCAACTTTAGGAACATGCACATGATCAAAAATAGAATCTGAACAAGTTTGTTGAAGTGGATGAAACACAGGCTATTCCTATCAGTTGACGATGGACTTGTCCTAACTAACTGTGTTGATTGACTGACAGAAAATATGTAATAAAGTAGAATTATATAAATCACAAATCAAGGGCAAAAATAGAGAATATTCTTGGATGTGCCTGCTAAAAGTGGACAACAATACAATGCACTCGAGTCCATTGACCATGGACTTGTCCTAGTTGATTGTGATGATGAACTAGTTGCTACACATTTTGCACCTACAGATGCTGAGTAATCTAAGATATTGAAATTCATGTTTGGTTGCATAGAAATCGTTGTTTGTCTTCTCTTATCTTTGAAACCCTTAGGGCACTTTGATAGTTTTAAAACCAACAAGAAAAGAGGGGAATGTAATGGGTTGAGATGACCTTAATCATCCCATTGATGATTGATCACTTCCTATATATCCAATACTCCAAAGAGGGAAATCAAACCCACATATTTCTTCCACCTAAAGTGAATGTAGAATTGTGCTCCTTTAACTATATGTATGCATCTAGAAGATAGCTTTAGTACTTGACAATGTTAGCTCTTGACTTATTTTAGAATGCTCTTGACTTGGCTGATGACTACTTCTTGTGAATGATTTAAAATTTGGGTAGAATGGGAAAGATTTGTTCGATGTGTAGAAGTGTACATTTTTGAACCAATTGAATAACAAGTGGTCCAAATGAATCACTCTTGATATGTATTTATAGACAAATATTTTGAAAATTGCATTTAACCTACCACACAAAACATGCAAGAAGACCCAAAAGTTGATTTTAAATTTGGAAAATAGTCATTATTTGGTATGGGAACGCGATTGACTTAAGTGGATAGGCGCGCACTATGCCCCTTTACGCTTAGCACAGACTTGTCCAGAGGATCATGGACTCTTGTTCTCTACTGGAGATAGACTGAAGGTGGTTTTAGATAACTTGAGAATTTAAAATTAGATTTTTCGTGTAATGATAATAAAAAACAAAGGGTCAAGCTTGCATATGGATAAATGATGAATAAGAGTCATGTGATTGGGTGCAAGTCATGTGGTTATGTATGTGTCAAGAATTAACATTATCAAGTACTTGTGACCAAATTTATGTGCCTACAATAGCTAATCCCCAAATGCTTGCATCATCCCAATAGGTGGAGATGGTGAAGAAGAAATCCCTCAATAAAAAAATATCTATGCACCATCTACCAAACCCTTAACATTCAATTTGGTTTTGGTTGAGATTTCCCTGATAATATAATGAAGATCCTTAAGATTTGTCTCCACTTTTGGCCTTGAAAAGTCCCATTCCACTGCTTCTAAGTTAGTGTGCGCGCTCTAAATCTCTCTTCTGAGCTCCTTTACAGATCATTTGTTCTATTTCCCCACTCCTTGCTTCACAACGACTTTCGCTGTCCCCGACAACTCTGCTCCTACTATTAACTTTATAATAATAATTGAAAATATAAAAAATTTATACTAATTTTTATAAGATTTTTACTCATGTATGTTTTTAGTCATTACTCACATGACCTCCACAAGTAATCATTACCCATGAATGCCGAATAAAGATAACTATTTTTATTGACATATCTCACCATTGCATTCCTTCTTCCAATCCTCTTCTTTATCATTCTAGTGATGTCTAGGAGCATAAAAAGTATAGATATTTTAATTATATTTATTTAGAAAATGACAATTTATATTAATTTAGAAGCATCTATTTTAAATTTGTCACATACCCTATTAAGTAATGATTTTGTTACTTTCTCTAAAAATTGTGATTGGGGACAGATGGCTTCAATCTAGTTGCACAAGTGCATTGGGCTTGAAAAATATTTCTAGATTAAATAAATAGTTCCAAACTCCATTATATACCTAAGATATCACAAATTTTAATCGCTTCTTCCAACATAAATGAACAGTCAAATATTTATGAATTTTAAAACTTTATAAATTTCAAATCATTTTACTATTGAAACGCTTCACATTATATTAACAGAAAAAATATAAAAAGTAAAGTCCCTGAGCTCCAAAACAATAAAATTAGCTGGTAAGGCACGGCCCAAAAAACTATAAATAATCAGATAACTGAAATTTATGCATAGACTGCCGATAACAAAAATTTACGCACAATCTGCCATTCTAAGAGGCAGAGACGAAAAATCATCCTTCAGAGATATGGTCTAAACGAACCACTTCATATCAATTTTTTTAAAAATATTCCAACCATCCAAAAATCGTCATAAATAATGATAAACCAACTATCAATCAACTATTAAATAATATTAATTGATGTGCATACATGCATACATTCATCGTTGTGAATACATTTGTATAATGAAGAGGTAAAATGAAATGAAGAACACGAGGTTTGAAATTCTCATATGGTAGGCGAGATTCGACGATTGGCGTTTCTAGTTTCATATTTACATTTTTAAGTCTCTGACGCTGAAAGATCAACTGCCCCTTTACAAATTTCATCGAATTAATTCTATATTATTAGATCCACATACGACTTTCCTACCTTTTATGACCAATTCCAGCAAATGACAGCCATTGATATTCATTCCTGTGCATACATTCATTGTTGTGCATAAATTTGTTTAAGGAATGGCTAAAATTAAATGAATACAAAATCGATTGAAAATGGAGATAATATTTAAATAAAAAAAAGATTGCATCATTCAGACAATATACTGCTGCCCGTTATCTGACATGCCAATCAGAAGGTAGGACTCATTTTATTGGATAAACCCATCTCCAATATAAATGCTTAATTATATATAACTCATTAGTAGTTAATAAAAAGGTCTGAAAATAACCAGAACTAAAATTCACAGAAGGAAATGGCTGAAAACGTTCGACCAGTAAACATACAAGTTCACATTCAAAGTTAAAGAAGTGAATAAAAAATAGTTGTTAAAATGTTGCCACATATTATTATAAACAGGAAAATAATGTAAAGAGAATGTTTTTTAAAAGTCTGTTAAGAGTATGATATATTTATTTTTTTATATTTAAAAGAAACCCTAATGTTTTTGACAAGGCAAGGCCGAAACCTCTATTCAAAACCAAGCGTCCTATTAGAACTCCTATATAATTAAACATAATATATATTAAAAAGATAGCATTCGCACAGTACGTACACTATTGATATTTAAAAAATATTATATAAATTTTTTTAATCCATATTTCAGATGGAGCTCTGAACAATCATCAAAATAAAAAATGAAATAATTTTTATTAAAAATCTTCATAAATATAATACATATTGTTATAAAGAAGTTTTAAGCTGGAGACAAATTTCAGGTTGCACTCAGCTATCCGATCTGACAGCTGAGAAATCAGTACTCAGAAATCCGGATGATTGTTAAAGAGATCATAACCTGTAGGAGATGGAGAGGAGAAGGCGTTCACGTTCAGGTATGATCTAAGATGAGGGGGAGGGGAAAATATAGCTTCTGATTGTTTGTAGAAAATATGTCTGGGCGAGAAGAAATAATCTGACTCTGACTGTGACTGGGGTGTAAACAAAGGAGAGGGGGGCAAGAAGATGCTGGGTGACAAGGGAGAAAACAAAACAGACTGGATATTCGGAGATGCCATTTCCAACGAAGTGTCGCCACTAAACCCCACGGATTCTTCCTTTGAAACCTGGATGCAGTTTTTAGGGTTTTCTAACGAGATTTCAGGCTGAAAGCGCGAGCGTGAGGAAACCTGTGCCGGTGCCGGTACCGGTTCCGGTGCCGGTGCCGGTGCCTGACCAGTGAGTCGTTGGACGAGCGTCATGAACTCTCCGGCATCGGTGTGTATGATTTTTGGAGAGTGTGTGTATATAATCAACGGAGGTTTGTATTGAATCGGAGCAGCCTGCAACGGCAGTGGCGGCTTGCGGACCTTATGCGACTCTCTGCTAATCTTAAGCGGCGTTGGCCTCGGACCCTGCAATTCATTCCTTCCGTGCACTGAACTCATATCGGTCAAAATACTAAACAAACCATCCTCTCAGAGATGAGTAAATGAATCTAGAAAGTTAAGAATAAATAATAAGTTTCCAAGAACCCCGTCTGTCCACGGGTGCGACCTGATCCTTACAAGTTGCAGCAATCTTTGACTTTGCAGGCTAATCCCAGCCACAAGCCATATCTAGCTATGACGTCTGGGTCTCTTTCTTATTTAATAAGGGCTTGCAGTAGATGATCCGTAACTACTTGCCTGGCATTTTTTTTTCTGAATTGGTGGAGTGTTTGACAAAGTGGGGCCTAGCCCTGGTTTGAAACTGGGTGCCATCACGCTAACTCTTGGCTACCTGTCGCCACTATAACTTTTCGTTGGTAGTGTAAATATAAAGGTAACCAATTTTTAAAAAAAAATCATGCATTATTTTTTATATAATTTTATTTTAAAAACTAATGTTAAGGGATGATTTTTGAAAATAAATTTGTAGGTTTATTTTTCAATATTTTCTTATTAGTCATTTTTATATTTTTCTACATAAAACGTGTTATTTAATAATAATAATAATAATAATAATAATAATAATAATAATAATAATAATAATAATAATAATAAGCCTTATAAAGTTAATATCAGACTTGGCTATTTCCATAAGTTGGTTTCATCAAATTGTAAAAATTTATGTATTCGATAGATGTGTTATAAGGTGCAATTTACATTCATACTCAGCCCACTCTAAATTAAGGTATGAATGCACCAAGTACTTCATATTTTTTTATTTATATTAGATAATTATTTCATTCCTACCTCATTCATTCACTATTTTAACACGGAAATGATAAGCCTTCCCACAAATAAATCACAGGTATGCAATGTTATTTAAATTATTGGTGGACCGAATTCTAGAAAAAACCTATTCAACACCACAAAGGTTCAATCTCCAAGTTTTTGTAGAATTTTGTGCGATGATAAGACCAATACAAGTTAGAATTTGAGTCTTAGCTTAATACACTAAACAAATTGGTCCAAGCAAGGTTTATCGTGCTGATCGTCTCGAATATTATTTAAATAATAAAATACTAGTTGTTATATATTAATTTTGTTCTAGATAATGAAATGTATTGAAGGCAAGAACTGAACTATAATTTATAAAAACATGATAATATTTGAGAGCTAATTACAAAAAGAATGGTCAGAAAAAGAGTGCCAAACTGAGATTCATTAAGCAAAGGTTTTGTACAAAACTTGCAACCTCCTCAACATCCTATAAATTTTAGAAGGGGTTACGTAATGGTTTTATCAATGAAATCATGTGAATATAGTTAGTGTAGGCTTATTATAGATATTTTGGACAAAATGAATATAAGTTTAACAACCTTATTATTTCTTTGTGTCTCTATAGTTTCTTTGCGTTTATTATAAATATTAGGTAGGGGTAAGGGCTTAGTCAATTTCAGGGTGTTTATATACATTGTGTGGAGATAGTTTAATCAATTGGAGGGTATTATATGTTCATTTGAATGGCAGTCATAAGTCATCACACAAAGAATCTATATGATGTTTTGTGTAAGTTAGAAGGATATGAATCAAAAGTATAATATGTGGCTTTGATCATGAACATGCTACTAAACTTCGTACAACCTTACTTTTTTATAACATCTATTATGCAATTACCTTCTTCTTTAGTTTAAATTGAAGACAAGATACTAATTTTTCCTACCACTTAGGAATATTACTTAACTAAGAAAACATTAACAGAAAACAATATGTTTATAGATCGATGAGGGTTATAAATTTTAAATCCTCTTTAATAGTGAAAGGTTTGTTCTCAACAAGGACTTGTATTGGCATGAAAGAAATACCAAATTAATCCCATGTAAAAGTCATGAAAGTCTTGTTTCCTTCAGATCAAGTATGTTGAAGAAGCTATGAACTACCATTAAAAAAAACATATAACCCTTCTTTTTCCAACCAATCATGATGCTCTCATGAATGATTTAATTAGTTTAGGCTAACTTGATTATTGTTGAATAGATGGTTATCTATGAATAATGTATGGTAGAGATTTATTTTTAGGCTCTGCCTTAGTTAAGAATGTTATCAAAATAAGAATCTTTGGTTGAGAATTTTTTATTTTTTAAATGATCTAATTTGTCTTGGTAAAATTGTTGACATCTTGGAGCTTTAAAAAAAAACTCAGGCCTTGCCCTAAATAGATGACATATAAAGAATGTGTTTGTACTTGTTGGTTTTGAATGCCTTGTTTCTTCTAGATCAAGTATGTCAAAGATGCTATGAAGTATCATTCAAATAAACATATAACCTATTTTTATCCATCCAATCATGATACTAATATGAATGATTTAAATAGTTTGGGTATAACCTAATTACGGTTGAATATAGAGTTCTCTACAAAATATGTTTAATAGAAACCCATTTTTGGACTTTGCATTAGCTAAGTATGCTATCAAAATTAAAATCTTCCTACTAGGAAAGGATCAATGGGTTACCTCCATTAAAGGGAATAAAGGGTTGGTTTCTCTATGTAGTCATGAAGGGAATAGGGAATAATCTTCCTTTATGCACAAGGAATCGACCAAATGGAGGTGTAGATTGAGCTCTAGGATAACGTCATCTTGCATCACTAACCCTTTTTATAAGAGACAAAGATACTCTAACTCCCCTTATTCTAGAAATTGTAGGTTACTCAATGAAATAAGAATCAGTGCCTTTTAAAGATGACTTATTTATATAGATGAAAGGCTGATCTTTATGATCCATGAATGTTTAGAGTCGTTAGGTGCTCTACAGAGTGTATTCAACACTTGAATTACATAAATTAGCACAAATATCTTAGCCAAATTTTAAACTTGGTCCCATCGGGCATGCCAGAAATTGTTATCACTTAAAACATACATCCATGTGTGAATGGTTCTCATGCTTGATTGTGCACTATTATTCCATGCCTAGCACCTCAGACTTGCATGCTAGAGAGTGATTCAATGTCTCACTATAACAATGGGATCATCCCCCAAGGTGTGGGACACTTGTGCTCCTTATGATGAACCTCTGGAGTAGGCTGACTTCCTTGTATCCTAGATGCACCTAGTTTTGGATCAACTCATAAATTGATAAAGAGAAAAATGAAATCTACAACTAACGCTAAACCTAAACTTGATAAGGGGAAAAATAAGGAAAAGGTAAGAGATTATTGGAATCTAAAAGGTGATGCACCAATAATCGAGTGAGCACCTCACTCGCTTAATGACAATAATAAAACTAATAGACTAAAAGTGAAAACTTCAAACTGTGTACATTACATAAGTGTTTTGCATAGAGGTAAGGGAATATAGTGTAGTGTTAGGAGGGACAAAAAATGGTCCATAGATGATGCCTACATAGCATGAGACCTATAAAAACTTTCAGTTCTACACAAAGGCACAAAGGGAGGATGACAATGAGAGGGACAAATATCATGTACAAGGATCAATAACCATGAATGTGCATAGAACATAGAGCGAAGAAAGAAAATCAATTCTTATTAATTTCAATATCTAAAGCAATATTATAAACTCAAATGGTCAGAACTTTGCTATACTAAGAGAGGGATCTTAGAGGGTAAATTTCAATAGCATTACGGTGCCTATAAATGTCAACCATTTTATAATAAAATTAGGGTTTATATAGTGTAGGGCAAGGCCTTACGTGATCAATTTGCCATTGGAGGTGGTAGGTAGGAACTTGAATTCAAAAGTGACATCTACATCTTGAGGTTGATTAAGAGCATCAAGATCTTTACAATAACTACTATGAGCCATGCTTATTCAACTTGGGTCTAATAATTTGATCATGGAAGTAGTTGGAAGGTCACTCATGGATCCACTTGTGCATCTGAGAATGAATAAACCATCCATCTCTCTTTTTTAAGAGATGATGCTCACAGATCTAAGGAGAAATCCTGGGTGATTGGTGAAGGTGCTTCTCTTCTTTCAGAAGTAACATTCAGCCAAGAGTCAGATCCCTTCCTAGATAGTAGAAATCTTGGTGAAATGATAGAAGGCACTTCTCTTCTTTCAGAAGTGCTTGTTCTTGCAAACAACAAGAATCTTTTTGGTAGTGACAAGTGACTGATAACTGGGTACAGAGTAACCAAAAATCTAAGATGTAGCACAAAGTCTATACCTTGACTGCCCAAGAGTGAGATACGAAGAAAAATGGGGGCACAAAGTCATCCCAAGGTCCTTTACATAGAAACAGAAAATAAACACATATTGAAGACAACTATGACAGCACAAAGTCTGAAAGTAGTTGGCTTTAGGGCACCTTCCTTATCACTTCCACTAGCTCTGCTTTTTAAATTGCATAAACAAGAATACATTTAGGAAATACACATAAGAACAATCTCCTAGAATGATACAAGATATAATAGCACAAAGTCTAAAAGTAACTTGCTTTATGATTCAAACAAAAAAATATGATAAACAATCTGAGCTCAAAGTCTCAGTGATGCCTTTCAATTTGGGCAGAGTTTTGCTTCTGGTAACGGGAAGATATCCTTTGCATAAAATAGGATTTTACAATATATAGCCACCAAGCAAGGCTTGGCACTCTTTCCCATGGGACGGCCCATGCTGCAGTCAATGCCTTGAATGCATTTCCAAGTTTGTCAAAGGACTACATTGAAAATAGGGTGGCTGTCTTAACTATGGCATGCCATTTCATCCCATATGTCTTCTCATGAGCCTGGATCATCTGGTCTATCCCCTCTGACGTCTGTGCAACTGTCCATTTTGTCTTTACTCTAAAGGAGACCAACAGGCTGTGCCTTTAATGTTTTCAAGCTCAAAAATCTACTTTGTAGACTGTTTTAGCTACCTGAATAACTTTTGCATAGATATTTATAGTCTTCTCCTCTTTCTACTTTTGTCCTTTCTAGCTTTGTCTCTTCCTAGAATTTAAGCTCCTGGGCTATCTTTTCCCCTTTCCAATTTTGTCTTTTCCTAGAATCTGAGCCCTTGGGGCTATATTCTTAGCTTTGCTGGCTCTTTTAGCTCCTTCTTCAGCTGGTCGTTGAGTTTGTTTTTAGGTTCTATGCCACATTTGAGACTTAGCAGATATTTCATTACCTTAAATTTGACGTCCACGGGGACGTCATTTGTTGACTGTTTCAACAGTTTGAGCGGCCTTCTCAGCTCCTTGGTTCAATCACTTTCTTGCTTCGATCACTTTATTGGTTCAATCACTTTATTGGTTCAATCGCTTCTTTCCTTTGATCTTTGAACCAATGTTCCTTGCCTTTTGCAAGGGCACTTGGTCTTTTCACTTTGGGGCACTCCCTTGAACCTACCAATTGAACCGATTGATTGAGCTAACTTTAGTTCAATGGTTCAATCAATTCAATCCCTTTATTTGGCTAAGTCCTTTGTCTGCTTGAACCAACTACATGTTGAACCTTTGAGCCATTGAACTTGTTGAACCTTTGAACCAAAATGGTTCAATGGTTCAACGGTTCAATGGTTCAATCCTTCTTCTCTTTGATAAGTGTTTTGAAGCCGTTGAACCTTAAAGTGGTTAAAATTTGAACCTTGACAAATGTGCTTAACTCTTGCTAATGACGTTGAACCTTTGAACCCATTGAACCCTTGAACCTTTTTGGTTCAAGGTTCAACGGTTCAATGGTTCAATGGTTCAATATTTGCTTAGAAGCTTGCCATGGACATTTTGGTTGAACCTTGTCATTGAACCAACCTTGAAATCACCAAAGTGTTGAGAGCTTGCTTCTTTCCTACAGAGTCCATAGATTCAAGCCTGCAGAGTTCATAGATTTCTGAGAAAGCTTTGAAAAATGAAGAACCTGAATGCTCAAAACAATTTTTGAAATGGGAAGAGAGGATTTTGATCTGTAGGACCAAAATAGTTCAAATGTTATCCAAAAAATGAGTGATATTTTTGGGGGACAACACTAGTCTATGCACACTCCTGTATTTATGGAGTCTCATGCATGGATGCATACATACAACTAAGTATATTCTGTGTAAAGGGTGTACACTGAAGATTACATAAAGAATTGGCTATTCAGTGTGGCTACAAGTTTGTGAAGGGTATTGAAGTTGATCTTCTATAGAAATGCACATGGCCTAAACTCTTTTTACACCTAGTCTCTTTTGATGGTCTTCACATTCAACACCTTCATCTAGAGCTTGTGTTGGTCTATGGAGAGAATGTTGTACAATTGAGATCATAGTTTGCATTTTACAAGGGAACATATGTGAAACTCTATAATTCGACACATGACTTCATCATTTACGTGTGAATAAGTATTTTAATAAGAGCATGCAAGAATATTAAATATCTTGAGCAACTCTTCATGATTTGAAACCACTCCTTACACACATCTCTCTTTCATTGCTTGAAGTTAGGGAGACCCACATGCTTTAATTTGCATGTTATGCTAATGTAATGAATGATCTTTGCATGTGATGCAAAATAATAACTCCTTATAGGCACATATCAACACTTAGTTAATGTGCAAACCAGAGCTGATTATTAAGTGTGAGCACAGATGGGAAGTGTCTGTGCACATATTTAGTTTTAGAAAACTTGATATTGCATAAGTGTGCAACTTTTTGTGCAGTCCTTATGAGTTCAATGCCTGCTAAAGGGGTGACATAGAAAGTCAACATGGCTTTTTTTATCTATTCAATTAAATTCAAATTTTTTTCTATGCAGAGTTTTGCAATAGTCTGTTATATTAAGACTAACCTAAAACATCAGTAAAATAAAGGTATGGACATTACTGCATATCTAGAGTTCTTTTTGTTCACCAAAATAATAGACTCAACAAAGTGACAATTATGCATATATCACTCTATCAGTTATGAATAATTCAATAAACCTATTTTGTTGTCTACATCTATACTTATAACTCTTTTTTATCCACAAAAGTAATTGTCTTAAATGTCAAAAAGCCCAAAAGGACAAGTATAAGTTGGATAATAAATACATAAATATAAGTTTGAGAACAAATTAATAAATGGCCAATATTCTTTGGTTTAATTCAACATAAACCTATCAATCAATTATCCAACATATCTACACCTTTTTTTCTTGTTCATAGTGTAAAATTATTTGAGTCTTAAAAAAAATAGTGCCTATTACTTTTATTATTTATTCATTTAATCTTATGTTTTCTTCTATAAAATCAATGTTGTTTCCTTTTATTAGTTGTTTAGTTAATCTTATATTTTCCTTGATATAGGCATTTGCAATAGTGCATTGTACTAAAAATCTAGTCACTATATCAGTAAAGTGAAGGTATGTGCATTACCATATATATATAGTTCTTTTTGTTCATAAAAATCAATGGACTCAACCCTAAAAAAATGCAAAAAGCAAAATGACCAAACATTGAAAAAACCAATAATTGTTGAAGTGTATAAATAAGAAATAATAACATTGATGATGTTTTAGTTGAATATCATCTTTTTTGAGGTGAAGCATTCAAGTACACTAATTATTATATTTGATAGGTTAATAAATGTGTTGACAGGTCCTATACCCTTATAAAGAAAGTGGAAGATAAACAATAAAGTTTAGCAAACAAAATCAGATAACCCTTAGTATTTGACCAAAAAGACCACCTTCAATGTAAAAGACACCAAAAACCAACAAAAAACCAAAAGAGACCTAGACCCCTAATTGACTAGTTTGTCTACTCGAACTCAGAGTAATAGACCAATTTCTTAGTCTCTGTGTTCTCTTTTTTGTTACTCTTTCCTCTAGTTCGATTCCCAATTCCCTTCATGTTCTCCTTGTTTGGCCTCTTGCACTTCATTCTAGTGGGCTTGAAATCCTCCCTTCCATGATCGATGTCCTTTCTATTTTCCTCATTAACTTTGATTTATGTGGTTCTTAATCCTTGGGGAGTGAACTTAGTCATGCCAACTTCCTCCTTGTCATTTCTCGGGTCAGAGGTTCTTTGAACCAATAGGCATTTCAATTTTTCAAACTCATAATATTTTCATGCATAATAATTTCTAGATAGTCACTTTGGTATGTAATTTTTTGAGAGGCTTCTCAATGTCATATTTCATCTTAGGGTTTAAGAAATCTTGACACTTGCTAGCAATTAGGGTCATCATTTTAGGAATCTACATTTGATTACCTCTTGTATTAGGCCCCTCCTACATAAAGTCCTCTCTTGTAAATTCATTCTAGTCCCCTGATTTCTTAGATTCAATCTTCAAGAATAAGTCATCATCCCTACCTGATTCTTTATGTTCATTGATGATGTTGATTGCCTCTGTCACTACTTTTAACTAGAGGGGTTCTCCCTTTTTACCAAGAGCAGAATGAGCCCTTGGTGGATTAGGTCCACTGAGGGATTGCTCTTAAAATTTGTGATCGAGACTTCTAGATATTTAAGGAGAAAAAAGGGTAAGCTGATAGTATGGTCCCTAAAATAGTTAAGTAGAAGAAAATGATGTGAGAATATTACCATGTGCTTCCCTTCCAGCATAATGTATCTCATTATCTGTAAACACATGTTTGGCCATTTTTTGGGTAAATCCACCTTCATGAACCCTTTCTAGTTTAAAACTTTTGGCTTCTTTTTTTCCTTGCTATAAATTATGTTGAATAGCTTTTCTTTCTTTTTATTGTCCTTAAACACTTTTACTCCTGAGTAGTCTATGCCAATAATCTCCCCTATGACCTCCTCAATGATCAAAAGCCTTAACCCTCACATGCAGACTTCCCTATCAATCCACCTACAAGTAAAATCTCTAGACAACACTGTGTCATGACCAACCAACCTCTCCATATAGGTTTCCATTCTCCCTTTGATCATCTTCTTCCACACATATTCATCCTCCTTCATATCTACATATGATATGGGTTCAACATGATCACAGTCACCTCCCATTTCAGATTGTATGTTTCTACTACAATTTTCATAGTCCTTTGAGATGAAAACAATGGTGCTGTTAAAAATAGATCTGTATAAAATATTGTTGCTTGGTTTAAAATTAATCCATGCATGCAAAAAATTTAGGCTTGATTAGGGCACGATGTCCTTGCATGTACGAATGTCCATTCTCTTATGCTGAGGGTGTTGAGTCATAAATACACTCATCATATCACTATATGGAATGACCTTTATCAAGGTTGATTAAGGGGATGACATCATTAAGGAATGCCTCATCACCCTGCCAATGTGTAAGGGAGCTACTATAGACCCCTAGGTTAGCCATTTTGTCAGCACATCTATTACCTTCTCTATATACATGGGCAATAAACACTCCCTTGAAGTAGGTAAGTAGGTTTTTTATGTCATCAATGATCTCAATTATATTCTAGGAAGATTGAGTCAGTCTTTTTAGGCAATTGATAATGTTCATGGAGTCTCCCTCCACTTATAAATACTCCAAGCCTACATTAATTATGAGTTCAATGCCCCATAAAATGGATTTGGCTTCCAAAACATGGTTCATTTAGATTCCAAGTGGTCCCACATAAACTACCTTGACATTCCTATAATAATATCAAATAACACTTCCTGCTCTTGTCAGGCCTGGATTTCCTTCAGCAGCCCCATTGAAATTCAATTTAAACCAATGGGGAGAAGGATGAATCCACTTGACCTTAGATCTATCAATGCCCTACTTGTGAGGTTTAGCAAGGATTTCAAGATTAAGCTAGTGAAGAATCTGAGAAAGGTATAGAGAAGTAGGCCCATCGAAAGATGAAGCATAGGAAAGCCAATTTTCTTTTACAAAAGCCATGGTTTTATTGAAAGTGGATGCATGGCTAGGCTTGAGGTTATTAAATATAATTGATTTTATTGAGATCCAAATGCCCCAAATGCCCCAAAAGATATGGGGAAGGGCCAAATTCCACCAAAATTTTAGTGGTGGATAATCCCAAGGGGGCTTCCATTGATATATCAGCTCCTTAATAGTTCTGGGTGTTACCCAAGAGTAATTGGAAAGTCTGAAAAAAGACTGAAAGATAGAGGAGGCAAAGGAACATGATAGGAAAATATTCTTTATAGATTCAACCTCTTGTTATATTTATAATTACCTCTTTGACACATTTAATGTTCTATTACATTTTCAATATACACATTTAAAAATAAGAAATGAAATCATTGACCATTTCTTGAATTGTTTACATATTGGTGATCCAATTACAATTAAATCATATGAACTAGAATTGGATCCTCAAAAACTATTCATATTGCATGGAATACATGACAAGGAAACATATTTTCATAGAATGTGATTATCTGCATCATTTAACTTTCGTAGAAATGAAATTGGTTTATGGGGATACAACTTTTCTATACATTGGATAGCTAAATGACTAAATATAAAAATATGCATTTGGTCTTTCACAAGAAAAAACAACTACCTTGGATTCAATGAAGAGTATCAAAACCTTCCATGTTCAATTTCATTTTATGACATAAATCCTATTTGTGGTCATTATGAGCCATTATATTACAAAAAAAATAGTCAATACATGATGCCATATATACATATTCAAATGTCTAATATGTGTACAAACCTTGAATCATATTGGACAACTATTTCACAATAAATCGAAATCAATGGCTTAGATAGGCTTATTTCATGCAATTCCAATTGTGGCAAAAGCTTATTTAATTCAATTTGTCAATTAGCAAATTTGGAATTTGATATACAATATCTTTGTTTCTACATTGCACAATCATTTTACAATGCAATACTGTATCAAAATAAAAAAAAAACACCATCTTACATTGAAACAAAGTTAGGATCTAGCTTAATACAAGACACAAGTAGAATTACAAGTTAGCAAAGCTATATTGTAAAGTTGAAAAAGCCTTTTAATCAAAGCAACATTGAAGGAGGTGACTTTCTATTTGAGTGGATATCCATATTTATAGATGAAAAAATCCATCTTTGGTTAACTAGTTGCACATGTCTAGTAAAGATGTATTACAATTATTTACAACCAACAAATAGTTATATCATAATCTTCTTTGAAACAAACATAAATTATATTCACTATGATCCATTAAGATAAAAATGCCAAAATGAGACTATAATTACAAATCACAATAGAAAATAAATAACACCACATAATACACCTAAAAAATCTTTTTGTTCTTTGAAACATATTGATCGAAATGAACAAAAAAATGCACAGAAAAAAACTATAAAAGATGATCATGACACAACAAATCATGCATCAAATAAGTCATCTATAACATATTTTCATATCTTGAAACATATTGCATAAAACCAAGGGAAAAAATGCAACACATAAAAATCTATAAAAGACCATGAAGACACAATAAACCATGCATTGAATAAGACACTTGTAACATCCTTTCATATCTTGAAACACATTACATGGAACCAAGAAAAAATGTAACAAATAAATTCATAAAAGACATATAACACACACCCAAAAATGTATGTTTAGTTTGCAATCAGTGAAACTTCAACTATAACACAATAGATTTACAACAATCAGAAAGAGAAACATATGCAAATTTAATGCTAGTGAATGAAACAATTATGGAAAAAATATGCATCAGATGTAATAATACATTGGAAAATGGAATTATCCCAAAATTTTCAACACCTCAACAAATCTAGTTAAACACGCCTTTGACATATGTGAAAATGCTAATAGATCTTGAAGAGCATCTTATTTCATTGTTAATTACTTTTGCATAAATTAGACAACTAGGATACAAAAAACCATAGATTAGATTAACTGGTGCAATTGTCAATGTACCATTTAACATTGACATAATACAAAAATCACTACCACACTTAGTAGATGAAACATCCACAATTTTTATTGAACTAAATAGAAATTTGGAGTACAAAAATGCATACTTAAAAAGAAGGGTTCATCCAAACATCATCATGCGTATTTTAAAGCAATTGTGTAAAAGGAAGTTTTTTCGATCTCAAAATGTTAAAATCACTAGAGATTGGAAACAACTATTATATAATAATGAAAATATTTCTCTAATGTATGTTTGATAAGCCAATATTTATTTTCAAAGGAAATATTTTTGTCATTGTCCTTCAATGTATTCAAATCAATGAGAGATATGTAGGTTTCATATCAATTGGGATAGTTGTCTCACATAATGCCTCATATAAAATGTCCTTTTAAATAGTTGATATCTTTATTAATTCAAGGATATAAATATTAGCTTTGGTATTATTTAGCTAATCAATTATATCATACCATTTAGTTTGAGTAGATGGATTCATGGGAGGTGGAGGGGGATGAGGAGGAATAGTTTGAATTTATTTATTTTTTTGGATATGATAAGCCATCTTACTTCTTCTAATTGTAACAACATGGATTGTAGAACCCAATATTAGTCTAGGGAGAATAGTAGGAGTGAAATGGTAGCTGAGAAAACCTTGAGGTCTAGGGGGATGATGAATAAAAAGAGTCATACATGCCATTTAGTACCTAATGGTAATAGGAGGTAACATGAATTGAATATTACAACAATGTGAATTAAGGAAGGCTAAAGATGGTTCATTATGGATTTCAATGTTATTACTACATGAAAATTTAGGAACTGCATAATTGTATAATATTTTATATATGAAATGAAAACAAAATGTAATGACTATAACTATATCTTGATTTAGAAAACATATACTATGAATATCCATTGTAGCCATCATGCAATGTACAAAATAAAGAACAAACCACTTGAGGAAAATAGTGAAGAATTTTGTGAAATAAAAAGAGGTTTTTGATTATAAAAAAGTAAATAGACAAAACCCTTTAAAAACAATATTAGGTAGACCCTTCACCCTCTAGATGAAATTTACTAAAAATAGTAAAAAGTTTATTCCAAAATATCTATATATTATTTTCGCAAAAAAAAGGTTCTTGGTTGAATAAATATGACCAATAAAAACCTATGGGAATTTAAAAATAGAACCACTGTGATTCAAATATTAGCCAAATAAGGAATGACCCTCATAGAGGAAGCTTATAAGAGAATACACATGAAACCCTAGAGAAAAATAAGAAAGAATCATATTTTCACACATATGATAAGGGAAAAGAAAAAATCAGATAAACTCTAATAAAAATAGAAAGAACATTAAGGGTTATAAGGTTTTTTATGCTCAATATAATGAACGGGTTCAAAAATATATTTTACTGTGTTTAGGATTTATGTGACCCTATTAGCCTTAAAATGTTAAATAAATCAGATTGCTTAAGATATATAATTATCAACCAAATTTTATTGCAACTAGCTAAATATGATAACTTGATTTTTCTAGAAAACACTAAAATAATGATGTACTTAGGCTGTTTCAAGTCTGTGTAGGCTTGTGTAGGAATATAATCATCAATAACAGTTTGAAATGGGTATGTGAATGCTTAGATTTTGAAATAGAGAATCTTTGTGTGCTTAAACAAGTCTGTGCTCCCTTGACACCTAAATAATGTGATCATGTCTAATTCCATGGAACTGTCAACTACAATTTTATTGATCTGTGATTGTGCCACCTTCTATGCTTATGTTTGATAAGAATGCTTGTATATTTTTGATGTCTAAAAATATGTGTGAATATCCTTATTTATCTTCTTTTTACTTCAAACCCTAGATGTACACTATAAGACAATTATAAAATTGGGGAAAATGATGAAATGGAGGGGTTGAGCTAACCTTAACCACCCATTATGACTAAGTTATACCTATGTATCTAATACTATGAAGAAGTAAGTCAAACTGAACATAGTTATTCCATGTAGTCAAATATATGAAATCCTATCTAATACTAGTATGCTATGCAATCTTGTACATGCATTTTTACACTTGAAAACTTGTGACTTGAAATAAAAATAGTATTTAGACTTAGATCAAGGATTTTCTTATTTGAGGGGTGGATTCTAGTGATAACTTGATAAATGATAAGTATATGCAAGAAAGATGCTAGTTTGATGTTAGATAGAAAAATAACTGGGCTTGATTCGATTATATACATGACTCTTTAGATATTTTCATCCAAATTGACATACAAATGTGTGGGGACAAGTATACAACAATGAACCTCTCTCAGAGGCACAAACATATCTAGGAAATAGAAACAATGACTTGAGGCCATGATATAATTCAAGAATTATATTAATCTACTTGGGCATAGACTAGGAAGATCATGTGTAAGAATAGCGACAATTTGGAAAGGTTAGGACATTATGTGAGATAATGGATATGAGGATTCATGAATAAGAATCATGTATGTGAGCATAAGTAAAGTAGTTTAATGTTTGGTAAAATTACACATTGTAAAATGTCTAATACCAAATATGAGTGTCTACATTTACCCCCTTTTTATTCTAGTAATGAAATTTTTAGAGTAAAAGGATAGAAGGTGATACCTAAAGATAACCATTATGGGTGTACTCAAGTATGTAACATGTGCTTCACCTTGCTCCATTTAAACCTACATAACAACATTAAACATATGTGAAATGAAATACTAAGGAATGAATATACTTCTATGTATGTGAATCACACTGATCTTTTGGAGATAATGGAGAATGAGGTAATCATGCCCCATTGGAGATGCCTAAGTATGAACATGGGTTGAGTTAGCTACATCCCAACCCTCATTTTAAATAAATTAGTGCCTAGAAGTTATGTCATACATAACTTCAGTTCCACACAAACTCCAATGAATCTAAGTGAATGGAATCCTCTATGGGTTCGAATAAATCTGAGAGATGCATGAATAGTACATAAGAGTCTATGTAAATTTTTTAAATCATCCATTATAGATGGATTATACGATTCAATATGAGTAATTATTGAGTAATGCTTGAGTATAGTTTATTTATGAAATAAATTTGAGTAATATTGAGTAGATAATGATATAAATTTTCATTCCATTTATTAATTTGAGTAACCTAAGTCATATAACCTGGGTCAATATATCATGTTATCTACAAAACTATGAACATATGCATCACATATGCCCACATTATAATAACTTGTGTAATGTAATATGTGTAACAATATTTTGTAATGATGTGGGACCCAATCAAAACTCATACTTTTATCCTTATCAAAAAATACATATGTGTAATATTATGATATTTTTTTGGATTATCTCATAATCCTTTGAAATATGTGACACATTGTAAATATACACCTAATCTCAAACAAATATATCAAAATCTAATTAAAACCTATAATAATTTGTGTAAACCTCTATCATTATGAAATAAATTATGCCCAAAAATATGAATTTTTATGTCTATGAATTCTTAATCTCTAAGACAAAACATTATGCATGCTCCCCTTTTGAGGTGAGGAATGAGACATGCAAATTACTTATCTCAAAAGATAGTAATTAAAGACATCATGTTATATGATGAGGTTTAGAATTGTCCCTCATATTTTTTTCATTATCTTTCCAAAAATACCTTCAAATGTTGTTGTTCACACTCCTTTGGCCTACACGATGCTTATATATGATCATATTATATGAATAAACTATATGTACATTGTTTTGATTAAAAATAGCTATCTTTACATAAATTAGTATGATTTAATGGATTGAATGTTTATGGTGTTGCTAATGGAAAATGAATAATGAAAAATATACTCCTTGAAAAGTGTTTTATACTAGTTATAAAGGAGAGAGATCCATTTGACTTGCTGAAAACTTGTAACATCTATTGGGTGCAAACCGTAGTAATTGGGTTCAACCAATAGCAACTTAGTGCAGCCCATAGTAGTTGTTCTATAGCCATTAGCATATGTTCTGCAACCCATATCATTTGTACTATAGCCTATAATAGCTAATTTTCAACACATCAAAATTATTAGCCAACAAATAACAACTATTAACTAACCCATAGTAAATGGGAGCTTATTTGTAGCAACTGGGTAGCTAACTTGTAGTAACTAGGTTGATAACCTATAAGAACTAGAACTAACCTATAACATCTACTTTTGACATCCTGTAGTGACTATGATATCTTGTTGATGGTTTAAAGTGAATTTCCTCCATGATATGAGGGATATGGTGGTTCCTATAATCAAAGAAAATACAAGTCAATTTTAGAAATGCCTTATCATCATTATTTCTTCATTGGATGTGCTTCCAAGACTGTTACAACAATGAAACAAATTGATTTCTATTTTTTTTTGTTCATGATTTTTAGTTGTAACATCGTATATTCTTTATGTTATCGTAGTATTGTTTTTTATATTTTTATATTTTGAGAATAACCATAGATTATGTTATAACATCTAGATTTTGTAGATCTTCTAATACTACTCTACCTATAGTATTTAAGAGAGAAGTTTCAAGTTACAAGGGAGAGAAGAAGTAAGTTAGTAAATAAGTAAATTTTAATATTAGATCAAATTATAATGTATATGTAATAGTTTCAATTGGATGAATAAAGAAGTTGTTTTGATTTAGTCATGTCTTAAGCAAGGTGGGGTGTCATACTCCAGTCCAACTAAGACAAGGCCCACTCACACGGATTCAGTAGTTTGGTTTCCTATCTGTTAGATATTTTATTTTTATTATGTGTGCATTTCCAATTCATTTCCTTCATGTAAGTGTGTCCTTTCATTTCTACTTATGTACTTCAATTATATTTCTATGTTTCATTTCTATATGGGAATCTTCCAAGATAGATCTAGATTTTAATTATTGGAAATTACTTTTTCGTACTTTCCCTTCTTGCAATTTACTGTTTACAAGTGTGTTCCCTGTATGCAACCTATAGCCTTTCAACCTCCAAAAATCTTATTATTTTAGTTTAGATTGTTTTATTTTGGGAATAACCATAGAATGTGGTTATAACATCTAGATTTTTTAGATCTAATAATACCCTATATTCTTTATTTAAGAGAGACACCAAAAATTACAAGGGAAAGAAGAAGTAAGTTAGTAAAGAGGTAAAGTTCAGTCTTAGATCAAATTATAATGTATATGTAGCATTTTTAATTGGATGAAAAAGAATTTTCTTTGATTTATTCCTATCTTAAGCAAGGAGGGGAGTCAAGCTCTAGTCCAACTAAGACAAGGCCCACTCACATAGATTCAATAGTTTGATTTCCTATCCATTAGATAATTTCTTTCTATTATGTGTGCATTTCCAATTCATTTCCTTCTTATAAGCATGTCATTTCATTTATACTTATATACTTTAATTATTTTTTTGAGTTTCATTTCTATGTCGGAAGCTTCCAAGGTAGATCTAGATTTTAATTATTGTAATTTATTTTTTTGTACTTTCCATTCCTGCAATTTACTTTCTATAGGTGTGTTTCCCTATATGCAACATATAGCCTCTTAATCTCCAAAATAAACTAGTGTTGTATATATAGTGCTGACATCTTGTCAAATACATGCCCTAAGTGGAAAAATATAGAAAGTAGTAGGATCGATAAAACAAAATGGCTGTCCCATTTCAATCTTGAATCAGTGAGGTTGTATGTGAACATTGATTGTGTCAATTTAATTAGTGGTTTAATTATGCTCATCATTATATATAAAATATGTAAGTACTATAAACTATATAATACCATGTGGAGAGTATGCCATCATAGTAAAAATAAAGAATCCGAGTACATATGAGACATGTGACCTAAGCATAAAAGTGTCATGTCAAGATAGATATATCAATGAGAAACATAGTGAATAATCAATATATAAATGAACATCCTTAAAATGAGAAATAATTATGCATAAAGTGCATCATATATATCATAAAATTACAAAAAAGAAGGTGAATGCGTGATATAGATCACAAAACTAACAAATTCAACCTTATGAACAAGCACAATAGAAAATCCTATATTTATCCAAACATAGAATATGAATTCACACAAGATGTCATGGACATGACACACATAATAAAAAACATGTAATAACATTAAAGGTCACGCAAGGCTTAGGGCCACATATAATGAAAAATAAAATTTGACATACGGATGTCATGACCATGACACACATAAGAAAACACACGTAATAAAATTCAATATCACACAAGGATTAGGGCCACACATAATGAAAAATCAAATGTAACATAAGTCTAAGGACCACACTCAATGGACAATCTAATGTGAGACACACAATGGATAATTTAATGTCACACATGCAATGGAAAATCTAATGTCACACACACAATGGACAACCTAATTTCACATACCCAATGGACATTATAATGTCATACACCCAATGGAAAATGTAATGTCATACATTAGGTAGATTCAAACAAAGAATGAGTAGCGAGATCAATAACGCATAGAACAAACAAGGCTAATCTACAAAATCAAAGTATGTTATCATCACACATATAAAAATACAATATTTAGTGAAATAGAAATATAAATAGTATGAATCAAAGAAATTCATGTATAATATGTGTAAAGTATCTGAATATGATCCATGGAAAGAATCGTAGAAACATAAAACTTGTGTAAAGTAGCTAGATGCCCCTAGTAAAAACATGCCTCCAATGGAAGAAAGTATCTCTTAGGTGTAGGAAAATTATGCATCTATGTATCCATGTCATATATGGCTTATATGTCCTACATCTCATTCATGTATAGTAGAAAAATTGGTTATATAATGTACTATATATGATAAAGCATAAAAAAATAATGTAAAATAAGCAATACCTATAATGCATAGGTCTTCATTTTTGATTTCTTGAATATTTTAATTTTTTTAAATATATTTTGAAGTATTTTAAACAAATGAATATGCTAGTTAAGGATCCAATCAATGGGATGTGCCCTTGTAAGGTCACAAATTAATCAATATAAACTTTCTTTGTTGGGAAATAATACTAACCTTGTTTGTATCATGGTTGGCTAGTGATCAAATTTATGCAGTCATGCCTTTTTTTTTAATACACTATTGTAATGCCTAATAATTATCTTTACAATGTCCATGCATTCTATGATAAACACAATTATAGTTGTATTTATTTACACGATGCATTGGAGGCAAAGTGATTATTACTTTTTGAATCATATCTCTTAGAAATTTAGTTGGATTCTTATGAACCTTATGTAAACTGTTCAAAACATTTGATTGTATAAATATTCCATTTTTTAACCCATACTTGAGATGATATATTTTGAGGCACAAAGCTTTATAATGGATAAGAAAAGGTACAATTGACACTAGCATGCTTGGGATTGTGGATATGTGTAATCTTATCCTAAAGTGATTTAACCCTTACACATTGAATTTGATTTTGTTGTTGTTGTGTTATAAATATAAAACAATTGTTTGCATTATAATCATGTTGATTGGCTTGAAATATTTTTTGTTCCTTACTTTTCTGTAGACTATGGTCGAGTAGGAACCTTTGAATTGTTAATTAATTTTTTATATGAATTATCCTGATACACTCTAGGACCAATAGGTGTAAACATATTATGAGACAATTACTCATCCAAATCAATAGGATTGAAATTGATTTGGTGCAAATAAAAGTATAGATTCTCTTGCATATCATGATTATCATCATCAATTTCATGCCAATCTATTGTTGTGTAATTAATATTTTTTGAATTGACCAAAAAGGGGAGATTTGGAATACTTTTTTGTTGATCAAGTTTAGCTTATGGTGCTTTCTTTGTGTCTTTCTTAATGCTCATAACTGGTTATTTGTTAATTACTTTAGTTGATTCTCTAACCTCATATGTGTGCATTTTTTTCTAGTGAAATAGGTTGTGTTAGAGGCATTATAGAATACTATATAAAATCCTCTCGTTATTTAACTTCATTATTGGCTAGCATCTGTCAGGATCTTGCTCCACCAAAAGAGCACAATATGATTACCAAACCAAGCAACTTAATATGCGGAAATTAACCAGAATCACAAGTAACTAGAATTCAGAATAACACATGATATGAGAGACAATACACAACTTGTATTAACACTTTTACAGAAAAGAATACAATAAAGAAGATGCCACTTCTTCTCCACCACCTTACAGAGGTTTCCCACACCTCAAGTGAACAGTAATTCTCTCCTCAAAACTCTCCCTACTAGGTCCCAACACCCAACTCAAACACAGAGTTGGTGTTCACCTTACACCTGTGCTCCACGCACTCCACAAGTGCTCCACGCACTCCACAAGTACTCAAAGTACTTCAAGTATATCTCCCATGAACCTGCAACAACCTGCAATTCAACAGACCATACTTATGGAAGGAACTGCCTTGCCTTCCTCTTAGCTCTCCATGTACTCCACGTACATACCAATGAGTACACACCGTACTCCAAGTAGATCCTGCTTGATTCTGCTCCCTGTTGTGTTGCTGTCCTATCTGATCTCCAACTTACAGATCAATACTGGTTCTACACACCTGTGAACCTTGACCTTGCACACACACATACCTGCAGATCAATGATCTTACTTACCATGTAGATCTCCTATAAGGGCCATGCTCACCTGATGACCAAGATCATACATACCTGAAGAATCCAGCTGACTCTCCAATCCAGCACCAATACAACTGGTACTGTGGCACTAGGAGGAACGCACCATTACTCTACTTCACACACAGAAGGAGCTTATAATTATGCTCTCTTACTCCCTAGCACTAATTTACAATACAACCATGAGTCTATTATATAAAACTCATCCAAACAATAATTAGACATCTAATTACAATAATTAGATCTGCAGCTATGAGTCTAAAATTAGCACTCATCATGCAAACACTTGGTTCGTTAGCCAACTGCCTGTAATAAACTCGCAGTTGAACCACACAGGCGACCGACGTCAGTCCCTGTCTGCCTGGAGGTGACCGACGTCAGCCGATCCCTGACCGACGTCGGTTGCTTCTCTTTCCCTGTCTTGCCGATGTCGGCTGATCAGACCGACACCGGTTGCTCTAACACTCAGCAACCTTCAGCAACCCCTCCAATGGCCTTCTCCGTGTCTGCATCAGTGAAGATTTTAGCTCCACAACCCAACAATCTCCCACTTGGAGATAAACAACTGCACTGTATCTGTACCTGTACTCCATCTAATCTATTTCCTGGTTTGTATCCCTCTTCAAGCTCCTACTTGAAGACTAGCCACCACACATCCCGTGGTGCACCTCCTGTCATCTAAGTACCCTGCCACATCCGAACCTACAAACACATGTAGTGAAGTCCTAACCCTGCATGTATACCTGCTGCTGGTCCCTCTCAAAATCCCTGACAACCCACTTCCCCGAATTGGATCCTAACTCTCTGACAGCTCCCACTGCATGGGAGTACTCAGGTCTATACCAGACCTCATGTGATTTTGGACACTATACCTGTTCAGCCCTTAGTGTGCTCTGGCTCTACATTCTGCGTAATGAACCTCGCCAACACCTGATTCACATCAGCTCCCCACTGGAGACAAAATCTACCTGTGATCTCCATGTCTCCTATGTCAAAGAATTCCGCTGCTCCCAACTCCTCATGACATGCCACTGAACTAATCTTACCCTTAGCTCAACAAAACCCTGTATGTACAAACCCTGCTAGCAAATATACCATCCACATACAGCAACAGAATGATGTCATGACTCATCATCCACCTGGTAAGACAAACCACAGTAGTTACCCTGACATTGACTGAAGCCATGCTTCATCCTCCACCTGTCAAAACCTGTACCACTATCCTGCAGCTTCCTCAAGACCATATGCCTGGTCTTCCGTCTCACATATCTGTTATCTCTATTCTTCAACTAAGGTATCCATTCGTCTCTATGCTTTCATCCAGCTGGTAACCCTACCAAAACTCCTGTTTGGTTCTGCATCATATCCCTGCCATGCTCTCACCTGTTTCCTGGATCCTTCCTGCTCTACAATCAACAACGAGTATAAAGAAGAGGAACAATGAATTTGAGGCCCTACTTACGTCTTTAGTCCTCCGTATGGGTGTTTGAGACTCCTTGACAGCATGCTATCCACCCAAAATCTGTTACAGTGACCGACCTCGGTCACTCCACAGTCTGCATCCGACCGACGTCGGTTCCCATGCGTCTGTCTCTGACTACCAACCTGCTAACATCGGTGTCCCTGTTGCCGATGTCGGTCCTCTTGACCGACGTCGGTCTTACCTACTGCCGACGTTGGTCCTTCTGACCGACGTCAGTCTTACCCTGCCTGACATCACCGGCTTTGGTCTGCACATGACCGACATCGGCACCTGTCTGTTCGATGCTGATTCTTCCTGACCGACACCGGTATCTGTGTTCGCCTGTGAGTGATGACTTTTTACCCGCGAGCTCCTTTGAATCAATATCCATGTCCAAACTGCCCTGCTCAGAAGTATCCATCACCATCCACTGGTTTCTGTCCGCCATCTCCTCCAAGAACACCAAGGCTTTTCAGTTCTTAAACCTGTCAAATATATCTATCTTCCTCTTAAGAACATGCATCTCCTTCCTGCTCATGTGACCAAGCCTATGAAGCCACGTCTCCGCAATAGAAGAAGAATTAGTAATATAAACAAGTAGATAAAGAGTACCTATTTTCTTACCACCAGCTAATTCAAGTGCATCCGCTGTGAGAGTTCTTGTGCATCTCTCATCACCCAATCTTTCTGAAGAAATTAGCCATATCTCTAAACCTGGGACCTGCATGACCTTCATCAACACCTGTGTGTTGGCTGCCTGCAATTTCAGCTTCACTTCCCCTTTGCCAATTCTTTGGCAAGGCTCACCAGCTCCTCTACCTGTGGCTGCATGGAAAGAGGCAACCGAATCTTTTATCCAAGATTCAACTTTATCCAAGAAACCTCCCAGAGCATCCTGTGCAACATCACCTGCAATATCTGCTTCTTCGGTTCCTTCTTGCTGATCTTCCACAAACCAACAATATTCTTTTACCTGCTCTTTCTTTCCATGGGACCTAAAGAGACCATCTGTGCTTTTCAACTCCTCCATTCTTAGCTTACTTTCATCTGCCATTGCTCTGCTCCCACTCAATCAGAAACCCCTGAGAGTGACCTGTAACCAAAACACACTACCCAGATCTAAACCAATCTGTTAGTATCCCAACCTGAAGCTCTGATACCACTTGTCAGGATCTTGCTCCATCAAAAGAGCACAATATGATTACCAAACCAAGCAACTTAATATGCAGAAATTAACCAGAATCACAAGTAACTAGAATTTAGAATAACACATGATATGAGAGACAATACACAACTTGTATTAACACTTTTATAGAAAAGAATACAATAAAGAAGATGCCACTTCTTCTCCACCACCTTACAGAGGTTTCCCACACCTCAAGTGAACAATAATTCTCTCCTCAAAACTCTCCCTACTAGGTCCCAACACCCAACTCAAACACAGAGTTGGTGTTCACCTTACACCTGTGCTCCACGCACTCCACAAGTGCTCCCCGCACTCCACAAGTACTCAAAGTACTTCAATTAGGTCTCCCATGAACCTGCAACAACCTGCAATTCAACAGACCATACTTATGGAAGGAACTGCCTTGCCTTCCTCTTAGCTCTCCATGTACTCCACGTACATACCAATGAGTACACACCGTACTCCAAGTAAATCCTGCCTGATTCTGCTCCCTGTTGTGTTGCTATCCTATCTGATCTCTAACCTACAGATCAATACTGGTTCTGCACACCTATGAACCTTGACCTTGCACACACACACACCTGCAGATCAACGATCTTACTTACCATGTAGATCTCCCATAAGGGCCATGCTCACCTGATGACCAAGATCATACATACCTGAAGAATCCAGCTGACTCTCCAATCCAGCACCAATACAATTGGTACTGTGGCACTAGGAGGAACGCACCATTACTCTACTTCACACACAGAAGGAGCTTATAATTATGCTCTCTTACTCCCTAGCACTAATTTACAATACAACCATGAGTCTATTATATAGAACTCATCCAAACAATAATTAGACATCTAATTACAATAATTAGATCCGCAGCTATGAGTCTAAAATTAACACTCATCATGCAAACACTTAGTTCGTTAGCCAACTGCCTGTAATAAACTCGCAGTTGAACCACACAGGCGACCGACGTTGGTCCCTGTCTACCTAGAGGTGACCGACGTCGGCCGATCCCTGACCAACGTCGGTTGCTTCTCTTTCCCTGTCCTACCGACGTCGGCTGATCAGACCGACGCCGGTTGCTCTAACACTCAGCAACCTTCAACAACCCCTCCAATGGCCTTCTCCGTGTCTGCATCAGTGAAGCTTTTAGCTCCACAACCCAACAGCATCATCTTACATTATTTGAAAGGGTCACCATCTATGGGAAATGTATACTCATGTCCATCATGTATAAATTTCACATACTTGTGTAATGTATATGGTACCAATTCCATAACATGTATCCATGGTATAATTAAGAGTAGGTTAATTAGATATTACATGAGATAAAATGGGTAAAGTCTTAGGCCCAATTGTAATATATAAAGTGATATATCTTAGAGCCTGGCAAGGAAAAGTTTTAAATACTATGATGCTTTAAGATGATTTTTGAATAGAATCCATATTGATACCCAATGTTTGTAAAAATGTAATCATGCATATATTCAATCCTAATTCATTATCTATTAAAACTCTTTTGATTCCCATATTTAATATTTTCACTTCAAAAAGCCATGGGAGATTTTTCTCTATTGTATGTTTGGTGGGCAAATCTTCCTTTTTAAATGAACTATTTTTTCCATTATCCTTTAATGTATTAAAATAGAGGCAAAATATGTTGGTTACATATAATTTGGGAGAGTTGTCTCATGCAATGCCTCATATAAAATGTCCTTATAAATACTTGATCTCTTTACTAATTCAAGGGTATAAATAGGAACAAAATATGTAAAAACCCAAAAATTGAAATTGAAGTGTAATGAAGGTCAGGATCATCCAACTAGGGTTAGGGTAATCTGCCACTTCTACCTTGAGCCATACAATTTTTATCTTTTGCATAAAAAAATTAGGCTACAATCATGTGTGATAGATGAAATTAAGTCTGTGTGTGAAATTTTGATTGTCGAAAGTGTTTTGAAGACATGCTAATAACTTTTCCAAGGTTGAAAACATAATATGGTTTGGTAACAGAGAAAAAGGCAGAGTGCAATTAAGTTGATCTAAACCCAATCACCTCCATGATGACTGAACATTGCCTATGTATCTAATACTCTAGGGAGGTAATCAAGCCCATATAATTCTCCCACCTAGAGTGCTTTGTGTGATTGTGTTCCTTTAACTATATGAATGTATCTAGAAATAGATTGAGTACTTGATCATGCTTTGCTTTGGGTTGGATAAAATAGGCTTGTGACTTAGTTGAGGATTGTTTGTAATGCTTAGAATTAGATTTGGAAAAAATAGGAAAGCTTTGCTTAGCGTGCACTTGTGTAAATATGCCTCTATATAGAAATTGTCAAAAATGGAATTATGAGTGATTTGAATGTTCTTTTACATAAATATAAAAGGGGGAATCATATGTTTGAAAGTCTAAAAACATGAAATAAAAAGTGAGGGAAGGTTAGATTTTAAAAAATGACTATTAGAGGACAAGGGTAAGAAATGACATATAGGGGTCATGACCATTTTCCAATCTTGACCCAAACTGGGAGGTTTTGACCCTTAAGGAAACATGCAATATTTTTGAGTATGGGTCTATCCAAACATATGCTTAAGGGTATTTTTAGCTGATAAAATGTTTATGTAGGTGATATATGATAGATTATAAAATAAAAGGTCTTCACATATACTTAGGATAGGCCAAGGTGTCAAAATATGTCTAAATTAAGTGCACAAGATAATTAAAGTGAAAAATATCCAAAACTGACATTAATAAAGTATTCATGCCTAGATTTAGGTTACTACACATATTGATATGGTATATGTACTTGGTTCTTCAAGGTTTCATTTTGGATGCACTATATTTTAAGTACGTCTTCTATATTAGTATGGATATGCAAAAAAATACTAAAAAATGTTGAAGCTTTACAATTATAAAGTAGATCTTTAGAATGATCAAGTTATTTATACAAACATTTTATTTTCATTTACGCTTAAGCAAAAGTGTATTTATATAAGAAGTAAGAGTTTAGCCTTTTTACACCTTAAACTTGGTCAATTGAATTTATTTTCAAAAACACTAAGGAGATATATACTTAGCTTTGATATATTTAAATTGACTATTTTGATTGTATGATAGTGAGAATCAAAAGAAGAAGTAATTGCATAGCTTTAGGAACATGCACATGATCAGTCAAGTCTATTGAAGTGGATGCAACACACGTTGTTCCTATCCATTTACTGTAGACTTGTCCTAACTAACTATGTTGATTTACTGACAAGAACATATGTAATAAAATAGAATTCTAGAAATGACAGATCAGGGGCAAAAGTAGAGAATATTCTTGGACATGACAGCAAAAAGTGGACAATACTATAATGTACTTGAGTCCATTAACCACAGACTTGTCCCAATTGATTGTGATGAAGAACTAGTTGCTACACATTCTGTACCTACAGATGCTGAGTAATCTAAGATATTGAAATTCATGTTTGGTTGTGTAGAAATCATTATTTGTCTTCTCTTATCTTTTAAACCCTTAAGGCACTTTGATAGTTTAAAAACTAAAAAGAAAAGAGGGGAGTGTAATGGGTTGAGATGACTTTAATCATCCCATTGATGATTGATCACTTTTTATGTATCCAATACTCCAAGGAGGGAAATCAAGCCCACATATTTCTCCCACCTAGAGTGAATGTACAATTATGCTCCTTTGACCATATGTATGTATCTAGAAGATGGATTTAGTACTTGACAATGCTAGCTCTTAACTTGGCTTATGACTGCTCTTTGCGAGTGATTTATAATTTGGATAGAATGGGAAAGACTTGCTCGATGTGCAAAAGTGTACATGCTTGAACCAAGTGGATAACAAGTGGTCCAAATGAATGACTCTTGATATGTATTTATACACAAATATTTTGACAATTGCATTTAGCCTACCACACAAAACATGCAAGAAGACTTAAAAGCTGATTTTAAATTTGGAAAATAATTGTTATTTGGTATGGGACACGACTGACCTAAGCGGATAGGTGTGCACTACACTCATGTATGATTATCACAGACTTGTCCAAAGGATCATGGACACTTATCCTCTATTGGAGACAGACTGAAGGTGATTTTAGATAGCTTGAGCATTTGACATTAGAATTTTTGTGTAATGATAATGACAAACAAAGGGTCAAGTCTGCATATAGATAAATTGCGAATAAGAGTCATGTGATTGGGTGCAAGTCATGTGGTTATGAATGTGTCAAGAATTATCATTATCAAGTACTTGTGACCAAATTTATGTGCTTACAATGGCTAATCCCCAAATGCTTGCATCGTTCCAATAGGTGGAGATAGCGAAGAAGAAAGCTTTCAACAAAAAAATACTTATGCACCATCTGCGAAACCCTTGACATTCAACCCAGTCTTGGTTGAGATTTTCCTGATAATTTAATGAAGACCCTTAAGATTTATCTCCACTTTTGGATTCAAAAAGTCTCATTCCACTACTTCTAAGTCAGTGTGCATGCTCTGAATCTCTCTTCTGAGCTTATTTATAGATTGTTCTATTTCCCACTCCTTGCTTTGCAACGACTTTCTCTATCTCCGACACCTCCGCTTCCACCATTGACTTTATAATAATAATTAAAATTATATTATTTTTTTAAAGATTTTTACTTGTATATGGTTTTAGTCATTACTCACATGACCTCCATAAATAATCATTACCCAAAAAATATTTATACTCCTTTATTTGTCAAATGAATGTCAAATAAAGATCAACTATTTTTACTGGTTCATATCTTACCATTACATTGCTTCCTCCAAACTCCTTGTCTATCTTGTAGTGATGTCTATGATCATAATTAACATATATACCTTCAATATATTTATTTAGAAAATAATGAGAAAGATTAATTTTTAGACATCTGTCTTAAATTTCTCACATACACTATTAATTAATGATTCTGTACTTTATGACATATCACTTCAATCTAATCACAAAATATTTTCAAATTAAATAAATAACTCCAAACTCCATTATATACTTTAAATATCATAATTTTTAATCAAATATTTATGAATTTTAAAACTTAACTTTATAAAAATTTCAATGCATTTTAACATCTTCTGCCGCCTAATAATATTAAATTGCATTTGTTGTCCAGTGATATTGATTGCTGTGCATACATTCATTGTATGGGAAAGAGCTAAAATGAAATGAAGAACACGAAGTTTGAAATTCTCATATGGTAGGCGAGATTCGACGATTGGCTTTCTAGTTTAATATTTTACATTTTTAAGTCTCTGACGCTGAAAGATCAACTGCCCCATCATCCAATTAATTATATATTAGATCCACATACGTCTTTTCTATTTTCGATGAGCAATTCCAGCAAATGACAGCTTACTGATATCGATTGCTGTGCATACATTCACTGTTGTGCATACATTTGTTTAGGGAATGGCTAAAATAAAATGAATACAGAATTGATTGAAGAAATGGAGACAATATTTACATTAAACAATATTGCATAATTCAGACAATATCCTGCTGCCCGTTATCTTACATGAAATT
Organism: Torreya grandis; assembly: GCA_037957365.1. Classification (NCBI taxonomy): domain Eukaryota; kingdom Viridiplantae; phylum Streptophyta; class Pinopsida; order Cupressales; family Taxaceae; genus Torreya; species Torreya grandis. Next base: position 380,132 of record JARHVA010004345.1, on the reverse strand, counting down.
GATTTAATTTTCTTAACACAATAAAATCTTCATCAATATAATACATATTGTTATTCCATTCGCTAAACAGAAGTTTTAAGCTGGAGACGAATTTCAGGTTGCACTCGGCTATCCTAGCTGAGAGCTGAGAAATCAGTACTCAGAAATCCGGATGATTGTTAAAGAGATCATAACCTGTGGGAGATGGAGAGGAGAAGGCGTTCATGTTCAGGTACGGTCTAAGATGAGCGGGAGGGGTAAATATGGCTTCTGATTGTCTGTAGAAAATATGTCTGGGCGAGAAGAAATAATCTGACTGTGACTGTGACTGTGACTGGGGTGTGAACAAAGGAGAGGGGGGCAAGAAGATGCTGGGTGACAAGGGAGAAAACAAACCAGACTGGATATTCGGAGATGCCATTGCCAACGGAGTGTTGCCACCAAACTCCACGGATTCTTCCTTTGAAACCTCCATGCAGTTGTTAGGGTTTTCAAACGAGATTTCAGGTTGAAAACGCAAGCGTGAGGAAACCGGTGCCGGTGCCGGTGCCGGTGCCGTTGCCGTTGCCGTTGCCGGTGCCGGTGCCCGACCAGTGAGTCGTTGGACGAGCGTCATGAACTCTCCCGCATCGGTGTGTATGATTTTTGGAGAGTAAGTGTATATAATCAACGGAGGTTTGTGTTGAATCGGAGCAGCCTGCAACGGCAGTGGCAGCTTGCGGACCTTATGCGACTCTCTGCAAATCTTAAGCGGCGTTGGCCTCGGACCCTGCAATTCATTCCTTCCTTGCGCTGAACTCATATCGATCAAAATACTAAACAAAATCCTCTCAGAGATGAGCAAATGAATCTGGAAAGTTCGAAATTAATAATAAGTTTCCAAGAACCCCGTCTTTTCACGGTTTCGACCTAATCCTCACAAGTTGCATCACCCTTTGACTTTGCAGGATAATCCCAGCCACAAGCCACTTCTAGCTATAATTCCTATGTCTCTTTCTTATTTAATAAGGGCTTGACAGTAGGTGATCCGGAACAACCTGCCTAGCATTTCTTTCTTTCCTTTTCTGAATGAGTAAAGTCTTATTTAACCCTTACCTGGCTGCCGCCACTACAACTCCTCGTTGGCATCGTAAATGTAAAATGTAAAGGTAACCAATTTTCTCACCATGTATCATTTTCCATATAATTTTATTTTAAGAACTAGTGTTAATGGATGATTTTGGAAGTAATTTTGGAGGTTTATTCCCCAAGGCTTTCGGAGTGACCATTTTTATATATTTTTACATTAAAAGTGTTATTTATTTTTTAATAATAAAAATTAAAAAATTTGCTTTGTAAAGTTAACATTGGATTTGGCTTTTTCTATAAATTAGTTTCATCATTGTAAAAATTTATATATTCTATTGATATGTTATAAAGCGCAATTTACATTCAAACTCAGCCCATTCCATTTTAAAATATGAATGCACCAAACATTTCATTTGTTTCTTATTTATATTAGAAAATTATTTCATTTTTGTTTTATACATTCTTTATGTTAACATGAAAATGACAAGCCTTTCCATAAATTATTGACAAGTATGCAATTTTCTAAATTGTTTGGTGGATCTAATTCTAGAAAAAAACTATTCAACATCACAGGGGTTCAATCTCCAAGTTTTTGCAAAATTTCGCGCGATGATAAGACCAATGCAAATTGGAATTTGAGTCTTAGCTTAACACACTAAACAAATCGGTCCAAGCGAGGTTTATCGAGCTCATCACCTCCAATATTCTTTAAGCAATAAAATACTAGTTATTGTATATTAATTTTGATCTAGACAATGAAATGTATTGAAGGCAAGAACTAAACTATAATTTATAAAAACATGATAATATTTGAGAGCTAATTACAAACAGAATGGTCAGAAAAATAGTGCCAAACTGAGATTCATTAGGCAAAGGTTTTGTATAAAACTTGCAACCTCTTCAACATCCTATAAATTTTAGAAAGGGTTGTGTAATGGTTTTATGAATGAAATCATGTGAATATAGTTAGTGTGGGTTTATTATAAATATTTTGGACAAAATGAATATAAGTTTAACCACTTTATTATTTTTGTGTTTTTATAGTTTCTTTGCATTTATGTGTATGTTTATTATAAATATTAGGTAGGGGTAAGGGCTTAGTCAATTGCAAGGTGTTTATATACACTGCGTGGAGATTGTTTAATCAATTCAAGGGTGTTATATGTTTATTTGAATGGTAGTCATAAGTCATCACATAAAGAATCTATATGATGTTTTTGTAAGTTCGAAGGATATAAATTAAAATTATAACATATGGATTTGATCATGAACATGGTATTAAAATTCGCACAACCTTACTTCTTTATACTATCTATTATGTAATTACCTTCTTCTTCAGTTTAAATTGAAGACACGATACGAATTTGCCATGTCACTTAGGAATATTACTTAACTAAGAAAACATTAACAGACCACAATATGTTTATAGATCGATGAGAGTTATCAATTTTAAATCCTCTTTAATAGTGGAAGGTTTGTTCTCAACAAGGACTTGTATTGGCATGAAAGAAATACCAAATTAATCCCATGTGAAAGGCATGAAAGTCTTGTTTCTTTCAGATCAAGTATGTTGAAGAAGCTATGAACTATCATTAAAATAAACATATAACCCCTCTTTTTTCATCCAATCATGATGCTCTCATGAATGATTTAAGTAGTTTAGGCCAACTTGATTATTGTTGAATAGATGGTTATCTATGAATAATGGTTAAGTGCATAAAATTGGGGGACAAAAAAGGGCCTACTTGTTGACATGATTTTTATGAAATTTCAGAAATTTGAACTTTTGTAAATAATTTGAGATGGCTACACTCAAAATTTGGAGATGGTATAAAAACATGAATTGTAGAGTTTCAAGTCTAGTTTCCAAAAAAATATTTTTTTTGAAAAAATGGTTAAGTATAAATAGGTCAAAAATATAAAGTTTGAAGAGGAGCTCTTGTTTTTAAAGAAAATATAGTAGATAGATGGTCATGCGGCCCACCATTTTTTGAGCATTATTAAATATTATTTGAAACCTTTTGGTGAATATTTAGATAAGATATTCTAGTGTGTTATGATTTTTTTATATATTTTTTCAATGATTTTATTTTATTAATTTTGTAATTAAGTAGATCTTGAAAGCTGACAAAAAAATGGATAGCCAGTCATGCGGTCCACCCTAACTACCTCAAAAAAATGTTTTTTTTTTTTTTTTTTTTGAATGTGTGTAGAATTAGGCTTAGTTTGTTACCATATAATTTATTTTGCACTTGGATCAATGATTTTTTTTTACATAAACATGAATAAGCATGTATAGGTGTGGCATGTAGTAGCCTAAAAAAGGTATAGTTAGAAATAAATATAGTTTGAACCCTTAAAATAGCTCAAAAATTATAAAAGTCATACATTTAGAAATAAGATAGCGTGCTCATTGTGATGGTAATAATTTTTTGAATTTTGATGCTGAAATCCATAGCGTATTCGGTGATTAAAGTTGAAATTTTTTGGTTTTTGTTAAAACTCTTGGTCTTAGCTGTAGATGCACAGTCACAAGCCTTTGGCTCATAAATCCAAGCTGTTTCCAAGCCTAAAGTCTCAGTTTTAAATTCAAATTTAAATAACATGTACACATTATGCAATGCATACATGTTTTTGTAATAAGACCAAAACCATCTATAGAAGCATGTGGGAGTTACACATAAGACAACTTTGGCTAGAAGCTTATATTTACTAATCAAAATGTTAAGTATAAGAAAACAAATGTAACAATTATACTTTAAATTTATTTTAGTAAATATAAGAGATTAGGGTCACTCAACATCTGATAAAGTTAGTTTCAAAGATGCATGCTTTATGATATAGAAAATAGTTTTTCAAAATCCAATCTAGTCACTAATTAGGAATTTTCATGGTCTAAGTATTAAACTGGATTTTAAGACATATTTTTTGCAATTGATGTCTATTTTTGGTAAACATATAGTCATTTTTTAGGTTTTTGTGCCTTTTGGATTGATTCCGAGAATTTTTAAGAGTCTTAGGTTTGTTAAAATTGAATTTTACAAACCACTCCCTTTGAAATTAATGCAAATTAGTGTGATTGGGGTAGCATAAGTCACATTGATAACCTACACACATCAAATGACCACTTTATGTTAATTCACTTATTCATCATCTCTCCCTCATCCCTGATCACTTCTTAATCATGCCTCATCACCCCTAATCACTCCTTCATTGGCCCTAATTATCCCTAGTTATCTCCAATCACTCCCTCATGATCCCTGATTACTCCCTCATTAACCTTCACTATCCCTCATCATCCTTAATCACTCACTCCTCATCCCTCATCATTCCCTCATTGACCCTCACCATCTTCATCATCTTTAATCACTCCCTCATCATCCCTAATCACACCCTCATTAGCTCTCACCATCCCTCATCATCCATTATCACTCCCTCATTAGCTCTCACCATCCCTAATTATCTCTTCACCATCCCTAATCACTCCCTCCTTATACCTCATCATCCCTAATCACTCATTTATTGACCCTCACCATTCCTCATAATTTATCATTCATCATAATTTATAATCACTTCCTCATTGTCCCTTATCACTCCCTTATTTCCCCTCAGTATCCCTCATGATGTAGAGCCCTATGGCATACTCTACTTGTCCAAGTTCTCTACCAATATCTACCTAGCTTTCACTTTGTCTTTTCTTACTTGATCTATCTTTGGACCCTGCATAAATTTCAAATTCACATCTACATTTTTTTCATTTAATTTATTCTCCACCACGCTCTGGATGGTCTCACTAAACTCTTTATTCTATGTTCCTTACTCAATGCATTCAATGTCTCTTACTTTGAGACTATCCCCCTCACTAGTCTTCATGATTTATAACAAACTGGATCAAATATTATCTCTAGTTCTTTAAATTTTAATATGGTTCTAAAAAAATTCATTCCACTCTTTTGAGTCCTCTCTAAATTCTTCTCAACCCTCCTTAAATTCTTAACACAATCCTCATATCATACACTACCTCTTACTTTGTCATAAACTCTTCTTATAGCCTTTTTTTGGGCTAATTTATTTGGTATGGTCCTATACAGACTCAAATCATCAAATAAACCTCATTTATGGATATCTTATAAATAATTATATCTCTTCACAAATTTTGAGGCTTTGGTTCAACTATTTGATAATTTTTTTGGCTCTTTCTTCTCGTAGATTAGGTCTTTAGGTTTCCTTCTACCCTGTCTACCACACATCCTGCCCCATTTATACTCATCCATACTTACAAAACTTAAAAACACTATATTTTATTTGTGCATGTTGAAATAAAAATTTTCACCAAATTTCATGAATTATTGATAGTGACAACTACTAAAAACTCACTTTGAAAGTAGAAACTTTAATACAAGGTTTGGACTGGTTTTATAAACCTGAGAAGGGTTAAAATGAGATTTAAATCTTCCAAAAATGTTTCCAATGACTGTGACTATTTGATTAGGTCTGAGTTGACCCTATGCACATTTTCCAATTTTTAGATTTCCATTTTTAAGCTACAGTAGATTGACTTAACCAAATTTGAATAGACTATGTACTCAGTCATAGGTCTGTGGTAATCCAAGAAGAGGTTATTTTTTATAATTCATTCCAAAAAGGGTTATAAACCAACATTGAGGTTGAAACTCCTCTAAATAATGTTCACACAATTCAAAAAATCAATGCCTTATGTCTATGACACTCTAATTTCCAATTTCCATGAGATACCACTTTGATTGTGTTAAATTTCTTTATGACTGTAGGACTGTGTTAGTTTTATTTTTGCTCATCCAAATATATGAAATCTATTTGAAAGACTATAAGACTTCATGATCATATTATAATCAACTCACCAACACATACATTTTAATGTTCACTCCAATACATGCATATACCTTCTCACAGATATGTATACTCAAAACTTTTGCTCATAAAAAATAGGGTTGTGTTGTTCAACATAAAATGTCCTTAGTAGAAAAATAACATAAAATGTTTAAATACTATTAAGGAAATGTTATTTCAAGTTAATAATTACTCATACATTCAAAAATCCCACCAAATATAATCTCCTCTTCCACAAGACTTTGACCTTCACTCAGATTTCAAGGCATAGTTTGTAAGAACACAGGGTATATAGTTTGTAATTTAAACATTAAAAGACTTTGAAACTCAAATGACAAATACTATAATCACCATAAAATAAAAGGTATTTTCAACTTACCATGCACACCAAGATCATAAAGAACTTGTCACTAATCATGTTTCACCATTGATCATGCACATTGTCAACTATATTTGCACATATTCAAGAAGATGTAGTGTATATTTGCTTTCTTATCTATAAATAATCAAAACTTGTCTTTATTCACTTTTTTGGGGTTATTTACATTCATCCTTTCAAATCATACCCCCTCCAACTCTCTTGAATCTGACTCTGTATACAAAACAAGACATGGATAAGACTCTTATTACCAAATAACCATCCTAACTAAATTCTAACTTATTTTGTACATTGAGAGGGTCCTCAACTAACTCAAATGCTAACATATGTATCAAATATGAGTTTAGGTATATGTGTTTTAACATCCTAAACTCCTCACTAAAGTCTAAACAACAAATTCAAAGTTGGACTCCTTGAAACAAGATTGAAGTCTCTATAAAAGTTCAAAAATTCAAATGAAAAACTTGGCAAGAAAGTCTAATACAACTCTAATTAAAAATTGACACAGAACTAGAAACTTAGAAAGACTCTTATAGATTTCTTATGACTTTGACCACCTTCTAAAGACTCAAACCATGTAAACTAGATCATTATTTACATTGGGTAGTGATGCTCTTGCATCACCTCATCATCCCTAATCATTATTTCATCATACCTCATCATTTATAATCACTCATTCCTCATCCCTCATCACCCCTAATCACTCCCTCATTAATACTCACTGTTTCAAATAATTTTAGCTTATGTTTCAAAAAAGTAAGAAAGAAACTAGATATGGGTATGGTAGAAAAACTTGTTTGGTTGTGTGCATGTTGATTAGATGATTGTAAAGAGATCCTCTTTAGCTTGGGAAGAATGATCTATATATAAAAAATTACTGAAGCAAATGGTTGGTTAGATAGATAGTTGGGTGGATTACCTAGCCTAGCTAGATCTGAGAAGCACAAGTTTCTTTGGAGGCTGTTAATCCATGCCTTCTGATATAATTAAGTTTAAGAATCAAAAGATAAAGTAATTGCATAAATGATAAAAGATAATAAAATTGAATACAAGAAATGTTTGATAAATAAATTGATGAAATTGACTAATTATAGCAATAAGTGGGCCAATACTAATGCTAAATAATTTGGGTATGGTTCAGTAAATAACACAAGGTTCTATGATCAGGCTGAGGAAAATAAAGTTAGATTTAGTTGAGGGTAAGTGGGTGAAAATATCTTGCTATTATTTTGTGCCACAGTGACCATCGATGGTTGAGGTGACCATCAACAGTTGCGGTGAGCATCAGCGGTTGGGGCAACCATTGATAGTTGGGATAGACCATCGATGGTTACTAAGGGTTGGGTTTAGGTAATAAAAGGCTGATTGATGATGTCTTAGAATAAGATTTTAAGAGGTTAGTTTGGGTTGGGCTGATTTTGAAGTACAAACAAAGTGAGTGAACAATTAAAACAAATATTTAGCTTGTTGGTGATTGATCAGATGAATGGTTGGGGTGGGGGATCCTAGAGTAATTTTGGTAGATTAATGGTACTTGGCTATTGACTAATGGATAGTAGCACTTTGAATCTCTATCATTATGGCTAGATCACTGGAAGAACACTTAAAAAAGAAACTCTAGATACAAAATCTCTTAATAGTTTTAATCCCTTTTTACCTTTTGCCTTTCTCTTTGTATAGGAAGGAAGGATAGGTGCAATAATATGTTAACAAGAGGTACAACTTGATGTCTAATTTTAGCTTTGATATGCATGGTCTTGCACATGAATTAGATAATCTAATTATAAAAAATAAGGTAGAGTTGAAGTTGGTGTTAGTGGTTCAAATGGGAATCTGACTATCAATGATCAGGGTAACCATCAGCAGTCGAGGGTCAAGGTCAAGTTAGGTTAAAAATATTGGTTCAACTAGTAGATCAAGATGACTAGAGTTAGGTCTGGTTATTGGTTGAAAGGTTAGAAGATCTTCAACATAAGGCAAATTGACTTCCTACATTTCTTCCAACTTCAACTGCACTCTACAGGTTGTTTCTACATCCTTGGCAAAATCAACCAAAGCCAAGAATCAAAAATCAAGATCTTAAAACATTTCCAGTGGGATAAACCCCAAATAGTCTCTCTTTGAAAATGGTAAAAGAGGAAATGACCCAAGTGACAAAGATGTCAAAGCCTCTACTAACTCAAACCTATATTTTGGCCATATGGAAAATTCCACCATTGCTTAAACCTAGGCTCTATCTATCATAACTAGTCAAAGATTAGAAGCAAATAGAAAGTCCAAGTCAAAATTGACTTTAACTCGATGACTCTATGCTAGAAAATCCATTCCCAACACCAACTTGATATCTATCACCACTTTAGAAGAGGAATTCCAAAAAACATTTGATAGATGCATCTTAGAGACCATTCCAACAAATCCCATCTCACAAATTTTGGCTTTGCCAAATACCAATGGCTAACCGATTGATTCCAAACAAAATGTGTCCATCTTTGCTACACCCCAAACTTGAACACCACCAGACCAAGAAGCTTATCAACTGTATTACCAAAATGTCACTCCAAAATCACCATAAGGCATAAATATCTAGAACATGAGAAAATAAATGACATAAATGCTTTGAATCATGAATGCTCCACATATTAGTGCCACCAAAAAAATCATTCTACCAACTTCAAATGACATCAACCTTCACACTTGGGAAAAGCTGAAGAATGATTACCCTAACAACTAATCACTTTCTCATGAATTCATAATCTTTTGGAAAAGATTTCAATTCATAAAAATGCTCTATATTAACAAATACAGAGACATCATTAGTTTGTTTAAAAAAAAAAATTTAAAGAAAATACCACAATATCAATATTAAAATTGCTTTTTTATATTATTTTAAAATAACAATCTAATATTGATATTTCTCAATTAAAAAACTAAACAAACTATATTATCAACATTGAAATTGTTTTTTTAGAAATAATATAATGTTGATATTTCTCAATTTAAAAATCAATCTGATCAAAAGACCGACAATCCTCTTAGCTCTTATTAACATTATCCATCCTTTCCTCCTCACACTGATCAATCGTTGCATTGGCCAAAAAATTGGCCACTTTATTAATTTCTTTGAAATAATAGTAAAAATATTGATTCAACATCAAGATAAAAAAAGGTAATCTGTAATAAAAATATAATGCAATTTTGATGAACTATATGATGTTCATATATATATATATATATATATACTCAAAAATGTCGAAGTCTAAGTATTTCCAACTCTTGCAAATACATCATGATAAAGATCCCTAAACAACACATTCAAATTACTGCATAAAGTAGTGGGCCAAGCTATCTAACATCTAGTACATGATAAACATCAACTATGTCATTTTTTTCAAATATTTTAGTGCCCACTGTGTGAAGGTTCCTTCTTTCTCTTTCACACGGACAACTCCATCTATTTTATCTTCATAAGCAAGGGGTATGTTACTTGTAACCTTTAAAATATTTACATTTGCATCTCTTGTTCCTTGTAATTTGACTCCATGTACAATATATAGTGAGTGAATCCACTCAATGCCCATAAAAACACCATCAAACGGATTCAACATCCCAACTTTATCCCCTTCTTGGAGTTTATCAATACATTTATGCAAAAACAAAAAAATAAACATTATATTGAGATATGAAACATTCAATAACACATAGATAAACATTTATAAGAAACTAGAAAATGATGATAGGAAACCTGAAACCATGCACCTGACATATTAAACAAAAATCAACTTCTCACTATTTGATATAGAATGGATATTATATATAAAAGGTGTTAATATGTTAGCAGTCATGTGCCATGAAGATGTGGATGCTACAAGGACAACAAGTGCCATTCCTCTAGTTGTTACGGGCTATTCTATAGTTGTTATGGGCACCTTTCTCACCATCAAGCACAACTTTATAGTGCCTACGAGCTCAACCTATAGTTGCTATAGGTACATCCCAACCCTTATATACACCTCTCAAGTAGATACAAGTTAATTCCTCACAAATGATGAGCTATGGCTTTGGCTATGGGTTATTGAGAAATTCATGGAAGACACCAAACAAGTTAGAAGAGGAGTGAAGAAAGATTAGAGAAAAAATTTCAAACATTGCTAAGGAATGACCATACCCCTAAATAACAAAGTAAGTGCTAAAACAAAGGCATACACTTCCAATATCCATTAAGAGTGTTGTAGACCAGAATTTATGACTATAGGGATACAAAAGAACTGTTCTTAGCTTCTAGTCACTTCATGAAAAATAATTTACTCTACCAATAAGAGAGATCTAGGATCTTTTCTGGAGCACAGGTCCCAAGTTTGATAAACCAGTTGATTGTCAAATTAAAAGTTCACTAAACAAAGAATCCATCAACAAACATCCTCATTTATTGGGAGTAATTTAGAAGAGAAACAAGCCATTAGTAATCTCATATAGAGGAGATCAAGAGAAACAAATGCCATCACCCACCCTCCTCCATGATTATAAAGGATTTGACTTGGATAAAAAACAAAGATCTATAGCAACCACCTTGTGGAAGGATGGTAATAGTCTCTCATACCACTACAAGACTACTACTCCAGTGCTTTACAGATCATCATGATTACATGTAGGTTGTTGAGTGCATAATTAAAGGATAAAACACAATGATCACATAATTACCCAAGGGTAACAATACAACAAAATCATGACTACCAGGGTAATAATTGCATGAGGAAACAACAAGCTAAGCTTCCATTTGGATAAACACTCACATGTAGATTTCATATACCACAACACTAGGAACAAACATTTATAAAGGTATGCTGTATCTTTTAGTCATATAAAATCACTTTATTTTTTAAATATAGCATGCATTATATTAAAAATCATATTTAATCATTAAAACATCATTTATCGAGTCTTGTCATGAGATATGCTAACTCACCACTCAAAACCCTCATTATGACCCCGTCTTATCTTTTTGCATCCTACACATACCACATCACTTGGGGATAAGTGACATTTCACATGGGAGGGGTGGGAAGAATGCTACACACAATCAATCACATGATAATCTATGCATGCAGATTGAAATCCCATGATTTGCCATAACTACACCCATATCCAATTAGGGAAAATAATCAATTTATTATTTTCCACTTCAAAATCATAGCTCATTCACAAAAATATCTAAGCAAGACATTGCTATATCTTGTAACCAAAATTGCCATTATTAAAGAAATTTGCTTCACTACAGGCAATAATCTAAAGGTAAAATTGGGTGTTTTGAAGAGATATCCATTTGAAAAATTTGATAGAAAGATAAACTAGCCAGAATGGGAGGTTTAGTAGTGAGAAGGGAACCCTCAAACCACATGTAGTTATAAGGAGACCCAGACAACTAGGCCATCTTCAGTAGGGCTGGATGGGCTACCTATTTTGAGAAACTACAACATTTTTCAAAACCTCTCACTAGAGAATTTGTAGGAGAATATGCGACAGTATTTGGCACAATATTTAGCAACTGTAGAGTTAGGACCTATGCATTTCTCCTATTCTATTTAACAACATTACACCTAATTTTTTTGATATTCCTACATGCCTAATATTGTAGAGATAGGAAACCTGAAACCATGCACCTAACATATTAAACAAAAATTAACTTCCCACTATTTGAAATCCATGTATGCACTCTATTACAAACTAAGATCTAAGCTTCCATATGTAATTTATATGTTCTCCCTTATTTCCATAATCTATGTATACTAGCTAATTACACTTCACTACTATTCTAACCAACTTCTATCACATAGGTAATGATTACCCTTATTTACATAATAAAACAACCATTAATTACTTGAATAGTACTTACATGTGGTTTCATATCACTCACCTCAATTTCAACACCACTACTACTATGAATATCATGCACATGCTCGTCGAGTTCAACATAATCACTATCAACATTGACATGAAGTTGTGCTGCTTTACAAAGAGCTCTATTGATAGGGACTTTTTCTTTTCATTCTGCTTGCATATAATTGATCTGTATGTGGTTTAATCATCATGCAAAAATTAATATAAGTCAAGTAAAGAATTCAAAAGCTATAGATTTTTGTCCAAAAGAACATTTTAAGCATGAAGCATGACAAAACATTGGGAAAGATTGACTTACAACTTAAAGAATGCAAAAGCTATAAATTTTTATCCAAAAGAAGAATGACAAAACATTATGATAGATAAAATTACAACTTAAAGAATGCAAAATCTATAATTTTTTTTCCAAAAGAACATTTTAAGCATGAAAAATGATAAAACATTGTGATAGATAACTAACAACAACTATTATATTACCTCAACTTCAACATAACTATGACTGTGCTGCACATTCTTATCTAGTTCATCATGATCACTATCAATATCGATAACTCTGTTGACATCAAGGCATTTTCATTTTCGTGCTACTTTATAAAATTTCTCTACATGTGGTTTAAACATCATGCAAAAAAAATATACAAAGCATTTAATAGTCAAGTAAAGAATGCAAGTTATAAATTTGTCCAAAATAACATTTTCTAGATCACTCCAATGATAAAGAAATTGGGTTGGATTCTCCTACGATTAGATTTAAATCTACATATTAAGAGGCATTTATATAGATAATTTACAAACAAGAAGAAATGAGATCAATAGAGCCTCTTACCTCATCTGAATCCATGGAATTATGCCCATTCCATGTAGAAACTATAGGCTTAATGGAGGCAACCAATTGTAAAACTTTCTCAGTGAGACTGTATATGCAACTCATTACATGTTGTTACCCTTCATTTGAGTTGATATTATTTGGAGAGGCTCTTGCTAGGCATATAACAAATGGTTTTGAAATCTCTATTGACGAACTATATTTCCACTTCATCATACTCTTAGATTTACTAGGATTTAGTATTGCCATATAATTGACAATATCTTCTACACCTGCTTCTCTATTACTATGTTCCACCTAAAATACAATGTCAATTTCAACATATAGTCAGTTCAATAAAAAATCAAAATAAATAACACAATTTAAATTGAACTAAGAAGCCATACACTTACTCCAAATTTGTCCATTTTGGCCTGTAACCCACCTCGGCCAAATGTATATCTAGCCCTCACATTATCTCTTGCTCTCTTGCCTTTGTTACTCTTTATCAAATATTATTTGGAATGCATATTTTCTTTCAATGCCTTCCACTATTTGGGAGATAGAGTGGAGTCTAACCTCTCTTTTCCATACATGATTGTTTTTCTATAATTATATCTAAAATTATTCATCAAAAGTCTCATCTTTTGCTAGTAATATTTTCTAGAGATTTGTCCACTAGTAGTCTCAAAATCATTTTCCATTTTTTTTATAACATTTTTTATAATTCATGGATCTTGCTCTAAAAAATTTGATTTGCAAATATCTAAATGGGCCCTAAATTTTACACCTAACTCAGAGGCCCACCTTACAACATTTGGCCCAATGGCCTCACCATCTCTCGATACCTCAACCAAGAATGGCTTCTTGCCTTCTAATTTTATTTCTTTTGCATTCCTCTATATATATCTGTACAAATATTGACTCAATCTTTGTCTTTTGAAAAAAGTAGACACATCTTCTATTAAACCACTACTAATATTTTTGACTAATCGACTAGTTCCATCAAAAGTTGTAGATGCAATAGGTGCACTCTGAGGCACACCAAATGCAAGTGATCTCTCTTCATGACTTTCATTAACTAGAACTTCATGATACTTAGCCACATCAGGTGTGGCATGAGTAGGTAGATCATTACTGTTATCCATAGATTTGTCTTTAAATACATCCTTTAATCTTAAATAAATCATCTAAAGACTTAATGCTCCTTTGCTCTCATGTTTTTTAATAATATCTCTTAGACTTTGTGCTAAGAGATCATCACAGCATTGCACATCACTATGTGCTATATCAGGATGCACATCACCATGTGCTATATCAGGATACACATCATCAGAACTATTATTTTCACTAATTATATTTGTTGAATCACAAATGCGTTGGCTTCTATGAGATGATGAAATTGTATCTTTTCTTTCCTTTTGTTGTTTCTCCACATTTTCTTTACACTCTTTTTCTTGCCAATAAAACAAAAAAAATCATATTATGTATTATATACATAAGGATCTTGTCTATAAAATTTCATTAAAAACTATTAAACAAATAATATACTACTTAGTGGATTTACAACTTCCCTGTTTGTCAAATCAAGACGTGATAAATATTTATTATTCTTGGCCACATTTTCTCTACGAAAGTGCTCATAATCTGTCACTAAAATTTTATCATTATGATCACTATCATCTAATTTTCACCTTAAAGTATTTTCCTCATTTCCTGAAGTCCATATAAAGAATAATGTATAAATCAACAACTTGAATCAGTAGAACAATAGTGGAATATGAGTTTGAATCTCATAATTTGGACATTGAATGGGCTTTTGATTTTAGAACAAACTCATTAAAAGTGACAATTTCTAAGGGATTAGAAACATATGTGTTCAATATTCAAGAAATGGTTGCTAAGGAAATAAAATGTAAAACCCTAGAATGATCATAAGATAGCAAGATAACATTCATTAATTCACTTCAACAAACAATTGAAACTAGAATTTGGCCACCAATTATAACTTCATTATATTGATCTTCAAAAATATTTTACAATACGTGTCAAAATTTTATCCTAACTGATTCACCTACTGATGATTGTCATTCAGTCTTGGTTTCCATTTTATAGGTGAGTAAGGGAAGTGATAAGCTTTAGACTATTACATGTCAAAAAATGTCTTTTTAGTTACCCAATTTTAACATAAATAAAAAAGTCTTAATTGTCATTGTTTATATAGGATTACATAAAAGTAATAAAAGATGAGAAATGATCAGATGTTTAAGTCTAGAGCACTCACAAGATACCAAAGTATGTAAGTCATCATAAAGTACTCATGATCATTCAAATCTAGTAAGGTCCTCTCTCCATGATAGTATCTCCAAGGATTGGTACTTCACTGCAAGGCCTATTCTTCTGGGGGAGCTAGATATGTCTACTCCCATTGGTAAAATATGTAATCATGAGGCCATTTATACTCCTATATTTTTTATGTGTTGGCCAAGTGACTCTTCCATTTGTTGTCTAATAACCCTCTGGTGCCCATGATAAATTTTGAGTATCCAACATCTAGTGCAACTATTCCATCCAAGGTTAAATTGAGGCTATGAAGATTTATCTCACCATCTTTCTGTAAATGAGTGATGCAGTTGGGAACAATTTGGATAAAATCATCTATTCAATCATTGGAGCCTTTCATTTGATCATCATCCTTTAGTATCTATTTTAGTATTTTTTATGCTTTTTCAATGTGGTCTAATTAGCTACTAAAAACAAAGTATAAGCAGGGTTTTTAACATTACCTAGAGATATGGAAGGTTGGTTGCGTATTGTTGATCAAGCTTTGTGGGAAATCCTCTTTGGTTGGGGAAGAATGACCTATAATACACTACACTTAAACAAAAATGGGATTAAAAGAGACATGAGTTGGTTACCAGTCTCAAGAAGTGACACACTTTCTCAGATGGATGTTAGCCCACTGTTTTCAATTAAGAAAGATAATAAAGATAAAAAGATAAAGATTACAAGATATAAATGATGTAAAATATAATTTGATAAAGATAAATGATTATGGATTATTCAAGATAACATATAAAATATACAATATAATAGATGCAGGTATAAACAACACGAAAATACAACTTAATAAAGACTAGATAAATGCAGACTATCTATGATTAAAAGATAAGATAAATAGATTATTCAAGGACAAGATGTATAAATGCTTTACTAAGTTTTAGTAATGGATATCAATAGATTAGGAGAGATATTTAGAAAATAGAATGCAGATTATGCAAAATTTAGGGATTGAGAATGTTATGAAAATAGATTGTAAGAATGTTTTTGATAGTTTAGCAAGGATCGATGATGATCTTGATCGACATCGATTCAGATGGATCGACGTCGATTCTGTGTAAAATGCTAAAATTTAAAAATAGACTATAATAATGTCTTATATTATTGATAAAACAATAAAAATCAAATGTAAAACATACACAGAAGATTGTAGATTGGAAATGTAAATAAATTGAAATGTAATTCTAACCTTTATGGCCAAAAATCAAACTTGACAAGATGAGATAAAGAACCTTCAAAATTCTTTGATAATCTCTCCAATAGAGGTTCCACAAGATAGCATGTTGTTGATAAAGTTTGTACACTGGTTGTAATGAAATTTTGGTAGAGTTTCAAATTTTAAAAGCATAGTCACCATCCTCTCAAGCTATGGAGGTCTATTGTGTATATATGAATTGACATCGATTTGGGAGAATCAACATTGATTATGGAGGATTGATGTCGATCAACCCAATTTAGTTAAAAGTTGGCTTAGGTTGTTTCAAACCACGTACCAAACTAAGTGAATGTAACACTAAGTTATTTACATAGGTTTTTAATGAGGGTAAGTTGTTGGAAGGGTTGTTATAGATGGGAATAGGTTTTGTTTTGTTTTTATTTGTTTTTAGGATATTTGGTTGTTTAAAAGATTTTGGGTGGTTAGGGATGGTAAACGGTAATTAATAGGAATAATTACCATGGGTAAATAGGGGGTATATACATAAAATTAACATTTAAGTATAAGAAAATGTCCATAATTAAATTTCAACTTATACTTTAAGTTATATTTTATGTATATACTTTCAGGGTGTTTGAGAGTGGTTTTGGACCTTTAGGAGTTAAGATGCAAAGTATAGATTTTTGAAGGGTTCAACCACATTTAAGACTTAGCTTATTTCAAGGTTTTAAGATTATGGTGCAAATTTATAGCATCTACATTTGATTATTAAAGTGATAGCCTAAAAAATGGTAGAATAGGGCAAAGGTGCTAAATTCTGGCATCTACAGTAGCTTAGGCATGGACCACTACTTTAGTGTGTGAAATGAATCCATTATTGCCTTGATCTTTTAGTCTTCTCCAGATATATATTAAAAATTCATCTATGACCATTCAGACCATTTGCTCAGTAGGCTTTAAAGCTATGGGGGCCTCAACACTCCTTTGTCAAATTCTACACAAATTTATTAAGGTGTGATGTATAGGTTAACATTTCTTGAATAAGGGGTCCAATATAGGTACATGTGCCTTCATCTGATCAACTGATTGTGATAAGGAGACATAACATTCATACACATTTTCCAATTATCCATAATTAGTTTAACCCTATGCTCCAAGATCTTTTCCAATACCCTAAGGGTTTGTCTCTTTGCTCCTTCCTTTGTTTCTTCATTAGTATTTTTCAACTTCTTAATTTCTTATTTTAGCACATTTACTTGTTCAATAGTGATTGCACCTGTATTAGTCTGGATGGCAGGGGGCTATTTTACTATTTATTCTATGCTTTGGGAAGGACTTGCTCCCTTCAACTGCTTTTTCAATTTCACATTTTCTATGAATAACCTATTCAATTCATCATTCAAATCATTTTGTGCTCTCATATTCTACCAATCTAAGCTCCATACCTTTAACAACAACCCTATTGAACATTACTGAGTGCATTGCCATAATAACTACCTCCAATGTTAATGTGTCTTGAAGTATCTTTGCCATGGTAGTCCCTCTCATTTATTGTACAACATCAAGAAATCTTGGTTTTTTTGTTCTTTTTTGCTTTGTCCAAAAGGCTAGGGTTTCAATTCTTGAATTGTAACCTATGCCACTCATTCCCTCATCTGAATTGAATTCAAAAATCAACATGGGATATTTTTGGACTCTTAATTGATCTAGTAAGAATATATTTTTTAGCTCCATCCCAAAATGATTAGTATGTTTCTCTCCAATACCAATTCTTTGGCCTCCTATGGGCTGATATTGATTTCATTGATCCTAAGCTCCTCAAAGGTCTAAGCAACAACTTGATCATGTTGGGAATTTTTAGTACCCATCTTATTAATCTGGAGTCTCTCCTCAAATTTTCTCATTTTAACCTTGATCCAAAAATATTTAAACTCAGGGGTCTAGATAAATTCATGATTGTCAATAAACATAAGAGCAGTGACCACTCTTTCATCACCATGCATCTCCTGATCATTATGTGCTACACACCCACCCTTTCTTTTGGTCTGTGAGCCTCAGTTACAAGTTCAAGGAGTGGTTGATCCACTTCATCATCATCTTTCAAATTCATTATCACATTGGCTCCCTCCTCTGTATCCCCCACCTCTTCACTTAATTCATATGACAATAAGCAGGGTACTTCCTGTGTCTTTTGTTTCTTTGGCTCTAGTTACACTGGAGGTGATTTTGATTGTACTATAATAGTGTCTAAAAGGGGTTTTGCAATCAAAACACCACTTGGACTTTTTATGGGCAACTTGGTGGGTTTTGGAGATTGCCCCTCAGGGTCTTTTTATATCTGAACATACAACCTTTCAAAGTTGTCAATTATCAAATTTATCCTCTTAAGAGGATCCCCTTCTTCCACATAAAAACCTAAGAATTCAGTGTCTCTCTTCTTTTTCTCTTCCTCAAATATTTTTATGACTTCCCATTTCCTTTTCCTCTGAAACACTTCATGAGGGGTAAGGCAATTTCTTATTACATATTCTTCATAATCAACCTCATTGGTAATCCAACTCTAGTGAGTAGTGTTTGCCTTACAAAGTTTATATGTACTTCGAGGTCAAAGACCCTTTCCCCTCATGACTTAAAATAATAATTTACCTTCAAATAACTTTGTATCTCTTCTAGAGTATCAAACCTAATAGACAATTTCCCACATATAATTAAGTCAGACAAAAATGTCCCTTTTTTCTGCCTCTTCATAACATCCTGCTTCATCCATAGCATTTGCCAAATAAATTCTAAAAATGTAATTCGAAGGGAAACAAACTTAGGTATAATGTGTGGGGCTTGAGGACACCCATAAATTGTTATCACTATTTGGTCTTCTTGAAAGAACCAATCACCAAAATTATGGGTATGTCCCTGTTCTGGCTTCAATGCTAAGGGTCTTAATACTTCTTTGATTTCAATGGTCTATGTTGGTGAAATGTGACCAAGAGTGGCCATGACCCTTACTACAAAATCATGATGAAATGTCACATAATCATTACTCCTAAATTTGTTATCCCAGATGTAACACCAATGTTGCATGGGTAACCTGTTTCCTTGTTGGTCAGTCATCCCCAAGCACATCCTCTTAGTCCATTTATATCTGTTCTGATGTAATATTAAATGACATAGTAAGGAATAATTTATAAAAGTGATAAGGGCCACATTTTCTCTCACTTGTAATAATCCCTCATATATCCCTTTCTCAATTAGAGCAGCAAAATCATACTCAACATTCAATTCAAGGTTTTGAATCCTCATTGCCATCATCATGAGATTGATTGGCATCTTCTCCTGAGCACCAATCCCAAATACTTGGCACAAAGAAAAATAAGTTATTTTAATATAGACTTGAAAGTCTTCCATGGCAAATAAGTCATTATTGGAAGGGGAAATAGTTATCCTTTTATTGTTTGCATCCCTTTTCATGTGCAGAGGTAGTTTATCACTCCTATAGGGTTTTCTCATTCTCATATAGTCTTCCTCACTTTTATCTAGGTCAATCTTGGTGATGTCTTGCTTATTCAACATGAAACACTCTACAATTGTTGCTTTAGTCAATACCACTAATGGTGAGCCATCTGACATTCTTACAGGGCTAGTCACTAGGTGGTAATATTGTGCCAATACTCTGATAAAATTAACATCTATGAATACATTAGGACTATTAGTTTGGCCAAGTCTAAGGCCCAAGGATTCAAAACTAGAATCTTACCATCCCTTTTATCATAGAACTACCAAAACAAATCCCACCCTGAGATAGGAATAATTGGGTTTGTGCATCTGTGAGCTATATCTATAAACAGATTTTTGAATCCCTTGTTTGTTGAATTGGGTAACACATCAAGTATGGACTATTGTAAAGTTATCTTTTTCATTTCAGAGGCTATGGCTTCTTCCTTCTTACTCATAAGTTCACTTCTTTTGGGTGGCATGATGAAGAATTTACTCCTACTTGATTTCTTTAAATGTCTACTTGTAGAATTGAGAAAATTTAGTTCTTATACACTTGTTATAGAGGGTTTCTGTGAACTTACTTGGTGAAATAATAGCTATAAAGTCTTCTTCCTTGAACTCCCTTACCTTTGGTATGCTGAGTTATGTGAATGATTGTAAAAATGGCATCAAATCCCAAGTATATTTGCTGATAAACGCGGTCACCTCTCTATTAATGTTAATTCATGTAAAATATTTTATAATCCATCCATATTTCAAGTTTGAGTACATGCCTATGATCTTGGGAAATCAAACAGTTCATGTTTAGAGGTATAATCATTGCCACTAACAATTTAAATTCTTTGATAGATTGTACTGAAGTACCGCTTTGTCATATCAAGACCACTATCAGGGTAGTGGTATGGTAGAGTTAACATTGTACTCTCCTTGCTATACCACACATTTTCACTTTGCTTACTGTGGGATAGTGGGTCAGACAGTCTCAGACTGCCACCATGTGGACACCTCTTTAGACTCTTATGAGATGGTGGGTTAATTCTAGCGGTTGAGTGATTGTTCACCACCATACCGTAGTGTCACTGTTTACCTCTTGCAGGGCTGAAATTTACTTTAGTTATTATCATGTTCTCACCACCACCCTAAGCTATTCATATTTGGTTGACATGGTATTGCAGTAAGCATATGTAATTAACTTATATGTCTCGCCATCCCACACATACCTCTATTGATTGCTGTGGTAGTGTGGTATTAGATTTTTTATGTATTTTAGGTGAGAATATAGGGGTTTATATGAATTTAGTATTTTTAATATCATTTTATTGAAAATATTGAACAGTTTTTTAATTTTTTAGTCTCTTAGTTTTAGTTTTTAGTACTAGTCAAACCTAAGAGATCATTTCTTTATTTGTAATGAGGAGGCTTAGTCAGGTAGAGAGACTTTTAGCATAAGAATCAAGGCTTTAGTGATTGGGCTCAATGCTAGTTATGATAATGAAACTAGGAAAATTTTGGAAGTTCTAACATAGGGGTTGTCATTTTTCAATTTTTTTTCGAAGTATGGAACCCATGTACCTTAAGGATTTTGGTCTTATAAGTTGTCATTGACCTCTTGTTCTGGTTCCATTCTTTTAAAGTTCTCGCACTACAAGTTGATGAGTAGATTTAAGCTAGGGGGTTAATTGACCAACACCTTTGCCATTGATTTCAAAGGGGGAAAATTGAAGCAATAAAACATAACATGATCTAGAACAACATGATAGTACTAAAGTTAGGGGAAGCATAACAGTAATGGGGAGCATGATAGGGAATTCTACTTGTCTTTTCACATAAATTATTTAATAGTATAGGTTAAATATTTTGTTCACCTAATGTTAAGATATCTATATATACTATTAAATCATAGATGTTCATTATTGTTTCCTTCACATAAGCATATTCAATGCATGTGGAGGCTAGAAGATATATTACAAACTAAAGCTATCCAAATATCATAGAAATAACTATAATTTATTTCCAATATTTTAAAGAGTTGTTTACTTTCACAGGTATCTTGTTGCATTATTTGATACCTTTAGACTTTGCTTGCTTCTTTTCATATCTAGCAGTTCTAGAAAAGTTAGAAAAGTCTAGCATCTAGAAAAAAATAAGACACACAAGAAATTATATTTTGACTAAACAAAATTAATTTCAACCAAAGTAAGAAAACTAAGAAGAATGATTGAACCTAATTTTAAATGCACTTCAAATTAGTAGTGAACATCTCAAGTTTTGTATACAATATACCAATAGAATAATGATGATTACATTCAAAAATGTATTAGTAAAAAAATAGTGAATAAACACACCTATACTTAGATATTTATTACATTCAATAACAAATTACACCATACATATAACCAAAGTTTAGGTGACAAGCTAACAAGTTAAAATGATAGGCTAGTTAAGGTGAGAAAACATCATCATAACCATCTGCATTACCAACAAGATTAGAATCCTGATCACTCGTGTTTGCATCTACTTGATTTTCTTTCTTATCCTCAATTGTGACCTGTAATACATTTTCTCTCCCAATCTATTTGTTGGTAATAAAAATAACTTCTTTAAACACTCCATCATCATCTTCATCCACTTATTCAAATGTTTCTTGTAAATTAACATATTGCCCACTAGGCATTATATTGATAACTTCCATAAATTTTCATTTTGAATGAGACTCTGTTTGAATGACATACGACCATTTTGGACTTCTTACATCATCAATTAGAAATGATTGGTTAATTTGAAGAGGGGAACATATAACTCATTCATCTCTAAAAGAAAAATAGGCTACCCTAATGATTAGGGGTGAATTTGTTGATTCATAAGCTATAATAGAGGAATGGATTAATTTTATGAATCTATTGATACAATTTTATCATAGTAACTACAGGGTTTCACCTATAGGTTACCTATAACAACTGCCAAGCTACAGGCTTTCTACTTACAGGTTTCCCATAACAACTACAAGTTTTCATCTATAGGTTTTTGGTAGCAACTGCAAACTTTCACCTATAGGATCCCATATCTACTACATAAAACCAATTATTACTGTAATAATAAGTAATTAGTTTTTAAAGACACTGTAGAGTAAAAAATACTCTACGTCCCATTCTATTTTTCAGTCACGTGCCACATAATTTTGTTCCTGCATACTTTGGTCCGAGATGGCAAAGTTTTGAAATAGAGCATGGGCACTATTTTCCTTTTGTTTCATTTTTGTCTAAGTGTCGAAATCAAGCGGAAGCTACCAAGTGTCATCCTTCGAGGCACCTTTCATATTTTCTATGAGTTGGTTGAAATGTGCCATGTATCTCATAGCAACTCAGTGGAACGTGCCAAGTGTCAGCATTAGCATTTTCATATCGGTACCCGCATTTCATCTCTTTTCAGCAAAAGGTTTTAACAAGCTAAGTATCAAGGGTAGAAAGTGACAAGTGGCAATCACAGAAGGTCTCAATTTTGCTTTTCTAAAAGCAACAAAAGATGCCACGTACTCCAACAGAAGAGAGTGGAAGCCACCACGTGTCGCAATCTGAATTATCTTCATTTTTGCTTCACTGATATAGTAAAGACCGTGGTGGGTCTTAAATGTTGTTTTTAAAGCAAGTAGAAGCCGCCAGGTGTCACTGTCCATGTAAATATGAAATGAGACCTGTTTGTTTCTATGGTATAAATAGAATAAAGTGGAGACCACCACATGTCATATTTTGTAGGTTTCTAAAAAGGTAGCTAAAAGAAGCGGAGACCACCACGTAACCCTAGATGAGTAAAGCAGAGATTGCCACGTGCCTTTTGATGAAGTAGCAGAGTTTGCCACATGTCCCTATGCTCCTTTTAAAAGTTACTCAGGTAAGAAATGCTGTGAGTCTTATTTTCTTTTAAACTATTGAAGTTTTGAGGTAGCAAATTGAGACAAGTGTCAAAGGTGGAACGCTCATAAGCAAAGATACAAAAAGAGTATAAGTTATGTGAAAAGTGCCCCATGTCTTCGATAGGTGCTGCGAAACCTGCTAAGCTTCATCCTCTGGTGTCTCCTAAAGTAATAAGAGAGTTTTCAAGAAATTGGCTAAGTGTTACTTAGCGTTTAAGAGAAGAGAGCATCCTGCAATCTATTTCTGCTAATGAACTGCCAGAAGACAAAGCATTTCATGATCTATAAAATATCTTTTGTTAGACACTTCCAGTTTTGTTAGATTTCAGTTGGGCCGTTAGATTGGGATCAAGCAGACAATCCGAAGTGAATCCAAGGCTATAAATAAGGGTGCAAAGATCACCAAAATAATAATCAGATACCAGAGAGAATTATTGTAAAGAGTTTAGACTTTCTAGAGCTGTGACTAGGAATATCATTTGCTTTTGTTCTATCTTCTTCAGGTTGAAAGGTTTATGTAACTGTGCATGTTTTTGTGCCTCTTGTGTGACTAGAAAATTCAAATAAGAAGATTGAACTCTATGCCTTTGTTGACATTTTATATATCATTGCAAAAGTAGTCTATGCTGTGAGCCTCTGTTTCTATTATTTCCATCGTTTACATTGATCATGCACTTGTTTGCTCTTAAATGTAAATGAATCTTACATATAGTCTCACTGTGCTCAGGATTAAGGTCGAATTACATTCAGGCGCATCACCATAGTTAGATTTTCTTTCTTGCATTTGTATTTCTGTTAAAATTCCTGTCCCTTTTCCCAGTATACACTTGATATAAAGAAGAACCAGCTTCTCAAAAATTTGGAGGTTGTTTCAAGTCGCAAGCCCCCATCTTGAAACTTCCCATTATTGGTGTTAGAACAAGCACAATTTTAAATCATCAATAGTTTTTGGCACGCCCTGTGGGACCAATCTTGAAGTTTATTTTAAGATCGTATGAACTAGAGAGCTACAAGGAGTCATAGCTGTGGACCAGTGACCATATCACAATTTGCTATAAATCCAAGTATTCTTTTGCCACCTTTGGTAACTAGTCCAAGAAGAAGAGTCAACCAGTTTATACCAATACCAAGAGCAAATATGGGAGCCCCTATACCCCCAAGAAATTATGCAAGCTGGAACACTGGTAGTCCATTGATTCTTCCAACACCCCCAGCCACTTGGGACCCTATCCCAGTGAATGCCTTAAAAGCTCTACCCAAATTTAGTGGGTAAGACTTTAAAACACATGAGGAACATCTGCAGGATGTATCAGATGTTTGTGCTATACATGTTGTCACACATCAAAATATAGCCATAAGATTATTAGCCACTTCTTTTAAAGGGAAGGCTCTAGAATGGTATCAGTCTTTGACCCCAAATACCATATCTACATGAGATCAACTCAGAGATATTTTCTTTGAAAGATTTGAAGAGAAGGGTGATAAGTCTTCTTTGTTATAGCAATTAATTACCATTCAAAGGGCACCACAAGAAGCCATGACTGACTTCAATTCTAGATTTCAAAAGACTTGGGAAAGAATCCCTGCTACAGTTAGACCATTACTAGGTATGGCTATAGTATTTTATCTTAAGGCTTTGAATTCAGATATATCTGTTATGATTCAGTCACTTGGAGGACACACTTTGCCTGAGGCTTATGACTATGCGGTCAGAGCTGAGAATAATTTGATAGATGCTGAAAAGTTACCTCCAAGGCCTCCCATGCCCATGTTCCCAAAAATTTCCTTACCATTACCTCAAGAAGCCCCTAAATCTATAGCCCCACCTGTGTCTATGTACACCTATCCTCAATCATCTACTAAATAAATTGTCACCACTCAGTCATCTGAGTTGGATGATATCAAGAATATCCTAAGGACATTTTTTAATGAGCTGATTAATATAAAAAGATAGCAGAATACTTTCCCTAAGCCTCTATATCAAGGATATCAAGGAAATAGATTTTCATCTCAGCCAAACCAATACCAGGGTCCTCCAAGACAAACTAACCATCCGCCAACAAACCAATTAGTTGCAGTCCCCACACCCTCACAGACTATTCCTCCCAATTTAAATAGGGAGATTGTTCTAGGGAAAAATAACTATGTGGATAACACTAATGCCTAGTGTTTTCCTTGCAATAATGCTCATACACCTAGAGATTGTCCTATGGGTAATCTACAATAAAAGGTGGTAGAGCAAAGAACAATGGATGGTCAGTTTGTAAGTTCCAGTGACAATCAAGCCTACCAATCTGCTGATATGTAGAATTCAGTCTTAATGGCTTAGATGCAAGGGATGTCTTTGCAACAAGAGGAAGAAATAGCCCCAGAATATGATTTGTTCTCATGGGTTGAAGATGAAGAATTAGTATTTTTGAATAAAGCTTCTATTTCCAAGATACTAGTGGCGCAAACAAACTACTGTACTAGATCAAAGAGAAGAATGCTGGAACCGCCTGAAGTTGTGAACAATGAAGCTATAGAGAATCCTTCATTTCAAGGTCATCAACACACAACTATTAGACAAGAAATGCTTTAGCCAGTGTAGAATCAAGATGTTCCTAAACAAGTTAAAGGAAAGACAAGATATCCTAATCTTCCAAGAATTCAAACTTTGGGGTCAATAAATGTGGTTGATCAATTGAATATGACCCCCACACAAGTATCAATTTGGGACATGTTAGCTATTCCTGAACAAAGGACATTATTACAAGAAGCTATTCAAAATTAAGTAATGTCTAAATGTACTGAAGGAACTATTGATAAAAGAAATCTCAAAGATACAGTTCATCTGCAGATAATAGCCTTAGTGAACGATTCATCAGAGGTAAGCAAATCCAAACCGAATTCCTTTTATTTCACTAAGATAGATGACTGGACTAAGCATAATAAAAAAAGAAAATAACCAGTTGTTAGCTATGATGCATAGTGACCCATATGAAAATTATAACTCTACTGGTCTGGGCACTTATGCTATTTTTGATGAAGACCATGAAATCCCAAATGTTTTAAGGGAAGAGACACCAAATACTCAAAAATCTGAAAAAGATTCAGAAATCTGGACTTTAAATTTTGATGGGGCTAGAAGTAAAAATGGTGCTGGAGCAAGAATTTGTCTTACTGCTCCAAATGGTGAATTTTTTTAAGGGCTATCCATTTTCAATTTACTTGTACTAATAATGATGCTGAGTATGAATCTTTAGTACATGGGTTCCTATTAGCCAAGAAAAAGGGAATAAAGAATCTAATAGTAAAAGGAGATTCAGAATTAGTAGTAAAGCAAATTAGAGAAAAGGCAATAACAAAGAATGTCAGAATGAGATCCTATAAACACAAAATTTGGGACTTAATAGAAGATTTTAAAGCTTTTAATATTGAAGTAGTTCCTAGGATTCAAACTTCTAAAGCTGATAGGATGGCACATATTGGTTCACAGTTTGATCCAGCAACTGGCCTATTAGTTAACGATGAGTCAGTAAAGGTTATAGTAAGGCCAACTATCCCTAATCATGATGAGAATTAGCAAGTATTTGAGAATGATTTTCAAGTAATCTCATTCTTGCAACAATCAGGGGAATTTGATGATCAATTGCAACCAAATATTGAAGAGGCATATGGGGATCAAATTATATAATTAAAGAATAATAAGCTTCCCAAAGGTTTAATCACTTTAGAGAGCCTTTTTGATCTAGAAGATGTAAGCCTGGAGAAGAAAAGGTTCCAAGCAAACAAAGCAGACTATTCTGAAATAGAGGTGAGTGAACGAAAAAAATTAAAAGTTGGAAATTCTGCAACTCAAGAAGAAAAGGAAAGGCTAATTGAATTATGCAAAAAATATAACAGAGTCATAGCCTAGAGCTATGAAGACCTTCATGGATATAATAGAGACATCATTCAACACACAATAGAACTGACTGAAAGATATAAGCCCGTCAGATAGAAAAAGAGGCTAGTGAATCCAAGGATTGAGCCTCTAATGGTGGATGAGTTGTTAAAACTTTTAGATTCTAAAATAATTTTTCCAATTAAACACTCAACCTAGATATCAAATATGGTACCAGTTAGGAAAAAGAATGGTGATATAAGACTTTATGTAGATTTTAGAGATCTAAACAAAGAGTCTTTGAAGGATCACTATCCCTTGCCCTCCATGGAACAAATTCTACAAACGGTTGCTGGATCAGAGATATTTTCTTTGCTAGATGGTTTCTCTGGATACAATCAAATTTGGTTGGCTAAAGAAGACTAATACAAGACTGCTTTTGCTACTAAGTGGGGAACATTTTCATACGCTAAGATGCCATTTGGCCTATCAAATGCTAGAGCCACTTTTCAGAGAGCTATGGATGTTGCATTTGGGGAATTGATAAATAAAATCATCTTGATTTATCTTGATGATCTTACTATTTTTTCAAAGAATGCTGCTGATCATTTTGATCATTTAGAAGCTGTGTTTAAAAAATGTCAAGAATTTGGAATATCCTTGAATCCTAAGAAATGTATCTTTGTTGTCCCTTAAGGCAAATTATTGGGACATATAGTATCTAAAGCAGGAGTTTCCATAGACCCAGAAAAAGTGGCAACTATAATGAACTTACCTCTTTTAGTAAATAAGAAAGCAATTCAATCTTTCTTGGGAAGGATTAATTTTGTCAGTCAGTTCATATCTGACTTTACAGGCTTAGTAAGACCAATGACACTTTTGCTGAAAAAAGACCTAATTTTCAAGTGGACTACAGAAGGAAGGTAAGCCTTTGAAGAGGTCAAGAAAGCTATCTCAACAGCTCCAGTACCTAGAAATCTAGATTTTTCTAATCCTTTTATAATGTATGTATATGGAGGAGAGCTTAGTATTGCTGCTGTTCTAACACAGAAGGATGATAAGCAGGAGGGAGAACATCCAATAACATTTTTCTTGAGGACTCTTATAGAATATGAAACCAGATATAACTTTGTGGAAAAAAGAGCATATGCTATGGTAAAAGCTCTCAAAAAGTTCAGGCATATAGTATCAGGAAGTAAAATTTTGATACTTGTAACACATCCAAGTGTTAGAGAATACATCATGGAGGGTGAAATTATTGAGAAAAGAGCAAATTAGATAACTAAGATCCTTGAATATGATGTAGAAGTCAAACCCACTAAATTAGTTAGAGGTAGGGGTTTGTGCCAATATATGACTTAGGAGCTTGAAAAGATGATACCTAAAGAGATAAATTCAGGAATAGAAGAAGAAATTGTATTGAGAATACAAAAAGTTGATAAGGAATCCTAGGTCACAAGCAGGACTCATTTTATGAAAAATGGAATTTACCCAAGAGAACTCCCTCAAAATAAGAGAAGATACTATAAGATGCAAGGAGTTCATTTTGTTTTAATTGAACATGTTCTTTTCAAAAGAAATTTTGATGGCAAATTGTTAAGATGTGTAGAAAAAGACGAGGCTAAAAAAATACTACATGAAATGCATCGTGGAGTATCTGGTGGACATTTTTCTGCAAAGACCATAGCTATAAAGATAAGTGAAGTAGGTTATTTTTGGCCTAATTTATTTATAGATTGTTATCAGCTGGTTAGAAAATGTAAATCTTGTCAATATTATGTGGGGATGAGAAGGAATGCAACAATGCCTCTTAGCCCTATAATTGTGGATGAACCTTTTGCTCAATGGGGTCTTGACTTCATTCGAATGATTAATCTAGTATCTAGTATGGGTCACAAATGGCTCCTAATAGCCACAGATTATTTCACCAGATGGATCGAGGCAGTGCCACTCAAGGAAGCAATAGAAAATGTGATCTTATATTTTCTAGGGAGTATCACTACTCATTTTGGGGCTCCTCGCACCATAATTTCAGATAATGCTAAAGCATTTTTAGTTTCCAAAGTATCTAAATTTGCTTTAAAGCATGGAATATATCTAAAAACTTCTTCTAATTATAAGAACTGATTAGACTCATCAAAATAATAGGGGCTGATCATCACAAGGAATGACATAAAGTGCTTAATTTAGCACTGTGGGCTGATAGAATTACGCCTAAATAGGTGATCAAAATGTCCCCATATGAATTAGTATATGGAAAACCTATTGTAATTCCACTAAGCTTAGAGATTCTTGCTCTCCAGCTAATCAAATAGATTGAAATTGAAGAAAATGGCCCCATGCAGGTCAGACTCGTCGAACTTCTAGAAGTTTAAGAAAAGAGGGATGTAGCACATGATTCATTGATAAAACATTAGAAAATAATTAAAGACTATTTTGATAAAAGGACTTCAAATCCCCATTTTGAAATAGGCTCAATTGTTTTAAAATGGGATGCAAGAGCTGCCAAACCAAGTCAACACACTAAGTTTGAAGCATTATGGACTGGCCCTTATAAAATTTAGGTGTGTAAATAGCAAAATTCATTTGAGCTAGAAATGATGGAAGGTGAACTTGAAGAGTTCCTCTAAATGGAATCTATTTGAAACATTTTAGTTAAAACTATTTTTTTATCAATTTTGGATCATGTAGTTGTAGATTCTTTTTGAGCAGGCTCAAAATTCCTTGGGGTCACCAATAATTGTAGAGTAAAAAATACTCTATGTCCCATTCTATTTTTCAGTCATGCATTGCAAAATTTTGTTCCCGCATACTTTGGTCCGAGATGGCAAAGTTTTGAAATAGAGCACGGGCTCTATTTTCCTTTTGTTTCATTTTTTTCTAAGTGTCGAAATCAAGCGAAAACTGCCAAGTGTCATCCTTTGAGGCACCTTTCATATTTTCTATGAGTTGGTTGGAATGTGCCTTGTATCTCATAGTGACTCAGATAAACGTGCCAAGTGTCAACATCAGCATTTTCATATCAGTACCCACATTTCATCTCTTTTCAGCGAAAGGTTTTAACAAGCTAAGTATCAAGATCAGGTAGAAAGTGCTAAGTGGCAATCACGAAAGGTCTCAATTTTGCTTTTCTAAAAGTGACGAAAGACACCATGTACCCCAACAGAAGAGAGCAGAAGCCACCATGTGTTGTTATCCAAATTATCTTCATTTTTGCTTCATTGATATAGCAAAGACCGTGGTGGGTCTTAAATGTTGTTTCTGAAGCAAACGGAAGCCGCTAGGTGTCACTGTCTGTGTAAATATGAAATGAGACCCATTTGTTTTTATGGTATAAATAGAGTAAAGTGGAGACTGCCACATGTCATCTTCCACAGGTTTCTAAAAAGGTAGCTAAAAGAAGTAGAGACCACCACATAACCCCAGATGAGTAAAGCAGAGATTGCCACGTGTCTTTTGATGAAGCAACAGAGTTTGCCACATGTCCCTATTCTCCTTTTAAAAGTTAATCAGGTAAGAAATGCTATGAGTCTTATTTTCTTTTAAACTGTTGAAGTTTCGAGGTAGTGGATTGTCACAAGTGTCAAAGGTGAAACACTCATAAGCAAAGATACAAAAAGAGTATAAGTTACGTGGAAAGTGTTGCGTGTCGTCGATAGGTGTTGCAAAACCCGCTAAGTGTCATCCTCCAGTGTCTCCTAAAGTAATAAGAGAGTTTTCAAGAAATTGGCTAAGTGTTACTTAGCGTTTAAGAGAAGGGATTGTCCTGCAATCTATTTCTACTAATGAACTGCCAGAAGACAAAGCATTTTAGGATCTATAAAATATCTTCTATTAGACACTTCTAGTTCTGTTAGATTTTAGTTGGGCCATTAGATTGGGAACAAGCAGACAATCTGGAGTGAATCCAAGACTATAAATGAGGGTGCAGAGATCACTAGAATAATAATCAAATACCAGAGAGAGAATTTTCTAAAGAGAATTATTGTAAAGAGTTTAGACTTTCTAGAGCTGTGACTAGGAATATCATTTGCTTTTGTTCTATCTTCTTCAGGTTGGAAGGTTTATGTAACTATGCATGTTTCTGTGCCTCTTATGTGACTAGAAAATTCAAATAAGAAGATTGAACCCTATGCCTTTATTGACATTTTATATATCACGGCAAAATTAGTCTATGCTATGAGCCTCTGTTTCTTTTGTTTCCATCTTTTACATTGATCATGCACTTGTTTGCTCTTAAATGTAAATGAATCTTACATATAGTCTCACTGTGCTTAGGATTAAGGTTGAATTACATTCAGGCGCATCGCCATAGTTATATTTTCTTTCTTGCATTTGTGTTTTTGTTAAAATTCCTATCCCTTTTCCCAGTATACACTTGATATAAAGAAGAACCAACTTCTCAAAAATCTGGAGGTTGTTTCAAGTCGCAAGCCCCCCATCTTGAAACTTCCCATTGTTGGTGTTAGAACAAGCACAATTTTAAATCATCAACAGACACATATAGCTATCTTAGAAATAAATTAAATGATTGAAGAGGATCTTCCATAGAAACTATACGAATCCCTCACATGCATAAAAACTTGGATGTGCTGCCAAAAGATGAATAAGATAAGGACAATGGAAAGGAAAAAAAGAAGCAAAATAGAAAAATAAAATATATTGTCCTTTACCCAGTCAGGGCTAAAAAAAAGTAAAATTAAGTTACTAACCACCTGAAGGTTGATTGGGTTAGTTGCAAAGTATTTGTATCTTTTCTAGTTTAGTGTTTTTGGTTGGAGCTAATAATCTGCCTTATGTATTTAATGGTTGAACCTAGATTAGATTAATGATGATGGTAGTGTATAAAGTAATTGCATTCTGATTTCTAAAATAGTGTAATCTTTTGTAGCAATATTTAATTGCTACAGATCATAGTAATGAAAAGGCTGATTCTATAAGAAGCTTTTGTAAGTCTCTCAGAGAAAAATTGGAACTCAGTTTTGAATGAGGAGGCCCCCCTCAGAAGGAGTTACAGTGAAGATCCTGACCCTTATTAGATTAAAGTGTGTTGTGTGAGTTGATTTCATTATTAGTTTGATTATATGAAGTGTGATGCATGTGTGACTCATTCTCTTCAGCACTCTTTAGTACTTACCCAGAACTAAGAGCACTTCAAAAATTTAGGATATAGAGCACTCTATAAAATTAGAATTAGAGCACTCTATAGGATACAAGCACTCTATAGAAATTCAAATTTAAGAAATATAGTTGGGTATCACTCTATAGATTCAGATGTTCTACCTCTACATAAATCTTTATGGTCAGTTTTGTGTAATTTTTACTTGTAGGATTCTCAGCTATCAATGGTTAATTAGCAGGAAACATAACAAATACTCTACCCTCATTTTGTTACCCATGTGTAAGAGGCAGAGATTAAAATTATATGTTGTAAACTATCTATTACTATCACCTTGCCATTTATATTTCTAATATCAAAAATATCCATTATAGTAAAAAAAAACAATAATGGTCAAATTGTAATACACAAAGATAAGGAAACTTTGGGGTGTTTGTATATTATTTGTTTGCATTTAAAGGAGCATGTTATAATTTTTAAAATCCTATTGATCATGTAGACTTATGTTTATTTTACATGTCATCTACAATGTGCATAAAAGAAGACCATGATGATTGGAAATAAACAAATGTTATATTTATCCATGTTTTATTGAGGGCCTTCCTTGTCTAGATGATAATTAAGGAAATGATTTAGCAATAAAACATGCAATTTATGTTTGTTCTATTGATGAACCAAAAGAATTTAAACATATGGAAATATTGTCAATGTTAATGAATACACAAACACTAACAAAAAGGGTAATGAATTCTTTATTGTAACTTTGAGCATTACTTACTAGCATAAATTATTAACATGTTGAGATAAGATGACTTGTTCTAAAAATTGATATACTCCCATGTGTGGAAATATAGTATTAATTAAAATAGCTTGGTGACCACATTGATTTGATGAACTAGCATAACTTTTAACTATGCCATATGAGACCATCTTCAAGGAATCCATGCAATTAATAGATTAGGCTTGCACACAATGTTACCCAAGCATTAAGGTCTAGGTTAGGGACATTAGCCCATGGTTTAATGGAAAATTGATCAAAGGAATTGAAATTTAGATGCATGTTACAAGTTCAATTCCCATATGCTCTAAAATGCGTAGAGAAAACTAATAAAAAAATAATCTACTAAAATTAGAATTGCCTATATGGTTCTGGTACTCAATTGCCTATATAACTACTATAAGTTACATCAATAACAAACTAATTATGATGTACATGCACTACCCATGCCATGAAGACTTAGTGAAAAGGAGCCTCAGGGATTAGGTTGGTGGATTGGTTACAAAATTAGAAATTAATACCATACCCATGCATGCTAACATAGAACACAAATAGACAATTTCAAGATATGATCACTACATTGTATTGATTAAACAATGAATAAAAGCATTCAATTATTTCATAATCTCAAGAAATATAAATTGTTACATGGTAGTCAATGTATTATGACAATATACCCTTCTATTTATGTAACTCATCTCTTATAATACACTAATTTCATTCTCCTAACTAGATACAGTTGCCAATTAGAAAGATATAGATTTTCTATTTAATGTAATGAGGGTTTCAAATTACCTTTGAATTTACTACAGAGGGTATCCCTAAATTTAAATTCACTATAGAGGGCCTCATCGACTTCAAATTCATTACATCAAACTTTGAATTCCTTGCCCACATTTTCAAAAGTCTCTAGGTCCTCTCAAAACAAGCTTTATTGCCCATGCAAGTAGCTTCTATACTTATATGTTAAAACCCAAAATGCCTCATGCCATCAAATTGGCACACAAACCCTCTCTAGTCAGCTTTGGCTCCATTAATATTTAACAAACCCTCCTATTTATAGAGGTGCATTGCACAAATAATGCCAATTGTACTCCCCACTCCCCCGTTGAATTACATCTACCAAATTTTGTACTCTAATATACTTCCCACTCTCGCCAATAATTTCTCAATTCGCTATTAACCCTGCATGTGCAATACAACCCACTCCTACCAATAATTTCCCAATTCAAAATATTTTCTTAATTACCCACTTTAATATCATATTATGTAATTTTTATTTGTATGACTAATTATTTAGTTGTGTTGGGAAAAATTAGTAGAATTTAGTCATTTTTAGTTGTCATGACTAAAATTTTTAGTCACGTAGTCATTTATTTACCAAATTCCACTAGTGGGCGTGGCAATTGGGAACACTTATAAGTGCAAGTCTCCTAGGTAAGGTCTATGTTTTCATGGGTATCCAAGGTAGGAAGTGCTCCCAAAAAAAACATAAATTGGTCTGGTGTAGTCGTGGGTATTTCAGGTAGGAAGTTCTCCTGAGAAGACAGAAGTTAGTTGTGTGTGTGTAAGGTAACGTAAGTTAAAAAAATATTCAACTTGGCAAATAGTTGGTGTAGTCAAAAGGACCAAAGCAAGGTCATCACAAAACATGTGAGAATCAAGCCAAAATGGCTAGTGGTGAGGTGATGTGGTCAGTGGTATGGTTGACAGAGAAGGTGATCTCCACGGGTGGGCACGTGGTGCCAAAAAGTAGTTATTGGAGGCAAAAGCAAAATTACTAACCTCCTCATCATCTATGATCAAGGGTCTTGAATTTGATCATCGATAGTCACCTTGACCATCAATGATCAAGTTTAAACCCTAAAAGGGGTGAAGTCAAAAGTGATTCCACTTGTCATTTTAATTAATTTGAACAATTTGACTTTGACATCTAGCTACTTGGCATTTGTATGAAGAGTCTAACAGAGTTTGTTGAGTGGGTGAGTAGGATTGAGTGGGATAGAACATTGGAGGGTTGATGAGCTAGGATGCAAGGTGGATGAGGATGTGGTCAACAATAAGGGCCCATGACTTCTCCTTAATGATGGTCAAGGAATGAGGTAGGGGTTGCTTTTAATTGATAGTGTAGTTTTAATTTTGTAAATGCATTGTAAGTTAAATTTGGTTGTTTTTTCATTGTTTGGTGGATGTAGATTGGGTTTGACCTAGTTTTTTAGGGTTTTTGGTTATTTAGGTGAATTTTGTAGGTAAAATTCAAAATTGGAAGGGTAGGGTAAGATTAGTGGAGGGTAGAATAGGTGTTAAGTAAACTTATGGTTTGGTTATGGTGTTTGGGTGTGTTGTATGGTGGGTAGGATTAAGCGTATTCCATTGAAAATCATAGACAGTGGCTATCAGTAGTCATACCCAACCATCAATGATCATACCTGACCATTGAAAGATGATGACTATTGATGGTCACCATAACCATCGATAGTTGACTAGGGTGAAAAAGTGTTTGAAAGTGTTTGTATGTTTGAAAGTTTGATGGTCAATGAGATGTCAAGGGTAAAATATAGGTAGTAGTTTAGGGTTATTGTGATGGAGGAGGTCAAAGGTAGAGTTGTAAGATAATAGGTAATGGTCAAATGGGAAAAATAACGTAGAGTGATATAGTTCACAAGTGTGGTAGTGAGATAAGTTAATTTGATAATAAACATTGAAGGCACAAGAGTAGATTCAGAAGTGAGATTGAGTGCCTCAGATCTTCACTAAGATTCATCAAGGTATAATTGTTATTAACTGGGTACACATAGAGAAGGTGGGGCTTGGTGCAATATTGTATTACTAACACGTGCTATGGGATGTAGTGATGATAGTGGCCTTTATCGAGAAATGGGCTTTGGCCACTAACACCTTCCTACTACCCACTAGTGAGATGATGATCTTACATGAGGATGTTCACAAGATTACATGGCTACCCATTCAGGCTGAGCTAATTTACCATATTGAGATGGAGGAGATAGATGATTTCATGGATTTATTATATGGATATGACCATGATTTTTCTAGGTGACATGCT
The DNA here is from genome assembly GCA_037957365.1 of Torreya grandis. NCBI lineage: Eukaryota > Viridiplantae > Streptophyta > Pinopsida > Cupressales > Taxaceae > Torreya > Torreya grandis. Next base: position 343,413 of record JARHVA010004345.1, on the reverse strand, counting down.
GGGGGTTTTAGTTACACTCCACTATACCAGAGGGATAGAGATGATAGGAGGATGATGACCATGATGATGATGGTGGTCTCATGTTTTGCCATATCAGACTTGAGAAGTACAAGGTTTCTCTATTTATTTCTTTGAGTATTAGTTGAGATGATATTAAGTTACATAGTGTTTAGTTGGGTGCCTATGTTACTAGTTCAAATATATAGGGATCTATGGGGATTTAGAGCTCTCAGGAGGTATGACATCAATGCAAGATTTATTCTACACTATTGGGCTTATGAGCACATACAAGTGCAGAGGTTGATGGGTCTATCATGGGAGGGATATGCATAGATGGAGTTCAGAGTTAGATTTATGTAGTAGAGAGATGATTTTTCCCTTTCATGACTAGGTGGATGGGTTCATGACATTGATTGGTTTAGAGGTGCCCTAGATGCCTTAGTTATTGGTGACATGATTTGGAGGCCATACATTAGGTTTACAAAGTGGGCTCATTACAAGAGGCATACATTATCCATATAGAGTTACAAGTGGATCTTTAGTAGGAGAGAGGGTGAGATAGAGCTCATTATTTTTGATAGGGTTTGGTGATAGTTTAGCCCAGTGTAAAGTATTTTGAGTTCATTCATAAGGTTTAAGCAAGAAGATACAGAGCTTCTACTATCAAAGCCAAAACCAGTGTAAATTTTCATTGATCACAAGGAGCTATGAGCTAGGCTAAGATAGATGATATAGGTTTTATAAATGGGTACCCTGCATGGTACCAGGCATTATATGTAGTGGCCAATTTTGGGGGGTGATGATGGTGGGAAATAGGAGATGGATGTAGATCCCACTAGTATAAGTGGTCAATATTTGTCAACATAGAGGGTTTACATAGATGTATAGGTAGTGACTATGGAGAGAGATTAGGCTCAAGCAGCATTAGTCATAGTATAAGCTATTATGGTAGTATTACAGGGTCAGTTGGTAGCAGGACAAGGCCAAGTGGCTACAGTTACAAGTAAGAGTGACCAAGATAGATCTACACTAACCTTTCTTCCCTAGGAGAGAGACTCCTTGAGATAGGTTGGAGGAGGAGCTATAACACCTACAAGAGCACCGAGCACTATCTCCATGGCATGGTATATAACCATAGTGGAGGAGCTCCACTATTATGAGGTGATAGTCTTGATATGTTATGTTGATGAGCCTTAATGGGGTGAGCACAAAGATATTTTGGTAGGTGGTGCTAGCATAGTGACACTAGGATAGTGGGCTACATCTATAGGAGGATAGGTAGGGACCTTGGATGGATAGGTAGGGACCTTGGGAGGGTAGGCCCCAGGAGGAAGTGGTGCCCCAGGGGCATAGTTATGATATGGTTATGAGATATTATATATGTTGTATATAATTTTGATATTGACCTATGAGCTGATGTGGTGAGATGTATATTTTGAGAGAGAGACATGTATATTTGTGGTATACATGATGATTATGTGGCTATTTATGATTATAGACTCACACTCTTTGCATATTATTTATTATTCATGGTGTTGATGTTCATTTTGATCATTGATGATGTTATGGAATATGGTTATGATATGGACTCACTTAGCTAGGCATGTGATGGATTTTTTTTTATGTTGATGATTATTTTTGGTTATGGATCTGGATGATATTGATATAAAGGTAATAGTTGGTATGTTTTGATATGATAATGGTTTGTGTGATGGATGGATAATGCAATGATGTTGATCACATGGATTTATTGTTTATGGTTTATTTGTTATTATTTATGATGATGCCTTTGATGGATATGATGTTTCTAATTTCATGTTTTGAGATAACCATTGATATGATGATGATGTTGATGCTAAGTTTTAATGAGTATATACTTCCCCATTTATATTTAGGCATGTGTTAAAAGTGGTTTATTGCTTTAGTATTCATGGATGCTATGATGTTGATTATGATGATTATTTTCATGGATATGGTTTATGATGATGATGTTTTCTTTTGTTCATGAAATGACGATGAAATGATGTGATGTGGCTATGATCATGGTGATTTTTCTTAAGGTAGAACACATAAAGTAAGTTGAATAACAAAACTAGATGTGAGAAAGATAAGATAATCAAGAGATAAAACATCTGAGTGAATATATCAACCAGTTATGAGAGGATAAGAAGAGGGCATGATGCTTCTTCTTTGGAAAGGACTAAAACAAAAATTGAAGTTGGATTGGTTTAAGAAACATAATCCCTTTGAATGCTTCGCATTAACATTTTTTAGTTGGTTAGAAAGGTGTCTTGTTCACATGATGTCAAGTGAGCTAAAAAATATCTTTCTTATAGTGCATAAAGGGGAGATGGATGAAAATGGAACCTTCTTGTGTGACTAGCATGTCTCTTTTGGAGGTTATCAAAGAATTAATATAAATAAGTTTATGTCATATAAGGTGTAGACTAATTGATGTAGGAAGACTACTCATGAGAGCTGATTGTAGCTTTCAAAAATTATTGCGTATGAGAGCCAATTGTAGATTCAAAATTATTTTGCTTTTGTTGATGCTTGATAATGGGTCTTTTTCTTATTATGTTATTACTTGGGAGGGTTGGGGAAACTAATCGATGTAGGAAGCTTCTAATAAATTGTTATGCTTTGACAAATGTTTTACCCAACCATCCTTCAAGGGAGTGGTCTGAGTTTGTGTGCTTTGCTTAATTCTTTTGATAGCTATCTTTCAAGGGAGAATTATTCCTAATTTTGAGTAACTTTTATATGTTTCTAACAACTATCCTTTGAGGGAGTAGTCTGCAAATGCTATGAATGACCCATGATTATTTTTGGTTATGACTTTGATTTGATCTTATTTGATTTTTTGCTTGACATAGACTTGCTTATATAGGCTTAACAGTTGAACTTTATGAATGTAAAACTAAAAGCCAAGAAGATTGATTAGGTGTAAAGAGGTTTAGGTGACAACAATCATGGGAATTTATCCTGTAAAAGGTTGGAAAATAACATGAGAATCATGCCATGGGTAGATTCATGGTACCCATTGTTTAAGACTAGGCTATGATTGTGATAGATAATCACATGATTCAATTTTAATTAGTTTCCCCCTGAAATAGGGAGACAAATATGGTTTAAAAGTAAGGGATGAAATTAAATTAGATAAAAGGTGAGTTTGATCCTTTTTAATAGAAGAAAGGATGTAGATGCAAGGCATTGAGGGGCTTAGGTTCTGGGTTTCCCTCAAGAGAGGATAACTGGTAAGCTCCTGATCCATACTTGTGTGTTATGATATAAGGTCCAAGCCAATTGAAAGCAAATTTTCCTCACTTTCTTTTCTCCATATTGGTGACATGTTGATTTTAATTTAGGATGCAATTTTTGATATTCAATTCTCACACTTTAATGTGTTTATTATAAGCACATTTGATTCACTCTTGATAGACATGAAGATGGGTAAGCATGGCTAAATGATGCTCATCAAATTGCTCAAGCTGGGCTAAATGGTGCTGATGATAATCATCTTCAAAAATGATATCTTGTAGGGATATGGAAATCAAAGGAATTTGGACTTTGAAAGGCAAGATGACCTCTACTCCAAACACAAGAGAGAATAGGGTAACACTTGTAGGGGTTTAAATGCTAGTACGCTATGCCCATAAGGTGAAAGGGATGTGCAAATGTCAATCCTGACCAGATGCATTGACCATTTTAGTTAGCATGTTGTTAAGATTTTTGTTAGAGACCTCAACCTATCCATTAACTTGTGGATGATAGGGTGAAGATAAACCTAACTTGATTCCAAATGCATCACAAAGACCTTGGACTTGTTTGTTATTAAAATATTTACCATTGTTAGTGATGATTTTGTGAGGAACACCAAAATGATAGATGATGTGATGATTGATGAAGGTGAAAATATTTTCAAATTTAGTTGAGACAAGAGGAATAAACTCTACCCATTTGGTAAAATATTCAATCACAATGATGATAAAATGGTGTCACTGTGAAGAATGGGGTTAATTTCACTAATAAGGTCCAGACCGTATTATGAGAAGGGCCAGAAACTTGTGGATACATGAAGACTATGGCTAGGTGCATGATGTAAATTAGTGTGTTGCTAACATTTAACACACTTTTTTACATAATCACAATAGTCTTGGTTAAGGGTATGCTATTAATAACCAAGGCAAAAGATGCATTTAGCCACGATGAGGCCACTAAAGTGTCCCCCACAGATCCCATCATGCATTTCCTTGATAGCATGAGAGGCTTCATGACTTCATAGGCAATGAAAGAGGAGACCATCAAAGCCACATTTATAAATAATTACCCATATTATGGTATAATGTGAGGTACTCTTGATAAATGCACTTCGAGGATTCTTGAAAAGACCAAAAGGATGATGGCCAAGTTGAAATAGTCTAAGGTCTGCTAATACCAAAGGTCTGGTTGGGTCTTCCCCACATTGAAGATGGTGGGAGAATCTAGTTTGACATAAGAGGGATGGGTAAGCTTATTGATTATTATCGATAACTTGGAGTTAGATGGTGTTGATGGGATCTGAGAGGCGAGGGAGGCCATCGTATCGATAAACTTATTCATAGATCGTAAGGTGGTATAGATACAATAGTGTTAAAGTGATGTTAAGAGTTCATAAAATATATGTTTTTACTATTGTAAAACATCATTATTACATTGGTAAGAGCCATTTATTTGGTTAACTACTAGTTGAGAGTCACTGAAGATGTTGATCATTTTGACTCCCAAGGCTAACATAGTTTGAAGGCCTATTACTAGGGCTTTGTACTTAGCCATGTTGTTAGTGCATTCAAAATATAGTTTGAATGATAAAGGAAGAGGTTCATCATGAAGGGGGATAAGGATGATGCCAACTCCCATACCATGTTGACACTTTGATCCATCAAAGAACATGGTCACTTGATAAGTAAAGTGTGCTTGAGAGAGGGTTGTGATGGACTCATTGGGAAACTCAAGAGGAGGTTGATTATCTGCTAATGGTGCATCAACCAATTAGTCAATAATGACTTTCCCTTTAGTTAAATTCTATTGAAGAAACTCAAATTCAAAATTAGCTAAAAGCATGAGCCAATTTTCCATACATTGGTTTTGGTATGGCTTGGAGTGTATATACTTGAGTGGGTCAATATTTGTTATGACATAGGTTTTGTGGTTAAGAAGGTAGTGGCAAAGTTTGGTGGCCATGAAGACTAAAACTAAGCAAAGTTTCTCAATTTATGCGTAAAAAGTCTCATACTATACAAGCATGTGATTTATGTAGTAGATGGATTTCTCTTTGTGTTGTTCATCTTGATGAGCAAACATTGCCCCTTAGGAGTGGTCGATGGTAGAGATATAAAGGTAGAAAAGTTGATCATCCTTGGGAGGGGTGAGGATAGGTGGAGATAAAAGGTACTTTTTAAGTGAATCAAAGGCCTTTTGACAATCATCATTCCATTTAAAGGACACATCCTTCTTTAGAATGTGATGGAAGGGTTGGCATTAGTCTAAGAGTTGGGAGATAAAGCGATGAATGGATTAGAGCTTCCCTTGGAAACTATAGACTTGCTAGAGGTTGATTAGAGGAAGCATGTCATAGATTACTTTGATTTTGGTAGGATCAAATTTTATTCCCCAAAGGTAAATGATAAAGCTAAAGATATTTCTTGAAAAGACCCAAAAATGCATTTCTTGGGGTTAAGGCAGATATGGTAATGGAAGAGTTGCTCAAAGATCAGAGGATGGCCAAGGTTTTGAACATGACATTGTTTGGTAATTTAAGTTGATCATAGGAATGATAGGAGATGATGTTAATATTGGCTCCCTCATCAATCATAACCCATTTGATCTAGGTAGTGATGAAAAGAGGGGGATCTGGGTCATCAAGGTGGATAGAAGGTATTTCCAAATCCTTGAAGGTGACAAGGTTAGAAATTTGGAGAAAGCCAACAAAGATTTCCATAGGTTAAAGGTCTTCATGTTGGACCTATATTGACTAAAATACCTCTATCATTTATTGGTAATGATAAGGTGAGGTAGAAATCAATTAGTATAGGCTCATCTTTTTTGGGGTTTGGTGGAGTTGGTTGAGAACCACTCTTTTGATTAATTCAGAGGGGCTAGATTGGGAGGTACCCAAGATAGATACCTTGTGTTTGGTTGAAGGTGAAGATGCTTGAATTTGAATTTTTTGGGAGATGGAAGATGGGTATGTCCATGGGATGGACACTTTCACCTTCCCTTTATCCTTTTGTTGAGTGTGTGAGCGTGTGACCACATGGATAATATGGATAGAGGGAAGAGTTGGGGTAGGAAAGTGGCTTAGTTTGTTGTCACTCTGAGGTGAGAATGGGGGAGTAGGTAGGCATTGGGTATTGGTTGTTGTTTGTTGGATTGGTAGCAATCTCATGGGAGGTTCATCTGATAATAGATCACCCTCATCATAGAGCTGATGGATTATGATTTGGAGAGAATTGTAGTTCTTCATGTCATGCCTAGGTGTCCTATGATAGGAGCATACTTGGTAGTCATTATATCAAAATAGTTTTAGACCAAGAGGGTCAAATGGTCTGATAAGAGGTACAATCAAGCAATAAGCTTGCAATAACCTTTGGAAAATAGTTGAGTAATACTTAGCTAAAGGAGGTGAGGGTCTAGAGGTTTTGGCCTCGGTGGTTGAGATAGAAGTCATTTTAGAAAGAGGCTTGGTGATAGAGGTCTTGGGTAAGGTGGTGTTCTTAATTGATGATTTTTGTTTAGGTAAGGAAGTTGGAGGCAGAAGACTTCAAGGTAGCTAGTTTGGTTATTGATGGCTTGGTGAAGATGGGTGTGTTAGAAAGCAAGAGTGATAGCATAATCAAAAGCGATGGTTGGGTTTTCATTGAGATATTTGGCTTCCCAATTAAACTTGAGGGATGAGGTCTCAAAATAGAGGGCAAGGTTGAGGGAGGAAAAAATCTAGTTTTATGGCCTTTTGGTGGTTTTACCTCCTTGGTTGATTTGGTTGGGTGATTGGTTGGTGGGTCTGGTGAGGCTAGCTCTAATTTTAAAGATGGATGTTTAAGGATATGCATGGGGAAGATGCCAAGATTTTTGGTTAGTTTGGTTGAAGTAATAGAAGATGATTTGGTTATTTGGAATTTGGTTGCTTTGGATGGTTGAAAAATGGTATACTAGATAGAAGCCTATGCTTTCTATAATTACAGTTGGGATTATGGTAATTGCTTTTGAGATTCCTCCTCAAGTTAGACATTTTCATCCTTCAATTTTTGAATTTTATTTTGGGTGATATATCAGATAGATATTATTTCATGTAATGGAATAGGGAAAGAGGGAACAACTCTTGTTGGACCCTCTATCTGAATTGCAATCTCTCATGTTTCTCTTTGCATGGCCTAAATAGAGGTTTGAAACTCAGAATTCTAAGTGACAAGCTCTATTATTCTATTAGTATGTTGGGAAATCATTGTATTTATATAATAAATACTTTCTATTAGATTATTGTGATTATCAACATTGGCATTTTGAAAATCATTAATATTAGTGTCCTCGATAGTAAGAGAATTTTGCAAATCAGTAATTTAAGTGTCCTTGATAGCAAGAGAATTCTACAAATCACTCAATTCTTGGGTCTATGAAAACATTAAATTGTGGACCATAGTTTGTTCAGCTTGTATTACTTAAATAATTATTTCTTGGTCACTAACTCTAGTAATAGATTCTTCCCACTTTTGTTTCAAATTAGAAATAATCAAGTCCTTACCTTTCAAAGTTGAATAGAGAACATCTAACTCTATTTGTTGTACTCTGATTGTTTCGTTTTAGAGTGATAAATTCATGGACTATCAATTTTTTTTTTCTTCATTGAAAAAATGTGGAGAAGATGGATCTTCTTCAATAAAGGGTGCATTACCCTTATTAGTAATAGAGGGCACATGACACTATACTTCTTGAGGTACAACTTCTTTTGCTAGGGTTCCCTCTGCAATGACAACTTATTCTATAGCCTACACATCTTCTTCTTCTTCCTACAAGATAAGTCTATGAATGCACTAGAGTTTAGTTTGAGGAGGATGAAGGGTGTTTGAATAAAGTACCATTTTTCACTTTGATCTTTGGCACAATATCTTTGAAACTAATGGTGGTAGAGATGGCCATTCTATAATTTCAACTATGGGTTATTCAATCTGGATTGTAGTGGAAGGAAGAGAGGTAGAGCGTGGTGTATTTTTGGCAGGAACTAGAGAAAAATTTTAGAGGAAAGGGGACCAAGCCTTTTCACCCCTTAGTTTATTGAGAAAATAATGGTGACAAATGAGTGTAGCCAGCCCATGATGGTGGGTAGACCCAATACCTCATCTTATCTTTCGAGAAACTTTAATCAAAGCATTATGAAGGAAATAAGGAAGATTAATCATATATTCTTCTTGAATAGCTCCTTTCCTCAAATGAAGAAGGAATCTCATAACATCTCCACCCGATACTATAAATTGACCATCATAAATGATATATTTAATTATCTAGAAAATAACATTTTGCCAAGATTGAGGAAGACTTTATCTCAAAATTCCCTTGGCCACTCTTTGGGTGGATTTGGCTAGTTTGGCTCATTTCCTTCAACAAACATATAAATTAGGTCATAAAAACTTATCTTTTCAATGTCAACTATTCCATCCTTAGGAGTCTTAGATAGAACACTGATTACAGAGGGATTCACTAGAATGTTTTTCCCTTTGATAATAACATGATCATCAAAATTCTCATATAATTCTTGCATAATTTGTTCAAGGAATCCCTAAAACATTTTTAATAAATTCAACCAACCTACTATTTCAAAGATGTCTCTAGATGCTTCATCTTACAACAATACATTGAAGGATTTTGGTTCAATTTTTTTCTTTCTCCCACCCATCTTTGGAGAAAGCACTATTTAATTATAAATCCGACTATACTGTAAAAACACAAAGCTTGAATTCACATAGGGAATAGGGGAAGCAATAGGTTAGAGATACGACCCAATAATTTATAGTAGTAACAATGCAAAAATGAATAGAAATGTAGGTTATATGATGTGATTATGACAAGAATGATGGTTGTAGTTATGGTTATCTCTTCGGAGTATGTGAGATATAATGGGAAGGTGCTTTATCTGATCAAGTAGTCATGTGTATCATAAAAGTCATTATTGGTAGTATTGGGAGCAATAATCACAATTAATTATACATCATACCAAATATTTTTAAAAGACCCTCTATTTAAAACATAGTTACATCAATTTTGTTTGAAAAGACCATTTGGAAACATTATCACAAAATATCTTCACATTAATTCTTTTGGAAATCTTTTGAAAACACCATCACATCAAATTATGGATTGTGGTATTGTTGGTCTAATGGCATTGTTTTGATTCTCAATGATGGAGTTGGATTCTTTCCATTCATGATTTTTCATCTTCGGAGCATAGCTATCACTCTTTGGAGCTAAGTAACTAGTCTTCGGAGCTAAACCTTCAAACTTCGAAGGAAAATTATAGTCCATTTAGACTTTATTTATATATAAAAGTATAAAGCACCTAATTTATAACAAAAACCTTGTATATATTTATCACCTTACATATAAATAAATAACCTTATATATATATAGTGTTATTTGTATGTATTTGTAGCTAATTGCATCTACTTAATCCTTGTCTTATGTAAAGAACCACTTGGGGGCTCTATTGATGGAGGTAATGGCTGAGCTGGAGTTTGTCCCATATAAATAGAGAAACGGGACCTATTCTGACTTGGTGGTTGTAGATGTTCCTTCTTTGGCCATGGATTTTGAATTTTGATTGATGACATCGTATATTATCTTAATGCAAGATGAATAGATAGAAAACCTTTTTGGCAAGATTGATTAATGGGCAAGCTTGTCAAACTTAAAACTATTGATTTTAGCAATTAATCTCTCCATAATTCAATTTAGATTTAATTTTAATTTGATTTTCCATCAATTTTAGCTTTAAATCTAAATATTTCCACCTTTTGATAAGTGGCTACCGCCTCAAATACAAATAAATACTCACGTGGCATGAATATGACTAAGCTGTCTAGTTGGCTCAAAATCCAGACACATGGCACCTTATGATTACCTCACATATTATTAGAATGTAGCTTTTCATGATGAATCATTTGTTTCTCATGACCTGGTGACCCTCAATTTGTAGTGAGCTCTCAGGTGGTGCCTTTTAATTCTGATACCTTGAATGGGGAATCCAGTTTTATGCCTATTTGAAAGGTATCTCAGGAGATACCTTTAAGGGGAAATCCAATTATGTGTATGTTTGAAAGTTATCTTCTAGGAGATACCTTGAAGTTATTACACGGGCTTTCAAAATATCACCCAGTAGTGTCTTCTGTACAAAGGAAAATTCCACTTATTCTTTGAAGGATAAATCCTCTCTTGTGCCTATTTGAAAGGTTTCTCTTAGGAGATACCTTGAAGTGTAAATCCACTCTTTTTATTGAAAGTTATCTCTTGGGAGATACCTTAAAGTTATTATAATGGCCTTCAAAATATCACCTAATAGTGCCTTTTATGTAAAGGAAATTCCACTTGTTCCTTGCAAAAGAAATTTACTCTTGTGCCTATTTGAAAGGTATCTCCTAAAAGATGCTTTGAAGGGGAAATCCACTCTTGTGCATGTTTTAAAGGTATCTCTTAGGAGATACCTTGAAGGTATTATAAAGGCCTTCAAAATATCACCTAGTAGTACCTTATGTGTAAAGGAAAATTCCACTTATTCCTTAAAGGAGAAATCCATTCTTGTGCTTGTTTGAAAGGTATCTCTTATGAGATAACTTGAAGGGGAAATTCAATCTTATGCATTTTTTAAAGGTATATCCTAAGAAATACCATGAAGGTATTACAAAATATTTTGAAATATCACCCAATAGTGCCTTCTATGCAAAATAAAAATGCACTTGTACCTTGAAGGAGAAATCCACTTTTGTCCCTATTTAAAAGGTATCTCCTAATAGATACCTTGAAGGGGAAATCCACTCTTATACATGTTTTAAAGGTATCTAATAAGATATACCTTGAAGTTATTACAATTTTTTTTGAAATATCATTCAATAGTGCCTTCCATGCAAAGGAAAATTCCACATGTTCCTTGCAGGAGAAATCCACTCTTGTGTCTACTTTAAAGGTGTCTCATAGGAGATACCTTATGTTGATTCCTAGTTATACACCTCCATCACTATACCATGCACACTTGAATAATGGGGAAAATAAAGATGGAAAACTCGCTAATTATGTCATTGTAGTTAGGGATGGGTTTGACATCAAGACTAGACTGAATGTAGAAAATGACCAAGAGGTACTTACAAAGGGTATGGTCAGTGCCTTGTTGCTTCTATCTCTACTTGAACTAAGGTGAGAGGACCTAAAGGGTAGCTTGCTCTCATGAATGGAATATATAACTCAATCTTCATGGGGATTATTAGCACAAGGAGTTAAAAATTTGACTAGAACATAATGAAACTTGCTCAATCCACCTAGCAAGGGTTTTCACACGAAATGAGAAAATGCTCTAGGTTAGATACAAGCTACTAAAGATAGATATGAATATGATTGAAAATTCTATTCTAAATAATCTTCAACAATAGGGGCTGAGTAAGAGATTGCAATGCTGATATTTAATGTATGAAATACAAACACATGTCTATTATACAATATTTATGTGCTCATAGGCAAATAACATTTCAAATATGCAGAAGGTGTGTTATATGCAAGGTAAAACAAGGTAAGATAAAAAATATTAGTTAATAGAGATTAGAAGTGGAGGGTTAACATATGAGCATAAAAAAGTTTGAATAAATTTCCATATCACCTTTACCAACAAATGTAGCACTAACTTAGAAAAAATGAAACTAAAACCATGAATGAATGATATCCTTCCAAAACACCTCATAGTTGAATCCATGAGCCTAGGACTACCCTTAAAAAGGCTATTAACACCCTATTTCCAAATCTCAAAGTAGAAAGGATTTTATAATCTAGATATACTCTCTAACTAACTACCATAAGGATGAATACATTAGATCACTGATCAACTAAGCATTTAAAACATGGCATTGTACTTCAACAATAGAAAGAGGATGGAAACCATCAATAAATTTCATTTATCGATTGAATTGAAAATGTGTACAATGTGTAGTTGACAACATAAAAAATATATGCTATGAAAGAAAATCCTATAATTAGGGAGACATGTTTGATGCTCTCAAAGCTTGCCAATGATTTTTTCTAGGAATGTTACATAGTGAGAACTCTTTGAGGCTATATCTCTTGACTCAAAAATTTAACTGACCTTTGTAAAGGGACACACCCCTTTTTATTATATAATTGAAATAAGCCTAACATATTCCTAAAAGTGCTCCATCTAGAAGATTCCTTCATGGGCCTGGAGTTTATTAGACCTTGTGACAAACATGATTCCTAGGATTATGCACGTGCTCTGATGATGAAGACAAAATTGATTCTCCACTAAGGCAGAATGTTTCTTGTTATCCACATGGAGGATAACCTTGTAAGAGATAAAATAAATGTTTGTCTTCTTACACAACAAAAAAAACATCCCTTTCCTATGTACATGATTACAAAATATACCTCGAAAGGGATGTGCAATGAAAAAATAAAATGGAAAATAAGGGAAAAGGGAAGTGAAAAGAAAAGAGAGGTGATTCCATCTCGAAAGAAACTAAAATATTCAATTAGGTTTTGGAATCGATCTGAATGATGGAATCCTTCACCAACCTATTTTTGTATTTGATATATTCATTGAGCATCAGGGTGAGACTCCCTTGGTCTAGGCCTAGTTGGTAGTTGAATTTGACTTTATATTCTTCAAGCCAAACAACAACCTACTGAGTTGTGGTCTGATTCTCTCCAATGAGTTCCTTGAGTTGGTCACATGATTTCTCTAGTGACACCAATTATTTTATTTTATGGACATCAAAGGATTATTGTGGTGCATCAATGAGATTTTTTGGATCAGTGCACACTGTATCCTCCCCCATGTCATTTTCACCAGCAAGGTTACCCATCCTCCTCATCATGGCATCTATCTCACTTGTCATAGTTTTGAGAGATTGTTTTTCTCCTTTCAGATTGAAAATGCCATCTTTGAGCATCATTAGATGATGATTGATTGCTATTTGATATTCCCTGGGCCTTTTATGATCATTTGAAATAATGATCTCATTCGTAATCAAGGTATCCATGCTCATATCACATATCTCTTCTACCTTCTATTGATCCTCCTCCCATTTCTTGGTGTTTGCCTTATATGAAAACATCTGGGCATCACACTCTCTTTTATTTTATACTATATCACTCAAGAATTTAAACATTGAGTGGATTATTTCTTCTACCCTGGTGCCCAAGTCTTATTATCAGTGTTCAATTTCCCATCCTCTAGTATTTAAATCATCAATTCAACTAGAGTTGAGAGATGCAAAAGAGAGATGGAGAGGACCTATAGCTATGGTGGCAGTTAGAGTTACTACGTGAGGCTCACTTAATAATTTTTTCAAGTACTAGATCATATCCTTGTTCTCTAACTTTAACTCCTCCATGGTGGCCTTGTTGTTGACCAAATTTTGCCCCCCTGGCAAAATTTTTGGTCACCTACTTCACCTGCTGTTTAATGCCAGTCTTTTTTGGGTTCAACGAGTTCAGAGAGTTCATTTCATGCCCTGGTTCAGTGGTTCAACCACCCTTGGTCCATTCATCATTTAGTTCAGGCATCTTGGTTCAACAACATTGAACCATCGTACCGTTGAACCAAACTTTGGTTCAATGGGCTAGGTTCAACATACTTGGTTCAATGGAAGAAGTTCAATGAACTTGGTTCATCGCTTGGTTCAAAGCCGGCAGGTTCAACCAAAAATTTCAATGCTTCGGTTCAGTTCAAAAGTTCAACCAAACGGTTCAAAGGCAAAGGTTCAACGAAAAGTTCAACGCTTTTGGTTCAAAGCCAATGGTTCGATGCATTTAGTTCAAAGGTTCATTTGCCTCTTTGGTTCATTGACGCGCTCCTTTGAACCTTGAACCGCTGAACTAAACTTTGGTTCAACAGATTTTGGTTCAAGGGGGTGCCCTTTTCCCAAAAGGCAGTCAGCAGTCAAAGTGCCCTAATGGAGGGCAAGTATGGCCATTTCAAAGTTCGCGGCCCAAAATCATTTGGTTCAAACAAAATTGGGCTAAGTCTGAGGGAATTTAGATCATCCCAAAGTCAAAAGCCCAGCGGAATAATTTTCCCAGACAAATTGCCTGTGGGAATTTCCCGCAGACAATTTGTCCACGAAAATTCAAGCCGCGAGAGCGCCAAGCAAAAGACCCGGGGTTTTTCAACTGGGAAAATTGTCTGCAGACAATTTTATACGGGGAACCCGAGAAGAATTTTGGAAGGTGCCAAAGAGATACACAAGGAAAAGGAAAGGCTGCGGAGGAAGGAATGGGACCCGATGACGGTTGCGCAACCGTCAAGTTCAATGGAATGGAGGAGCCATTGGAATTTGAATAGCGACACTCAGGAAGCCATCAAATTTAGGAGGACAAAATGTTCGTTGATTTTCGGAGCTTGACAGCCAAGGGAGCATCAATTTTAATGAAATTGTTGGCCTGTGTTTGTTTAAAGAACCAAGATGTATTGCAGTAGCCTGTTGAAAGATCGGCCTTCAAGGCTGAACGAACAAGGAAGAGACAAAATAGGAAAAGGACAAAGGGACCTCCAAGGAGCACAAGCAATCAATGTCCAAGTGGCATCAATGTGAGAAGTGACCCCAACAGATGAAACAGTTCTCTAGCAGCTGAAATAGTTCCTTCGAATTAATCATAAGAGGTGCAACAACCAAGCAATGCAACCGGTTTTCTCCATTTTGCATTTAATAGGTGGACAAACCACGTTTTGGCATAAGAAATGTGGAATTCAAAATAGACAAAGAGCACGTCTCATTAATGTTTTGGGCAATCTGTCAAGGATGCAACTGCCACTTGTAAAAGGAGCGCCAAATGGCCTCCTTGCTTCTCATATATATTTTCATACTTGGTCATTTTGTAATCATCTTTTCACGGTTTTAGCCAGGCGCAACCCTGCTAAAATTTCTACCTGAATCAAATAAAATGCAATTTTTACCTCCATTTGGATAGATGTTTCAGAGTATGCATTGAATGTTTGCTTGTGTCTAGCCATTGTCTTTTGATGCTCTCACAGGTTCAACACCAGCAGACCTGTTGTCTACAAGGCACCATTGTTGTAGCTGACAGGAAAAGAGTAGTATTTAGGAGTGAAAGAGCAAAAGAAATTACTTCATAAGTGTGTGTTTCATAACACCTTGGGTGATCTCTATTCTGGAGTTTCCATTGAAGCCTCCCTGCTAGTTTCTTGCAGCCTGGTCCTTCTGCCAAGTGCGTAGTGTATGTATGCATTTGTCTGATTCTAAGAGTGGATGTGGGAAGGTCATTTCATTTTTGGTGTATCACCTCTTTAGAGTAGGCTGTTTGTTTTCCTATATTTTATTCTCCCTTTTCATCCCCCCAGTTTATATAGCTGTATATAGCTATATATACCTATGTTTTTTGCCCTGCTGAAACAAACAAAGATACATCAAAGGGAGATAACCCTTATCTAGAGACTCTCCTCTCCTACTTCACCATCCCATAGGTGAGAGAGGAGTTTCCATGTTGCGAGGAGAGGGCAAGAACCTATTTTCCTGCCATCGGGTGCACTTTCCAGTGTCAACAGTTTTGGCACGCCCGATGGGACACACAGTTTGACAATGCAGTAGAGCTTCAGGATTGATGCTGGTCCTATTACAAAAAATTGTTTTCTTCAGCATCTGGTGATTTTGAGTTATATCTGCTGGTTAAGCAGCCTGGTACCTTCAAAATCACATATTTTTGGTATGTGTAATTCCATCATTTTAAGTCATGGACTCTATTTTCTTTGGCCAGCATGGCTATAATCCTTACCAGCCTTATGGCAATCCTTATCACACCCAATATGGCCAGTCTCAGCCCTGCTATGAGCAATATCAGCCTTGCGCTAAATCTTCTCAGTATGTCACTTCTCCCACTCAACCCAATATTTTTTCCAATCAACCAATTTCTGCCTTCAAGCGAGCACTGCTGGGATACAACAAATATGTAATTGATCTTAACACCAAAAAGGGGTACGGCCAAGAAATTCCTGATCATATCATCCATCAAGTGAGGAATGCATTGAATCAGGTTAAGAAAGAATGGGTTCCTATTGAAAGAGCGAATTGGCACAGGCTTTCAAATGAGATGCTAGATGTGAGCGGTTTAATTGCATCTATGGAGGAGAAGCTGAGTGTGCATGAGAGGCAGCCTTACCAAGTCTATCAACTTGCATACTCGCTGCCCAAAGCATCATATCAATCATATACAGCCCCTGCTCTTGAGCCAAGTCAACCTTGTCAAAGTCAGTTCCTCAATCATGTTGAGGAAAATTCTGAAACAACGAACCTTATGTTTAAGGCTAATCTTGATAGACAGATTGAATTGGCAAACCTTCAGATGCAGTAGTCCATTCTGGCAGCAAGGGAAGTGGAATTAAAATCTTCACTATCCTCTCACATTATGGCCCCATCACCCCCAAAGGAGATGCCCAGTCCGAGTTTCTTGAGCTAGAATCAAGTGATTGAGTCACGAAACAACAAGGGGGCGAAAGACATTGTCCAAGAGTGTGAGGTACAAGATGAGGTTAGTCCTTTTCAAGTTCCCCCCACCCTTCCTCAAGAAGCTCCTTGCATTTCACAGCAATTTTCATGCACTCCCCATCTCTATGGTGTTTCCCACGAGCTCCAAGAAGTACAAGGTGAGGATTATCTGGCTAAGTGGGTTGAGGAATTGGAAGCTAGGATGAGACTGCTTAGAGAAAGAATGATGGAGCTTTCAGACCCTACAGAGGAGCCGATGCCAAAAGACACCCCTTCCACCAATCCACAAGCTAATTTCAATATTGATGAAGTGTTGGTAAAGTGGAGGGACGAAAATCAAGAAATTTTGGCCCAAAGTATGCCCTCTCCTATTCTAGAGAAAACTCCCTCTTGTATGCCGAATCCTTTCTATCATATGGCCCTTGCTCATTCTGGCTCATCCAATGCATCAATCAGTTATGTCCTCAATCCCATGCACCTAGATTTCTAGCATGCCTCTCTTCAGGCAGATTTTCTTGTACATGAGCAGACCCTCCCAAATCTTCCCCAGCCTCCTCAAGTCTTTTGACATGATCTCCAAATTCCAAGCTGGAAAGAGGAGCATCATGAGTCAGCCCAGGAACGTGAAAATGATAAAATTTCTGCCTGCTCACAAAAGCAAGAGTCCAATCCTAGTATCATGAGCTGGAAGTAAATAGTTGAATCTTGGACCAGCAAGGAGGAGGAGGAGGAGGAAGGTTTTGCTCAAAACCTTGAGGAAGATGGGGCTGCTCCTGCTCTTGATGATGATTGGTACTTTTGGGAAAGGCTTTTCCAGGAAGATATGGATAGGTAGATTTTAAAATTGGAATCCAAGGAGAGATTCCTCAGCCAGTGTGTGGTGGATGGTTCAGACCCAACAACACATTCCATGTCTGAACACACCCCACCTACACATCCCCAAGAGAAATACCAGGCTATGCCTGATATAGGTGAAGTGCTAACCAAATGGAAAGAGGAGAATCATTCGATTCTAGTTCAGGGACTGCCTCCTCTTCCACATGAGTTCATCCATTAGTGTTCCACTTCACCCCTTCTCAAAGAGGAGCCAGTCTTGAGGGAAGCAAGTGAAGAGGAGTATGCTCAATTCATGTTTGATCAGAGAGACTCCATGAGTGTGGATGAGGAGGAAATCACCTTAGGTGACATGGAGGAGCATGGGCAATCTCTTGTTCATGTTTTGAATGATCCATTTGAAGACATTAAGGTAGGCTGCATTATTCTTCAAGGAGGCTATGAGCTGGATAAGAGCAAAGAAGACAGCATTGGGGTTCAAACAAGCATGCAAGGAGGCTGCAGTCTTTCAAATTTATCCCTCCAGGAGGTTGGTGAATCTGAAGATATCTTCTTTGAAATCATCAAGGAAGATGGCCATACCATGGAACCCGAGCATGAGGCAGAGAAGAACGAGCCAATCAACAATGCATATCAGGAGGCTTTTGGTGAAGAGCTGGCAGCAATTGACTTCTTGATGGGATGCACCAACCTGAAGGATCAACATCCAACAGGCCTCCCATAACAAGAAGAGTACGTATATATCAGAGGCATGTTTGAATATCCACTCAATTTCCAACCAAACTAGGTGATAGGTAGGAGGAGCAAGTCACCAAATCTCATTTTCTTCCAGCTACTTGCCTGTCACGATAAGTCTTCTTGCCAGGAAGGGGACTTGAGAAATTTTCCTTTCGATCCAAGAGGGAGGCGATCATTCCTGGTTAGCTGTATATAGTAGTTTGTTTTTAGTTGTTTTCCCTATTTTCCCTAAGTGTAGTTGCACAGTTAGTTCTTTTTAGTCTTGTGTGTTTCCCTTTGCGTGTGGGGGTAAATTTTGTGTATTTGATCCTGGGATCTTTGGGGCTATTGTTAATTATTTTGAGCTGCATCTGACTCCACACCTAATGGATATTCAAAGGCAACTAGGTCCTAAGCATAGCAGGCATGCTTCCCTTGGGAGTCACCAATTTGTTGACCAAATTTTGCCCCCTGGCAAAATTTTTGGTCACCTTCTTCACCTGCTATTTAATGCCAATATTTTTTAGGTTTAGCGAGTTCAGAGAGTTCATTTCATGCCCTGGTTCAGTGGTTCAACCACCCTTGGTCCATTCATCATTCAGTTCAGGCATCTTGGTTCAGCAACATTGAACCATCGTACCGTTGAACCAAACTTTAGTTCAATGGGCTAGGTTAAACGTACTTGGTTTAATGGAAGAAGTTCAACGAACTTGGTTCATCGCTTGGTTCAAAGCCGGTGGGTTCAACCAAAAAGTTCAATGCTTCGGTTCAGTTCAAAAGTTCAATCGAATGGTTCAAAGGCAAAGGTTCAACAAAAAGTTCAACGCTTTTGGTTCAAAGCCAATGGTTCGATGCATTTAGTTCAAAGGTTCATTTGCCTCTTTGGTTCATCAGCACACTCCTTTGAACCTTGAATTGTTGAACTAAACTTTGGTTCAACAAATTTTGGTTCAAGGGGGTGCCCTATTCCTGAAAGGCAGTCAGCAGTCAAAGTGCCCTACCGAGGGCAAGTATGGCCATTTCAAAGTTTACGGCCCAAAATCATTTGGTTCAAATGAAATTGGGCTAAGTATGAGGGAATTTGGATCGTCCCAAAGTCAAAAGCCTAGCAGAATAATTTTCGTAGACAAATTGCCTGTGGGAATTTCCTGCGGACAATTTGTCTGTGGAAATTCAAGCCGCAGGAGCGCCAAGCAAAAGACCCGGGGTTTTTCACCTAGGAAAATTGTCTACGGACAATTTTTCCGTGGGGAACCCAGGAAGAATTTCGGAAGGTGCCAAAGAGATACACAAGGAAAAGGAAAGGCCATGGAGGAAGGAATGGGACCCGATGACGGTCGCGCGACCGTCAAGTTCAATGGAATGGAGGAGCCATTGGAATTCAAATAACGACACTCAGGAAGCCGTCAAATTTAGGAGGATGAAATGTCTATTGATTTTTGGAGCTCGACGGCCAAGGGAGCATCAATTTTAATGAAATTATTGGCTTGTGTTTGTTTAAATAACCAAGATGTATTGCAGCAGCCTATTGAAAGATCGCCCTTGAAGGCCGAATGAACAAGGAAGAGACAAAATAGGAAAAGGACAAAGGGACCTCCAAGGAGCATGAGCAGTCAAAGTCCAAGTGGCATCAATGTGAGAAGTGACCCCAACAGATGAAATAGTTCTCCAGCAGCTGAAATAGTTCCTTCAAATTAATCATAAGAGGCACAACAACTAAGCAATGTAACCGGTTTTCTCCATTTTGCATTTAATAGGTGGACAAACCACGCTTTGGCATAATAAATGTGGAATTTGAAGCAGACAAAGAACACGTCTCATTAATGTTTTAGGCAATCTGTCAAGGATACAATTGCCACTTGTAAAAGGAGCGCCAAATGGCCTCCTTGCTTCTCATATATATTTTCATACTTGGTCATTTTGTAATCATCTTTTCACGATTTTAGCCAGGTGCAACCCTGCTAAATTTTTTGCCTGAATCAAATAAAATGTAGTTTTTACCTCCATTTGGATAGATGTTTCAGAGTATGTGTTGAATGTTTGCTTGTGTCAAGTCATTGTCTTTTGATGCTCTCACAAGTTCAACACTAGCAGACCTGCTGTCTACAAGGCGCCATTGTTGCAGCTGACAGGAGAAGAGCAGTATTTGGAAGTGAAAGAGCAGAAGAAATTACTTCATAAGTGTGTATTTCACATCACCTTGGGTGATCTCTATTTTGGAGTTTCCATTGAAGCCTCCCTGCTAGTTTCTTGCAGCCTGGTCCTTCTGCCAAGTGCGTAGTGTATGTATGCATTTGTCTGATTCTGAGAGTGGATGTGGGAAGGTCATTTCATTTTTGGTGTATCACCTCTTTAGAGTAGGCTATTTGTTTTCCTATATTTTCTTCTCCCTTTTCATCCCCCCCAGTTTATATGGCTATATATAGCTATGTTTTTTGCCCTACTGGAACAAAAAATGATACATCAAAGGGAGCTATCCCTTATCTAGAGACTCTCCTTTCCTGCTTCGCCATCCCACAGGTGGGAGAGGAGTTTCCATGTTGCAGGGAGAGGGCAGGAACCTGTTTTCCTGCCACCGGGTGCACTTTCCAATGTCAACACTTGTATTTATCCATCATGTGGGCCACCATGCTAGCCAAAACTTGTGAACTATGTTTTAGCTCATTTCTTGATGGCTCCCCCAAACTATAGTTATAGAGGGTGTAACTTTCAATGGGAGCATCCTTATTTAATTCATCAGGAGGAGGGATGGCTATCTCTACATTTCTTTCTCCTATAGTGGTGAAGGTGGTCTTGGAATGTGTTTGGGCCTTCTTAGGGGGCTTGGCCTTATATGCTTGAGTGAGCTTCATTATGTCTATCTCCCTTATTTTTATCTTAATGTCTCTTTTTTTCTTGATCTAATCTTTGACCCAGAGAAAGTGTTTGGTATGGAATCCCATTTAAATGGTATACATTGTTGATGGCCTCGAGATAATGAAGGGTGTTATCATTAGAGTGATAGATGTAGGGAGCATTATAGGTTTTGGGGGTGGGATCAATATAAATTGTTCAATCTCTTCATCACTCTCTTACTCCTCACCACCCTTATCTGCTTTATGATCCTTTTCCAAGCTTGGCTCTATCTACTCCAAAACATCAAACTCTGACCCAAACTAAAGTGATTCCATGAGAAATTTCTCAATAAAACTTCCCTATTCTATTGAATAACTAGAAAAATACATGGTCACTTCACCTTCTTTATTTGATTGGGCCTCATGCATGGATGAGGCTATGGTGACATCCTTGCTACCTTCCAGTAACTCTTCACCAGTCACGGCCTTAAGACCTTCATTATGTGTTGGGTCATGGACCCTAATGCAAGTGAGAAAGCTTCATGGTACTTCAATTAAAGCAACATTTCCTAAACCACCCTCCTCAAAATCTTTATTAGAATCATCCAATTCCTTATTTGCTTCTATATGAGTGGGGGTACCCATTTGTAGGTTTGATCCCCCACCTTCATTTGCACACACCTTTTCCTCTGATGTTGTACTTAACACCTTTGGAGGGGAAGGGACATCTTGTGGTACTTATGGAACTACCTTTGAGCCTCCTTGCTCAATTACCAACTTAGTAATGATGTCACCTTGAATGTTCTACTTTGGCTCTCCTTCAACTCTTTCACCAGACTTGTTCAATTCTTTAGTTCCACCATGATTACATTATACTAGTGGTTGGGTGATGACATTATCAATGAATGTCTCTATGTTTGATGAACCCACTTATTTCTCTTGAGGGGCCTAAACTTGTGTATCTTCCTCAACACCATCCTTTACAACATTATCTAAAGATAAAGGATCATTTGAGGTTAGGATGTCTTCCTCATCACCTTTGCTTTGTACTACTAAGGGCCCCTCTTCTATAAATAGGCCCATCACTGGGGCCTTCACTAGGTTTGGGGCCTTTCCTTTGGAGTTATCTAATTAGTTTTTACCTTTGGAGGAGTGAATGCATGCTACTTCTTCATCACCTCAGTGATGGGTCTAGCTTCATCTGCATCCTCAACATCACTCATATCCCTTACTATCTAGGCATATGAGGTCTGGTCATCCTTCTTCTTCATCAAGAACCCACTTGGGGGTTGCAGAGCCTTCTTTACACTCTTTTGTTTGGGGTGGTCTCCTTCTTCCTCCCCTCCTCTCTCCCTTGAGTGTATATTTGAGGGAGGTGTAACTACTACTTGTTGCATTGGTGGAGTAGGCATAACATTGATTGGAATGGCCATAGGGATGGTCACTAGAATAGCTGGAATTATTAGGGATCCTTCTTTTAAAATGGATATGGGGGTGGCACTGGCCAATGTAACCTCCCCAATAATAATTTTGTCCCAATTTTTTGCTAGGCTTGTTATCTTTAAAAAAAAGTCTGGCCTTAGATTGTGCTACTATTATTGATTCATTATCAAATAGCTTAGTGAAATCAACATCACTAATCTTATGATTTCCCTTACCTTTTAGTGCAGGTGGTAGAGCCATAATATCACCACTATAATTGAGGAGAAAACCTCTCAACTCCTTAACTCCCCTGAGATCTTGAAGGGTAGGGGTGTCATAAGCACCAAGATCAACCCTATTTTCCTTCAACCACCTGAAGGTTCTTCTCATGATTTGAAAGGATCTCCAAGGGATATAATCATTTTGATCCTTACTAAAGTCCACCTACAAGATGACTTGGGCTTCAATTTTGTTTTCACTAATAGTGGACATAGTGTCTTTTTGTCATCTGTCATATCCTTGGGGAGGGGGTGATATTATATGCAATAACCTCCTACAATGTTATCCTCATGTAATCTAATTTTATGATGCTTTCCTTGATAGTGAAGTTAGACCAGATGTCTTCATAGTGTGATTGATGAAAAATCACATTGGTTTCCATATTCACCAACCACCTGATATCATAATTGGCCTGGGGTGGTATCTTATCAATTGCATAATGGCCCATTTCTTTTTTCTAATCCATTCACCCTAACAATAAAAGGGCATGAATAATATCCAATTTTGACCAAGATTATAAAGTAATTATTTATCTTCTTGGCCACTATCATTTCATGTGGAAGCACCATCTATTGACTGAGCTCCATTACTACCAATTTATCCTCCAAGTACCTTGGTAATTTATGTGGGCACCTTGATTAATCACTCACCTAGATATATGTGAATGTCCTGAATTGAATATAAGAGGCAACATATTTCTAAATTACCTCTTTTTCTACTTCAAATATTCTATTGAGTCTTCTTAAAGGAAATAATACACTCATCATGATGTTGAAGAAGCAATTGTACACCCTATAAAAGTTCTTCTTGAAACCATCCATGGTGATTTCTGGGTATATCTCATAAATTCTCATTCCATTGGGGTTCTTGAGGAGCCCCTGGAATGTTCTATTATGCACCAAGATGTACATTAAATAAGAAGACATGTAGAATGTACCTATAAATGCCTCTTTTGAAATAATTATATCATGGAGTTGCATCATCTATTTATGCTGATTATCACTAAGGATAGTGGTCCAGTCCAGCTTCTTATGCTTCTCCAATATGCATACTAGGATCAGGAACGTCCATGGCTCAAAATTTTCCACAATGGGTATCATGTAAACCCTAGTGGCCATGGAAATAATATACTAGGTAAATTCATTAAATTTCTAATGTAATACTTTAAATTTTTATGAGATATTTAATCAAACAACCCTCATAACACATTTCAACTTTTCTAAAAAATCACAACATAGGGAGCTAAAAAAACACTTATTGTTAATCTAGAGGGTGGCACACAATAAAAGCTAAAAATATTTGAAGGAATCACCATAATCACATCCCCACATTACACATAGCTAGGGTACATAAATAAATATAAGTCACAAATGTAAGATCTAAATGAAAAGGGTTGATGCAAATGAAAACAAATGATTTAGTTATAATCATTTACATTTAGAGATTAGGGTTACCATTAATAATTTGAAGTATAACAACTATTTGCCACCTATTCTTATTAATTACTTAAGCTTCATTCAAAAATGAGAGGGAAAGTATTAATATTTATTTTATGAGAGGTGATCTACATTTTAATACGTGAAGCCATATGAGTGAAGGATACATCATGGTACCTTTTCAATCCCTCAAGGATTTCTGCACCTTTTTCACTCGTTACTTTTCCTCTAGTGCAACGGTGTAATATGTTCTAAACTCTTTACAAGACGTAAGAATGTCATGTTTCATTATTTAAATTTAAAAATTAGGGTACTCAAGTATTTGAAGACCTTTTAAAATTTTCCCACAGAGAGGTAAATGTGAGGCAAATTTCAAAAAGGGCTCAAAATCTAAAAGATCTCAAGGAGCTGCCATGTGGCATCACTTTCTTTGTAGCTTCAGATACTCAGGTCTTGGAGAATTTCTACATCTTTCTCACTTAAATATAAGTGGTGAGATCTTCAAAAAGGGCCCAAAATTTATAAATCCCCAAGAAATTGTCCCATGTCCAACCTTAGATGTAAGCTTAGACTCTCGATCACATTTTACCTCTGTACCACCTTTCTTCAAACAGGGAAGGGTGCCAGATCCTCCTAACCCCTCAGAATGTTCATAGGAGTTCCCTGAGACAAACATGTGTCTTTCATTTGGTTCATCAAGAAAATCCTCACCTTAGTCATCAAAACACGTTGAAGGTGCAATCAAGTAATTTCATCTAGGGCCACACTTCCATCTTCTCATTGTGATTTATTCTGCTATGATTTTTTTTGGTTGAACCCCTATTTAAACTAAAGCATTTTTATAACAAGGGCCTAATTGCTATAGTTTAATTTTGGTATCTCCACTCTTGTGCATGTTTAAAAGGTATCTCCTAAGAGATACATTATGGTATTATAAAGGCCTTCAAAATATCACCTAGTAGTGCATTCTATGTAAAGGAAAATTCCATTTGTTCCTTGAAGGAGAAATCTGCTCTTGTGCCTATTTGAAAGGTATCTCCTACAAGATATCTTGAAGGGGAAATCCAATCTTGTGTATGTTTGAAAGGCATTTATTAGGAGATAACTCAAAATATCACCTAGTAATTCCTTCCATGTAAAGGAAAATTGCACTTGTTCTTTGAAGGAAAAATCCACTTTTGTCCCTATTTGAAATGTATCTCCTAGGAGATACCTTGAAGGGAAAATACACTCTTGTGCATGTTTGAAAGGTATATCCTAAGAGATACCTTGAAGGTATTACAAAATATTTCAAAATATCACTTAGTAGTGCCTTCCATGCAAAGGAAAACTCTACTTGTTTCTTGTAGGAGAAATCCACTCTTGTGCCTGTTTGCAAGGTATCTCCTATGAGATACCTTGAAGGGGAAATCCTCCCCCTAAGTAAGCCATCAGTAAATAATACACCTCTAAAAAATACTAAGAAGGAAACCAAGGGGCCTTATAAGGATAAGACTTTGGTAATTGATTTCATAAACCTAGTCATCAAATATAGGTCTCAAACCTGGGAGCCTAGTCCTTAAATATGACCAAAGGTCCACTAAACTAGGGCAGCATCATCAGTGATTGGTGAGGAAAATTATTTATTTTTTATGAATAAGTGCCATTGACATAACTAACTACTGGGATCATCATGTGTCTTTTCCACATGTTCAAAACACTCTCTAAAAGATGGTTATCTACCTGCTTATCCTATCATTAATGTCAAGATGATCTATTATGCATGGTTACCCATAAGGATCACCATAAATATTCTAAGGTAATGCTTCAATCATGAGTTAAACTCTTATCATTTATGGCACCAATGAGTAAATCCACCCCTTCCTACTTGGAAGTAATCAATTTCCATTTTTTATGTTTGAAGAGAGCATTAAACAATTAAAGCAATCAGAAGGTAGCCTCAAAACTGAAGGGAACTAGCAAAAACATCAACTCAATTTTACCATAAAAGATAGAGAATTATCTTGGAGTTAGTCTTCATCCTCTTAGACAATGGAATATTCTACCTCCTCTTTAGAAAGTGGGAAACACCCATCAAAGTAGAGAGCTCACGGCTCAAGTAGTGGAGGAGCCCCTCTTCTTACATACACCATGAACAAATCCTACACTTTAGCCCCTACCCAAGCAAAAGGGAAAGTCCCTAATACCTTGTTGGCAATAAAGAGACCCTACAAAGATAAATATTTGGTGATATACTCAATAGATGAGATTTTTGATCCAAACCTTGCCCAAAATCCTAAAAATATGAGGGAGGGTGCTCATGCCCAAAAGCACAATAAAATTAGCAGGAAGGAGTATCCCTCATTTGAATGTAAAATTTAGTACTATACATTAGCACAACACATTATGCCCTATGTGTACCCTTACCCCAAGATCATCACCCTTTACACCAAAAAGTATGATGCCCAGACCAGTACAATCATAGGAGGTACCCACCTTAGGGTTAGAATCGATGTGGATAATATTAGAGCAATGCTCTAACTCCCACATGATACCAATATTGTCATCTACAACATTGAGAGCCTCCAAAATGTCTAGGAATCCAAAGTAGAAGATAGGGCATGTTTTCTCAGATCCCTTCTCAACTACAATATCATAGAAGTGACTCATATGCCCTTACACTTATTGGCTTTTTAGGCACAACATGTAAATGATACCCTATCCATGCTAGTGTTCATCTTAGTCATGGAAGTCGATGCCAATGTTGAAGAATTATAGTTGGGAGGGATCTTTTTTATGACCACAATAGAGAGTGTATAAATTTTTTGGATGGATTTCACTAGAGCCATCACCTCCACTATGAGAGAAGAGCTACAAAATTTATTGATAACAAGTACCTTTCGGTATCCATCTCACCTCATGAAATTAATATTGTACCAACACTCCAAGTTCTTATCTAAATATCTTCAAATTAACACCACAGACACATGTGTTTTGCCCAACATTATCACCTTGGTCACTATTTAGACCCATGTCCTATCAATCATGACATACTATTATGAGTTCTTAGAGCGATTTATGGATCTAGTTATTGCAGTTCTTAATGGGCAAGATGTCATCCCCTAGATGATAAATGAGTAGCAAGCCTAGCTCAAAGGTAGTAGGGTCCTAATTGATTGATTCTAAGGGGACCATTTATCATTCATCTGAGTGCATGGGTTTATAAGGGAGCCTTTTTGACTTCCCTTTATGGTAACTGATAAGACCCTGACCCTCAAGTTGGCACGTTAGGTTGATAACATGGACTCCCTCTATGGGGTAGGAAATAAGAAAAAGGGGCTATATGACATTCCATTTTCAAGGGATGACATCATGGTGCATAAAAGGCACCAGAAATGTCTCCTCATAGCTAACCTGGTAGAGCTAGGCCTGGACTTAATAGATGACCAATGGGATTGTGATAGTTACTGCCCAATCAAGCACTATAGCTCTTCCCATTTCCCCTTCTTCAACTTTGATAACCCCACTATAAGTTAAGATAATTCCCACTACCTAACCCAACACTACATTAGCCTCAATATTCTCTTCATCCCCTAAGCCCACTATTAGATCTGACCCATTCTCTTCTACCTTTCCCATGCCTTCCCTTATGCCTTTTCTTATTCCCCCACCATTGTTATCCACCTCATCCTCACTCATCACACAGTCACCATTCTCCCCACCTTACAAGTTTCCATAATTTTCACCTTCATCCCTCGCTATTCATTCACTCACTCCCATAGGAGTAGGGTCCACTACTTCACAATAACAACAAACCATCCCATTCACACTACCTCAAGGAACCCCTTTCATAGGTGAAATCATATAAGTACCAAATCAAATTCAATAATAAATAGATGCAGTGAGGGTGGCCCATGCAACCCATATAGAAAATAAGAAGGAAAATCAAGCCAAAGATGATGCCCAACCCCACATGCAGTCATTTTATGACCCCAAACACTAATCCCTCCTAGCCACCCATCTGACCGCTCAAGTAATTAAGCCCCAAGAATAGATGTAACTAGAGGATTACACCATCCAAGATGTTGGGATTAACCTCAAACAAGCTTGACCAACTGACATGGTCTAGCTCATGGAGGAAACACAGAGGTCAGTAACTATGAACTACATCAAGGTAGCCCATTAGTTGGAGAAAATCAAGTAGGAGCTCATTATGGTCAAGGCCATAGCTAAACACCTCAAGGCTGAGGCTAAAGCTAAATATAATGACCTCAACTAGGCAAGAACTAACCTATAAATCTACATCACATTAGAAATATTCTAGGTTAAGGCTGACAAGCGGATGGCCATTGAGACTAGACTACAAGAGGTGATGGCAAAATTGGCAACAGTTTGCAAGAATATCTCTGATGCAGAGTGGGTGCTCTAACTAATTTAGAAATTGACACAAAAAAACTCCTTGGTTAAGGACTAGGAGATTGAGAGATTGAAGAATGACCTCATCACTCAGTTTTAGGGCACATAAATCCTTTCCCTAATCCAATAACTATACAGGTCTTACTAGTAATAGATAAGGTCACAATAGTAAGACTAAAAGTGATGCTTGTTTTCATCATCGACATGTAGAAGTTGATGACTTAGATGAGATCATTTATAAACCAAGTGATCACCTTCATCATCCCTAAGGCCACAGACTCATAAAGCCTAGTCCTAAATCTTTGTAACACCTCTTTTGAGGCTTTACATATAGTAGGTGTGATTGATCGAAGGTAGGAGATGGCAAAAGTGAATGAGTTTTTAAGCTATAATATGGCAATACAAAAATGCAAGGTATTACTCAATTATATAGAACAAGTGGTCTAACAAAGGAAGGGATGCATAGAAAAATTTGTCCAGTTTGGACTCCCCTCTCCTTTCTTGATTAACAATAGCATTCTCCCTAAGGATCATTTCAAGGAACTACTTGAACAAAAGTAGAATGATGAGTCTATTTTCATGACCCTTAGTTAAATGCTCAATGCTTCCAAAGTGGAAAATATTTTTCACCCACTCACCCAACTACAGTTTTAGATGCTGGCAGTAGTTGAAAACCTAGGGAACATCTCCTTTAAGAAGATATTTGACTTGGATAGAGCTTTCGAGGCTCTCAATAAAAAGACCCAACTGAAGGAAGAAGAATTGGCACCATTGTAGGTGGTCCTAAAAAATTTGTAAATGTCAATCTGCCTAGATTATTTTGGGATATTTCATACATAGGTAGACTCTCCTATGATTCACTAGGAACTACGGATCATAAATCCACAATTGACAATTTTGGAGTAGTTTGAGTTGTGACCTCAGATTTGGTCGATAGTAAGTAGTTCCTTAGTACCTCTCAACTTTTCCCCCCTTTTGGCCCCTATTCCATTTTTAGGCCCCTTTCCCCATTTTTATTTTTGTGAAGTGCCAACCTCTTCCCACTATCTCCATTCCCATTTTTCATTCACGCTCTGGAATGACATTTTCTTGAAAACTTCATTCCCATTTTACGGTCTGAGTTTTTTTATAGACACCCCTATGAGTCACTAGGAACTATGGATCAAAAATACACATTTTTTTATTTTGGAGCAGTTCATTTATAACTTTAGACTCACTATATAGTTAGAAGTTCTTTATAACCTTCTAGTGGCTCCCCTTTCAGCATCTTTCTTATTTAGGCCCACTTTCAAATTTTATCCAAGTCATAGACCTCATTCACTTCTGATGTGTGGCAGTTTAGCACTCATTCAAATCAAAGAGACTTCCATCTCTTTCCAAAAAAGTGCTATTTTGAAATGTGTCACCCCAGTCCCTCTGAAGAAATGCAGCTTGACATGTGTCATCTTTGTGCTTGCCTAGAAGTAGCGTTGGCTTGCCAGAGTTCAAAAGAGCACCATTCAACAAAGGTGTGGGTCCCTCCTTATGAGTAAAGCTTTTGAAACACTTTAAGCTGATGATTTTTAGCTCCATAATGAAATGAAAAAAATGAAATGAAAGTTTTTAATAATGTCCATGAGGCTAAAGTTTTAATTGCTTCACCTTGTAGGATATCAACATAACTACTTAAAATGTCCTCATATGCTATACATTCCATGATGTAATGCCATTTTGTTTCCACTAATTTGGACTTACAAAATTGACAAACCATCTCTGACCATTCCTCCTTGGGTGATTTCCATTTCCCTATTTCACATCTATGATGGTTTGAACTAGTTCTCAATTGGGCAATTAACATTTTAGCTTTCCACTTTATCTTCGCTCCTATGTATTGCAATCTTTTCCTGATATCATTTTTGTAAGTTATCATATTTTTATTCAACATTGTAATAGACTATGAATAGAATAAGTTATAAACTTTTATATTATACATCTCACAGGTGTGAAAGGATGCTTTGTATGTGCCCCCTTGTAGCCTTCTATATTTAGTCTCTATCTAAAATGAAGAGGATGTGATGTTCTATGTTATTTGGAGTGGGAAATTGTTTCTATCTATTGTTTCTTGATGTTCTATGTTATTTGGAGTGGAAAATGTCTCTATCTATTATTTCTTTAATTTTGCTTCTATAGTATGGGAAATCCACTTTTGTGCATGTTTGAAAGGTATCTCTTAGGAGATACCTTGAAGGTATTACAAGGGCCTTCAAAATATCACCTAAAAATCCACTCTTACGCTTGAAAGGTATCTCCTAGGATATAAGTCGAAGGTATTATAGGGGCCTTCAAAATATAACATAGTAGTGCCTTCCATGTAAAGGAAATTTCCACTCTTGTCCCTGTTTGAAATGTATCTCCTAGAAGTTAGATACCTTGAATGGGAAATCCACTTTGTGCATATTTGAAAGGTATCTCCTAGGAGAGAATTTTAAGGTATTATATGGACCTTAAAAATATAACACAATAGTGCCTTCCATGTAAAGGAAAATTCCACTAGTTCCTTGAAGGGAAAATCCACAAAATGGACTTTAGGCTAAACAAATTAGGTTAAGATTTAATCATAGTTTGACCAACTAAAACCTAATAAAATATCAATTTAACATTGAATCATAAAGACCCTAATCATGTTCATTTCCAAACAAAATTACATTAAACCTGCAATATAGACACACAAGCAACATTGGAAGGGGTAAAACCATGATCATCTAAAAACATGTCCATGTACAACCAAAATAGGCATGAATGATTTCCAAATTAGAAAATGTGACTTGACAATGAGCAAGATTGGTTCTTGCAGATAATAGGAAATATCAAAGTTAGGGCTCGAGAAGATAAATTAAAATTTTTAACATGATCAAATGAATGTAACACAAAAGTAGTCTAAGAAAATCAATGTCTTAGGGAAATTGTCTGAGGTGAATTATTTCATAGGACAAAGTGACAATGATAAATAGCCTAAAGGGTTTTTTCCAAATAGGTAGAAGGTCACTTTTAGGATGTTTAAAGGGCACTTCCCATCTGAGAAAGGTCTAAAACAAAATTCTTGAAGGGCAAAGGGCCATTCCAAAAAGGTCAAAGGGTACTTTCAAAAATCTCGAAGGGTACTTTCAAAAAACCTGATGGGTAATTTCAAAAAACCTAAAGGGTACTTTCAAAAAGCTTGAAAGGTAATTTTAGAAGGCTTGAAGTGCACTTTTCATTAGGGAAAGAGACCTAAAGGGCCTTTTCATCATCAACTATATTTCTTTGTTTTTTCCCTTCCCCTTGTTGCTTCCCTTTACAAATAAGTGCCATTTGCACAAGTGGCTAATCTATTCATCACACATCCTTTCCCCCATTATCTAAAATCCCCAAAAACATTCTCTAAAACACAATTATCTTCATGCCTTACCTAACATTAATATCATACACTCTTGTTTCACTAAATTTTGTCTATTTTAAGTCTAAAGGAAAATAAAGAGAAAGATGGGGATAAGTGATTAGAATGAACCCAGATTTGGTTTGCGCACCACATCCAAACATTGTGAGCACTCCTCTTTGGCTGGGGAGGACTACTTGTAGATAAGAAAACACTACCACAAGATGTTTGTTATTAGATAAATGAGTGGGCTGCCAAGCTACGTGCTTGTTCTAAGAAGTGTGAAACTTCCCTAGAGATGATAGTCCACTTTTGAGAGATAAAAGATTAATAAATAATTGAAAGAGAGGTAAAGAGAGAGTGAAAGAGAGATAAGATTACCGTTTTTAACAACCTATTCATAGTAGAGAGTGATAAGGTACATGTGAGGTATTTTATTGGTGTTTTAGAAGTTGTTTGGGTAGGTTTTGAAGAGGTTAGGAAATTGACAGTCACCGATGTTAGTAGGAAAGTGATCAATATTTGTCAGGCTATCAAGGTCAGTAGGGAGGTGATTGATGTCGATTAGGCTGTCAAGGTTGATAGGGGAAATAATTGTTTGGGAGGTTGCAGAAGGCTTTTTTGGGTCTACGAAATGGTTTGGCTTAGGTTAGAGAGGTTGAGAGAGTTAGGAAAGGGAGTTTATGGCTTGGTTAAGTCTGGTCAAAGGTTTGGTATGCATGTAAGGGGAAATTATCAAGGAATCTTTTTAACTCCCTCACGAGGGTATGGTTAGAAGTGCATAAAGTAGTGCACAATAGATATAAAGAAATAGAGGAATAAATATGTAAATGACCTACAATATTAGTGATATATTTAGCTATGAATGAGAAGTACCGAGTTGATAATCCCTATCATGGAATCTAAAACTAAGTGCCTTAGTAAAGAGAACAAGTGGGTGTTATTGGTCCTCAAGAGCTTAGTTGTTGATGGTGATTGACTTATATAGAGTGATTATAAGCCTGGATGTCAAAAACAGAATGTTGAGAGCCTGAATGAGAGTAAGAACTAATTTTCTTAATTTTTTCTGACCTAAACTATAGGTTAGATTTTGGATTATATTATCAACATCAATGATCTCACTGATGTCATTAAGTATCTCACTAATATCGGCCATGGGTTGACTGACATTGATAGCCCTAGAATAGGTAAATATTTATATTTTGACCTATTTTTTATTGTGTGTGCCAAGTGTGACACCCATTATAAAATGGTAAAAATAGGAGGTTAGGAAGGAAGTAGTTATTTAGGAATTTAGTTTGGAATTGGGAATAAGTCTTAAGTAGTTAGGATGAGGGGACCAAGTCTTGAGGTGACTCACTAGAGGAGAATTAGTCATAGGGTGAGGTATCCAAGTAAGGTGGTAATAGGGGTTTTTAATTAACTTAATTAAGTATTTTAAAGTAATTAAATGTGTGAGGGGTAAGAGTATGGTTTAAGGATATTAATTATCATTATTAAAATGGGCTTAGGGGGGTTTCAACATAGGGAGTTACACATGTGTGTGTGACATAATTTTAGTGTCTACATTTACCCCTTTTTATCTTATAATTTGTATCAACATGTTGCAAGATAAAAATAGGAGTTAGATGTTCCAAGTATTGGATAAGGTATTTGAGGTAGGAAGTGCCCTTAGAAAACACAAAAGGGTTGAAGGTGATAGGATGAGATTGGTTACCATCCACAATGCCTAAAATATATGTGTGTGCATAATAGCCAACTATAATCAGGACAAACAATGTACTCCTAGTGTAAAAGGGTCAATAAGTAAGGAAATATTCATGATATCCAAGCACAGTCATCGAGGGTAAAGATTTGAGTGATCTTTAATGTCATTTTGTCATGGTTAGGGGATATATATGTGACCTTTAGTTGCCCCAATGTATGGGTAAGGTTGTGCAAAGTTGGGTGTTTTTGTGTTGGAAAACATGATTAGAAAGGTGCTAAAGTTAGTAATATGTGTCGATATTGATAAGATAAAGTGTTGACATTAGAAAAACTAGGGTAACATTATTGATGTCGATAAGCATAAACAACAACATCGGCATGTTAGGTCAAGATTGCCGATGTCAGTGGTTGATTAAACCTAAAAAAGGGGGTCTGGTGGGCAACCAAACTCATTTGTAACTTTTTGATTGGAGAAAAAAATAGGGCTTTGAGAGAGATTTGAGATGATATCTCAAGAAGGGGACCCAACAAGAGGTGCAGGACCACAAGAGCAAGTAGTGCCAGCCAAGAGGAGATGGTGAGATGAGGTAAGATCCCAAACTACTTTGATTTGGTTTTTTCAAGTTTTAGGTTAAATGAGAGATGGATGTGTAGAAAATAGGATTAGGGGGGTAGAAAATAGGTTAGGGTAGGTGTAGGATAAGTTAGGGTAATTTGGGGGTTGTTTTTTAGGGGAAATGGGTAGGTTGGGTTTAGGTAGTTTGACCCTGGGGCTGAACCAGTCATTGACATCAGTGAGATTGACCAATGTTAGCTGATAGTTGATTAATGTCAATCGACATAGCATTGAGGTTAACTAACATCAGATGACCTAACACTAAGGTTGGTAGTGTGTTATCGATGTCGACTGTTACATAGGCCAATAAAGTATTGATGTTAGCATTGATGCTGATGTTGGTTACTATTGAAAAGTAACAAACAAGCTTTAAGGTGAAATTTTTAATCTCCACTGGGAGTAGTCAACTAGCCTAATGTTTGAGCTAGCCTCAAAAGACCACTTGTAATTTGAGTGATGCCTACATATCCTAGTTTAGGGCCTCAGGCCAATGTAGTTCTCCCAAAACTTAGGAATATAAAAGGTTGGTTGTGGGAAAAAATGGTAAAATAAGATAGTTGAGAGGTCTAGGTTTTAATAGTCAGGGTATAGTGTCAAGAGTCAATAATATAGGTAGTGAGGCTTAGAGGTGGAATAGGAATGTAAGCCTAGGGTAGAGTGTGAGAGAGAGGTAGTGAAGCTTAGGGTAAAGAGATAGAGAGGTAGTGAAGCCTAGGGTAGTTAGTAAGGTGGGTTTATGGTTGAGCTTACCTCAGAAGACCCCATGTCAACTGAGTGCTACCTATATAGCCTAGTTTAGGGCCTCAGACTAATGTAGTTGTTCTAATGATAAGGGAAAAAGGTGTTGAGGGAGTGGATTAAAAGGGATGTGATTTGATTTGTTTATGTATGGATGAAAGTGAGGATGGAGCTTACACTGTGAGACTATCTATTGATATTATTGACATGCATGAGGAGAGATGTAACTCTATATGAGTGGGGTCATATGAAGGCCATTAGTTTAGGAGGAGTGTAATGATACTGTCATGCTACATGAGATGTATTGCTAATGATCACATTGATTGAGAGGTGGGATCATACCACCAATAGCTTCCATCTACCAACCAAAGAGTTGATAGTGACATAGGAGGATGTCTACAAGATTTTGTAACTACCACTCTAGGGTGAGGATATTTTCACATGATCGAGAGAGGATCATGATATAAATATGGTCTATTTATATGGAGAGCATGTCAGTGAGGTTACCTACCACTCTATGAGTTTTGCATATGAGCCACTCTACATGGTTGATGAGGAGTAACATCATCTTAGCATCTTGATGATGATCGAGATCAAAATTTATGCATTACTTGATGTAGATGGGGGGAGATTTTTGATTACTCTAATAGGTGTGCTTATATAGATGATTAAGTAGTAGACCATTTTTGCTTGGGGTCTAGTATTTTTGACATAGTTATATAGAGAGCTGTGGGGTTTGAGGCTACATCAGTGATATAATTTATGTGTCAACCATCTCATACACTATTAGGAATATGATCAAATCATGAAGACACAACCATTGGGGCTACCTACCACTATTCTAGCTAGTTTTAGGGTTGGATTTAGATGGTGGAGAGATGGGATGACATAGACCCAAGTGGATGGCATCATGTGAGACATCACCTACTATAGGTACATGATCGAGGGCCTGATCCTTATAGATATCATGTGGAAACTGTATCTGACATACCTAATTTTTAGAGGATAGGTAGAGTATCTTATTGGGTTGTAGAGATCATTATGGGTTGGGGGAGATGGTACCCATGGCATAGGTTAGGAGATAGTTTGGGCTTTTATAGGATATTCCACCTACATTCCCTTGATATAGGAGGGATGACATAGAGGCACCTTTATCATTACCTGAGAAGACTAATAGGATAGATTTTGAGGAGCTACCAATAGGGCCAAGTGTTGGGGACCCAGGGTGTATAGTTTCCTATACAACTTGGTGGGAAGGGTTACATCCGGTAGTGGAGGTCAAAAGGCCACTAATAGACTTACATGGGCTATTCAAGGAGAGAGATGCAGTGCTATAGGCATGAGATATAGAAATATGGGCTTGAGAAGTAGTGGTATAGGCTTGAGAGATAGCCTAAGTAGAGGATTTAGCCTTATAGGGGTAGGTGGTGATGTTGTATAGTTAGATTGGGGCTCTACAGGGTTAGGTTGTAACACTATAGGGCCATATGACTCTTTTATAAGGTTAGGTGATTGCAGTGATGGTAGAGAGAGATATTCTAAGAGTAGTAATAGGCCAACCCACTCCTCCTCCACCACCACCACAGGGACCAGTACAAGGTAGGCCATCATTAGGTGTCATGGGTCCTCCTCAAACTGTATCAATGGCAAGATATTTGACTACCTTAGATGAGATTTCTTATTATGAGAGGGAAATTAGAGAGTTCTCATAGATATAAAGATATTCAGAGTTTAGAGAGTAGGAGAGGTCGATGTCATGTGTGACAGCTTTAAGCTCATGTTGATGTAGGAAAATAGAGAGTGGTGATGATACTACATCTTCATGACCTCAGGGAGAGCCTCAAAGACCTTGAGTATCAAAGTTTTACCAATTTTTATTTATATATGTTATATGTATATCGGTTTGTGAGCCAAAGATGTGAGATGCACATTTTGAGAGAGATTGTATGATGTTTTGATGATGTAGATGATAAACATGTATTTGATCAAATATTTATATATGAGATGTTTATTCATTGCCATGTGTTTCTTTGAGATGCTTTGATTTGATTATAATGCTGATATGGATGATGTTTATTTATTTCTATGTTAATTTGGATGTTAATATTGATCATGTTATTTGATGTTAGACTAGCCTTTTCCATTTATGTGATGGTATATGCATAGTTGATTGGTTATCTTTATCTTAGCATTTTTACATATTTGTGATGGTGTATGCTTAAAATGAGAATGTTGGTTATGTTAGGTCATTTCAGCATTTTCCCATATTTGTGATGGTGTATGCATAAAATAAATAGGTTAGTTAGGTAAATATTGGTATGACATTATTTTTACATCTCAAATAGAGATATCAACATGTGATATGGATGAAAAAATAAAAAGGAAAAATGCTCATGCATTGGTAAAGACCATATTTTAGCACATAAATAGGCTTAGAAAAATGAGCCTCTTTCATGCCTTATATGTTTGAACCATTGTGTTTGTTAGAGAAGCATTGTGTTTATCTCATGTTAAGTGAGCTTCATAGTCCCTTAAAAGAGTATGAGGGGAAAATGGGTAGAATGATGGAAAATGTTTAGATAGCATAACATACCAATTATAAATGATATGTCCCTTTTGTAGGTGACCCGAGAGCTAATATAGGCAAGTCCATGACTTAAAGTTTTTTTTTTTTTGGTGTGTAAACTTATCAATGTGGGAAGCCTACATTGGGATTTTTTATAGGTTAATGTCATGCAAAGAGGTGAAGAGCCCTTTGTATTTGTTTTTCCTTTTGAGAACAAATCTTGGCTTAGCCATCCTTCAAGGGAGTGGTTTAAGCATTTGTTTTAATTTTAAATAGCTATCCTTCAAGGTAGCAGTCTATTAATAATAACAAAGGGAAGTTACACAACTATCCTTCATAGGAGCAGTCTACATTGAAAAATATGACTTGAGATCTTAGAACTTTTTCAAATATCCCTTTTTTTTACTTTTAGTCATGGACAATACTATAGAGGCTTAGGATTTTTCCACTGTGAGGTTAAAACCATACCACTGTGTAAGTTATCTAAGTGTATAGGAGTAAGGGTGAAGGGGAAGGGAAATGAATGTACTAGGGACACTTAAGGGATGAGCTCAAGTTAAACATGAAGTAAAGCAACATTGGTTTAACAAAAGAATGGTCATAGATACAAGGCATTTAAAGGATCTGGTTTTGGCCTTTCTTTGAGAGAAGACAAGTGATAAGTTCCTAAACCATACTTGTGAGTTATGATATAAGGTCCAAGCCAATTAGGAGCAAATTCACCCCATTTTATTTTCTCCATGTTCATCACATGTTGATTTTATTTTAAGACAAGATCTCCTATATTTAAATCTTGTTCTTTGAGGTTTTTGTTATAAGCATGTTTGATATGCTCTTGATAGATTTGGAGGTGGTTGAGGGGTATAAGAAGAGGCTCATTAAGCAATTCAAGTTGGGCAAAAATTTCTTGATGAAAGTCATCATTAGTAAGTATTTCATAAAGATAAATGTGAAGAGAAGGAATCTAAACCTCAAGAGGTAAAATAACCTCCATCCCATATACCAAGGAAAAAGGTGTAGCACTTGTAGGGGTCTGAATGCTAGTGTGATAAGCCCATAAAGCAAAAAGAATGTGTGTGTGCCAATCCTTACCCGTATCATTGACTACCTTCATGAGAATCTTGGTCAAAGTTTTATTAGAAGCTTCTACCTGTCCATTAGCTTGGGGATAGTATGGTGATGAGAAGTTTAATTTGATTCCAAATGCATCACAAAGACCTTGAATAGTCTTGTTTTTGAAATACTTTCCATTATCAGTTATAATATTATGAGGTACACCAAAGTGATAGATGATGTGATGGTTAATAAAGTCAATAATTTTATTAGGTTTTATGGAAATGAGAGGGATGGCTTCGACCCACTTGGTGAAGTATTCAGTGGTAATAATGATAGAGCGATGATGAAGTCATGAATGAGGGTTAGTCTCTTTGATTAGATCTAATCCCCATTGGGAGAAGGGCTAAAAGTATTTGACAACTTTCAATGCATGACTATGAACATGAAGGAGGTTAGCATGTTCTTGACACTTGACACAATGCTAAACATAGTTAGCATATTCTTGATGAAGTGTGGGCCAATAATAGCCAAGTCAAAGAATACATTTAGCAACTGTGTGACCATTGAAATTCCCACCACAAATCTCATCATGGACTTCCTTAATAGCAAAGGGAGTCTCAGTACTTTTTAGGAATCTAAGGAGAAGACCATCAAAAGTTTTCTCATAGAGAAGTACCCCTAGTATAGTGTAATGAGCAGCACATTTTATGAAGGCCCATTTCCCATTATTAGAAAGATTAGGAGGGGTAATAGAGAAGGAAAGATAATATGTGAGTTGTTTTTACCATAAGTCTTGTGGGTTGGTTTTTACATTTTTGACAAAGATGATGTTAGTTGAGACATAAGATGGTAATGTTAAGTGATGCACGGTGACATAGATTATTGAAGAGGAGGATGAAGAGGGTATGTGTGAAGCAAGTGAAGCCATCATGTCAACAATTTTTTTTGTAGATCAAGGAATATTTTGTAAGAGATAAGAGTCAAATGATCCCAAGAGTGTATCTACATGATGTTTATACCATTGCATAATTTCATTTTTGCATAGGTATTAACCATTAACTTGGTTAAATATTAACTGATAATCACCAAAAATGGTTATGAATTTGATACCCAAGAAGAGAGTGGTTTGAAGTCCAAGAATAAAAGCCTCATATTTAGCCATATTTTTAGTGCATTCAACATCTAGTTTAAATGACAAAGGCATAGGCTCACTGTCTAGAGGAATAAGTATGATCCCTGTACCCACATGATGTTGGCATTTAGATCCATCAAAGAACATCATCATTTGATAGGAAATTTCATCAGTGGAGAGTGTTGTAATAGGTCCATTAGGGAATTCAAGGTTTGAAGGTTGATTGTCAGGTAAAGGGGCAGTAGCTAATTGGTCAGTGATTGTTTTCCCTTTCATAGATTTTTATTGAATAAAATCTAAGTCAAATTTAGCAAGAAGCATGAGCCACTGAGCTACATGTTAGTTATGATAATATTTTGAATGCATATATTTGAGAGGATCAGTATGGGTGACCACATAAGTTTTGTGATTTAGGAGATAATGGAGAAGCTTAGAGGCAGAAAAGACCAATGCAAGGCAAAGTTTTTAAGTATGCATATATATAGTCTCATAATCGATAAGTATACGACTTATGTAATAAACCACTTTCTCTCAATGTTGGTCATCTTGATGTGCAATCATAACACCTAGCAAATGGTCTATTGCAGAGATGTATAGGTAAAAAGGATGATTTTCCTTAGGTGGAATAAGAACTAGTGGGGAAAGGAGGTATTATTTAAGTGTTTCAAGGGGTTCCTAGCAATCTATATTCTATTAGAAGGAAGCATCCTTTTTGAGGAGATGGTGAAAGGGTTGGCAATGATCAAACAAATGGAAAATGAAGCATTGAATTGATTAAATTTTGCCTTATAGGTTCCAAAGTTGTTTGATATTCGTAGGTGGAGACATCTCTAGGATTGATCTAACCTTAGCAGGATCGACTTCAATACCATGGAGAGAAATAATAAAACCTAAGAGTTTACTAGAAAGAACACCAAAGACACATTTCTTTGGGTTTAGTCGAATGCTATATTGGAGAAGATGAGTGAATATGGTTTTGAGAATTGTCAAGTGTTCTTGGTGAAGTTTAGACTTGCCGAGTAAGTCATCCATGTAATATTCCATAATTTTGTGCAAGAGATCATGAAAAATGTAGGTCATGACACGTTGGTAAATTGCACCAACATTTTTTAGGCCAAAAGGCATGACCTGATAACAAAAAAGCCCCCCATGAGGTAATAAAGGTGGTCTTGTGTTGATCCTCAGGAGCAAATAGGATTTGATTATATCTAGAGAATCCATCCATAAGTGATAACATCTCATGGTCGACTGTTAGATCAACAAGTTGGTTGATACTAGGCAATGGGAAATCATCTTTTGGACAAGCAAGGTTTAAATCATGATAGTAGGTACAAATATGAATTCCCCCAGTCACTTTTGTGATAGGAACAATATTTGAAATCCATTGTGGGTAGTCGATGGGTTGGTTAAAGTTAACACGAAGGAGGTGTTGGTGCTCTTCTTTGACAAGGAGAGTGATACGAGGATGCATTTTGCAAAGCTTCTGCTTAACAGGTTTAACATATTGATTGGTGAAAATATTATGGGTGATGATAGGGGGGTCAATACTAGGCATGTCATTGTAAGACCACGCAAAGGCTTTGCTATGGTAATTAAGAAATGTGGCATACTCAGCTTATTCAAAATAATCTAAAGATTGGCCAATCTTGAGGATGTGAGGGTTATCGTGGGAGGGTAGGTTGATGTCAATGGTTGATTCATTTATCATAGCTTGGGTTTCAGATGGGATTGATCATTGGATATAAGAATCATCCACACCTATGTAGGTAATAATTACATCATCATCCTGACATTGGACAATGTTAATAATGGGAGAATCTTCATCAATTATTTCAAGATGAATGAGAAGAAGGGACCTTGTTTCTTTACCCTGATAATAGGTGAGAGGCCCTAAATGGATAACATTTATTGATTTTTTTTTAGGAGGTATAGATACCTCTTGTTCAGTAGATGATTGTGGAGAAGAAGGTGGAGAAGGAGAGACTAGTTATTCAATAATTGGTTCATGGGAGGTTTTAGTGAGTTTATTTCATTTTTCATATCCCATCCCATGCCTCTTTTTAGAATTTTCATTGGTGTTGCTAGTTGGATATTCAATAGGTGTGTGGACACATTATTTGTAATGACCCAAACCAAATCCTTTCCAAGCATACCTATATAGGTAGGCATGAGCAAATCTAGGGTTACTTAGGAAATAGAAGTCATAGGTAAATGGTTGTGGTGAAGAAGATGGATTGCTGACAATAGGAGCTTGATCAATTCCCCCCTATGTAAAATTGGTTCAAAGGTTAGGGGGACCATAAGGGATGATCATCCCAATAAGGGGATCATAATCTGGGTTTATGTGAAGCCTTTCATACTCTTGTGGAGTATGGAACATGTTGAGTGTCAACAAATGATATTCACCAAGTGACAAACGTTGAAAGGTCTCCTCCATGGGATCTTTGTCAGGAATTGGTATTGATGCTATCTATGTAACTGTAGGAGTGGATCTTGTAGAAGCTTCAAAAGCATCATGTGAAGAAGATGATGTTTTCAATGGGATGAGAACATCATTGGGACTATAGGTCATATTACATGTTTTAAATGGTGGTGGGCCAACAAGTATAACATGTACTTGTCCATCATGCACAAAATTGACACAATGGTGCAAAGTTGAGGGTACACATGCCATAACACATATCCAAGGTCATCCAAGAAGTATGTTATATTAAAACTCTCCTTTCATAACATAAAAGAACTTAGGAAGTATGTGGGGACCTACACAAATATGTAAGACAACAGTGCCCATTGTAGTAGTTGTAGTATCGTTAAAGGAACGGAGTACTACATCAGTTTGAGACATGAAATTTTTGAGAAAGGTTAGGTTTTTGTAGGCATGGGTGGAAATAATATTAATACTGGATCCCCCATTTATCATAACTCTCTTGATATGAGTTTGATCAATATATGCGGTAATGAAAAGGGCATAATCTTAATCTTCAGGGTGTTGAAGTGGAATTTTTGAATTACTAAAATAAATCAAGGAGATAGAATTAAGGGAACTAACCAAAGATGTAAGAGGTTTGGGATCATCTGATTGTACCTCAATTGCTTACAAAGCACTAGTCAAAGCTTGACAGTGCTGGGATGAGCTTTAGATTAACTCATACAAAGACATCTTCACAGGAGTTTAGTGAAGCTACTTCACCATTGAGCTTTGAATAACATCTAAAGATGTTGTTTTAGGAACACCCAAGACGGAAATCCTAGGATTAGTTGGGGGAGTGTCTTTGGTGAAGAGATGGGTCCAAGGTGTAGTGACCTTTTCCTTAGCTTTATATTTTTGGTTTTATGACTGTGTGGCCACATTAACTATGTTGATTTGAAAAGTTCGTGAGGGAGGTGGAAAAGGGTGAAAAAAACATCTTTGGGTTTGAATTTTAGTGGAGTGGTAGGAGGTACTATAGATGCCAAAGGTGGAATAATAGGAAGGTTAATGGTAGTGTCATAAAAAAGAGTGTCAACATCAAAGTGTTACTAAATAACTGCTGTGAGGGCTTTATAATTCTTAGTATTATGTCTAGGTGAATCATGATATAAATAAACTTGTGTATCATTAAACCAAGATGGATTCAATCTAAGAGGACTATGAGGCTTAATAGGAGGAAGAATTATTATCGAATCTTGCAATAACTGATGTAAGAAAAAGCTTTGGGAGCCCATAAGTGGGCTCATACTTGTACTAATAAGAGTGGACACCTTCTTTTGTTTCGATGTTGGAAGAATAATTTTATGTGGTATCTTTTTTGATGATAGTGAAGTTACATGTTTTGCTATCACTTTTTTAGTTTCAGATGTGAGAGGCCTACCAGATGGCAAAAGTAGGAGTGGAGGTAGCTTAACCTTTTGTTTGGCTTGGTTAGATTATACTCCAACTAAAGTAGAAGGATGAAACCCCAAAATGGATGGTAAAGTTGAGAGTTGAAGAAGGGATTTGTGAGGTCTAGAAGGCTTAACATTCTTCTATGTTTTAGGGCAAGAAACTCTAACTTGTGGTTGAGGAGTCAAATCTAATTTCACCTATGTATGAACTTAATTAGAAATGGGGC
Organism: Torreya grandis; assembly: GCA_037957365.1. NCBI lineage: Eukaryota > Viridiplantae > Streptophyta > Pinopsida > Cupressales > Taxaceae > Torreya > Torreya grandis. The sequence goes on along the minus strand of JARHVA010004345.1, from coordinate 299,448 downwards.
ATACACCTAATGTCCTGATCTGATTTAATGTAACATCTTGTGAGGATGAGGGTTTTGAAATAGACAACTAAAATTTTGATGCTTTTGGTGAATAAGCTCTAGCTGTGTCAAAGACCTTAGGGTAAAGTGTAGTAAGGTGATTGGTGGTAAAGTTTGAAATTCATTGTGTTGGATATGGAGTTTTAAGCTGGTCCCAAAATGCCGTATGGTCAAGCTTTGTGGAGTCAAGAAATTCTAGAATTTTCACCAAATGTGAGAAGGATTTTGACAAAGTTGATGTAGGTCTTATGATTGCATATTTACAAAGCTATTATGTTTGGGAAAGAGGGAAATTGTTGGTTTCTGCTACTTTAGGCCAAAGATGAGAAAGAACCGAAATGAGGTCTTCTTTGATTGAGATAGGAGAAGAGACTTGATCTTCTATGGGTGGAGGGGAGGTAGGTGAAGTAGGTTCCTAAAGAGGGTAAATCATAGTTATTATGGCTCCCTCAACATGTGGGTGAGGCATGGGTAAAGTATGATCCTCCATAGGTAAAATAAGGGGTAAGAATGGTGAAATTGGAGTAGGTAAACTAGGTTTCTCATCTATTAAGGGAAGTAGATGACATGGAATATTGTAGGTGCAAAGGTGAAATGGGTGGGGTACCACTCTCTATAGGTGGAGGAAAAATAGGGGAAGAAGGTTCCTCAAGAGGGTATAATGAAAGAATGATGTTCCCTTCAACATGTGGTTGAGGGATAGGTAGAGTGTGGTCTTTAACTAGTAAGAGGATAGGTAATATTGGTGAAAATAGAATTATGATTATAGGCTCCTTAGGTGAAAAATTTAGTGGTAAAAGAGTCTCTTCCTCTCAAGGGAGTGGAATGAGTGAAATAGGCTCTTCTAATTGAGGAGGAAGAATGGGGGAGGATTCAATGAAATAGGTGTCTCCTATTGAGGGGTCGATTGAACTGAGGATAAAGGAAAGACCATATTGACCATATGGATATTATGATCTCCTAAGTTAGTTGTCGACTGGACAATATTTTGATTTGGTGAATGGTTGGGAAAAGGGTGTTTGAACACATCCATACTTTGATTGGGAGGTGCGTTAGGATTATCCAAGACAAGCTCACCTCTATCAAGCATATTTTGAATAATGTTCTTGAGTGTCTTGTAATTATTAGAGTTGTGACCTTTAACTCAATAGTAACTAAAAAACTCATCTTCCTTATACTAGGTTGGGATAGGATGGGAAGGGTCGAACTGTATAGGAGATTTAATCTAAGGAAGGGTTATGACACCTTGCTACAATAATTTCTCCAAAATTGATGTATATAATTCCCCAATGGGAGTATATTATCTTTTTTCATATCATTGTTGGAATTGCTTGGTCATATTTTGAGAAGTCAAATTTTTCGATTAGTTTTTGGTTGTGGAAGAGGCTGACTTAAAAACCACTATGTTGGTGGAGCCTTTAGCATTTTGATTAGAGGAAGAAGTTTTAGAGGAGTCATTTGTATTGGTATTAGGATTCTTACTGTGCAACTTGACTTTGCCTTCATCAATAACACAAACCTCAAGTTTCTATACCATGGTAAAAGCTTCATCAAATGTGTGAAAAGTTTGTACCCAGAGTGTGGATGAGATGTGCTTAGCACATGCCCTTGAGAAAATATCAATAATCTTAGGTTGGAGTAAGGAAAAGAAAAGTTGATTGATCAAGCTTCTCCAATGACCGAAAAAATCAACAATAGACTCATCATCAAATTGTCTGATAGAATATAGGTCTTTTATAGAAACCTTCTTAGAAATGTTAATAGAGAAATGGTCTAGGAATATTTTTGCAAGTTGGGTAAATGAGAAAAGAGAGTGCTGAGGTATAGATCTATACTTAAAGAGACATAGGGAAAGTGTGAAGTAGTAACGCATCATCATGTCCTCTTAAATAACAAGCATCTCTAAAGTTGTAAGTGCTATTATGGGTCCTATTTACTCTAAAAATGAGTAAATTTAGAGATTTTCCATTAGCTTGGATAAGGGAGAATAGGCACAAAAGGATGGATTGGTTCATTGCATATCTGATCATACAATAATACATTCTTTGAACTAGAAATGAATGTCTCTAAATTAGACATCTCGTCCATTAGCATCTTAATGAGGTCTGGAGGGGGATTAGTTTGGGGGATTCCTCCTAATTTATAGGGAAGATAATAAGAAGCAGAGGGAGTGTACAACATAGATTGCTAAGGTTGTGTTGGGGAAATATAAGGATAATGAGTCATAGGCTGAGGTGCGGAAAGAAAAGGGACTTGTCCTATTGGGTTAGAGACTATGCCTTGGTTGGTTGTTGTTATTGTAGGTTGAATTATTGGCATGGTTAGGCTGGATAAAGGGTGAGTTGTAACTCAAGTAATTATAGGCATGAGGGTGGATGGAATAGGTACCACTAAATTCTAGAATGGGGTGTGACTTGGCTGAATCGGTTGTGATTGTGAAAGTACGGAAGTTATACCAGTGTTTAGGTGGGATTGGGCAGTTATAGATGCCACATTTTGGACATTATTTATAGTTGGGTTACTTGTCAAAGTGGTGGTTGGGGTAACCATGGCAAAAATAGTGGATGCAAATAAAATTGAGGTTGTTTCCATCAAAGAGGTTGGCATACCATAGATTGGGTCCCCCATAGAATTACAGGTTCAACTCATAGCAAGGTAACGCTGAAGGGTTGCCACATTGTGATCAAGAAATTTAGCAAAATCTTGATCTCCCTCAGGCATAATGAGAATTTGGTTAGGGCTGGGAGTATTCTTTGTATCTAAAGTATGCTCCATGATAGAATCAGAAGTGAGAGGGGAAGGTGGAAGTGGTTTTCAGCTTCAATACCATGCAAGAGGTGGTTTAAATAGTCTTACTACTCTATATTTAAAAATAAATAAAGAAAAAATAGGTTTGAGTGCAAGAAAATGGGTTATTTTAGCTTGATATTTTGAGCAAATAAAACTACATAGTAGCCGATGTTGGTAGGGATGACCGATATTGGTAGGAAAAGTTTGTCGATGTCGATGAAATAACTGATGTTGGTAGGTAAAGTCTACTAATACTGGTAATGTTAATTGATGTCAGTCACTATAAAATCTTGGGAAATGAAAGATCTGATGTTTTAAGAAATTAGAAGCTAAAAATAGGTAAAATAATGGATGTAAATGGTCTATGTTAGAGGGAATAACACTCAAAAAACCTAAGATAATAGGTTATACAAACTGAGTTTTAGAAATAGTATTGATTTTGTGAACCAATAGAAAAGCATCCTTACCAACTCAAACAAGTACAGAGGGCAATTTAAAAAGGAGAAAAAATAACCTGCAACCAAAAACTATTAAGTGTTAAAGATTAATTTTAGTCTCGTGTTGGATTATACCTTAATCAGATAGTGAGAAGAGAATTTGGTTATCGAAGGTACTAAAAAGCAATCTAGAGCTAGTTTCAGGTTTGTTTTTTTGCTCAAGAGGGAATCTATGTTAGAATAGGTACATGGCTTGTTATAAGAGCTTGCTCTCCACACTTCATGAACCTGAAGCTGAGCTAGGCTACTTAGCCAAAATATACCTTCTATCTAGAGATTATACTCTATTAGAGAACGGAGTGGGTTCTCCCCTTGGTGGTGAAATCCAAGTAGGATAGTTGGGTAGGGTAAGGTGATCCACTAGGTGATGAAATCCTGATGGGCCTTTTTTAAGGTGAGTTTTGATGCTTGTTTATGTGAATGTGGTTTGGTTGTGTAACATAGGTGTACTATGATTTATTCAAAATGCTTGTAATTAATTAGGTGAGTTAATATGCAATAAACACACTATGAAATGCAGTAAGTTTTATACCCAAATTTGAAATGTATAGATTAGAATGAAAATAGAGAATAAAGAGGAATAGAGTATGAATTTGAGTATCCTAATGTGCATGTAAGAGGAAGTAAAAAAGAGATTCTCTCTCTTTTTTTGTAAAAGAAAATGACAAATTGTTTTTAGAGGCAAGGAGAAAAGAAAGAAGATTTCAGTTTTAATGCCTTTTAAACAGAGGATAAGATATTAAATTTTTCATTTTTAAAGGAAAGAGAAGGAAAAAGTGTAAGAAATGAAATTTTCACTATAATGCACCTATATGGATGTTTAAAACAAGAAATGAATCCAAGGAAAATTCTAGGGTTCCACCGGGCGTGCCAAAAATGTTTCACTAATTTTTTTCTATTTTAAGTCTAAAGGAAAACAAAGAGAAAGATGGGGATAAGTGATTATAATGAACTCAGATTTGGTTTGCACACCATATCCATACATTGTGATCACTCATCTTTGGCTAGGGAAGACTACTTGTAGATAAGAAAACACTAGCACAATATGTTTGCTAGTAGATAAATGAGTGGGCTGCCAAGTTACGTGCTTGTTCTAGGAAGTATGAAACTTCCCTAGAGATGACCGTCCACTTTTGAGAGGCAAAAGAATAATAAATGACTAAAAGAGAGGTAAAAAGAGAGTGAAAGAGAGATAAGATTACCATTTTTAACAACCTGTTCACAATAAAGAGTGACAGGGTGTGGGTGAGGTATTTTGTTGGTGTTTTAGAAGTTATTTGGGTGGGTTTTAAAGAGGTAGGATAGTCATTGACATCAGTAGGAGAGTGACTGATATCGATCAAGATATCAAGGTTAGTAGGGAGTTGACCGATTTCGGTTAGGCTACCGAGGTCGGTAGGGGCAATCATTATTTGGGAGGTTGCAGAAGGCTTTTCTAGGTCTAGGAAATGGTTTGGCTCAGGTTAGAGAGGTTGAGAGAGTTAGGAAAGGGAGTTTATGTCTTGGTTAAGTCTAGTTAGAGGTTTGGTATGCATGTAAGGGGAAATAAGCAAGGAAGATTTGTAACTCCCTCATGGGGGTACGGTCAGAAGTACGTAAAGTAGTGCAGAGTAGATATAAAGAAATAGAAGAATAAATATATATAAATGACCTTTAGTATCAGTGATATACTTAGCTATGAATGATAAGTAATGGGTTAATAATACCTATCAAGGAGTCTAAACCTAAGTGCCTGAATAGAGAGAACAAGTGGGTGCTGTTGGTCCTCAAGATCTCAATTGTTGATGGTGATTGACTTACGTAGAGTGATTGTAAGCCTGGAAGTCAAAAATAGAATGTCGAGAGCCTTAATTAGAGTAAGAATTGATTTTAATAATTTCTACTAACCTGAACTACATGTTGGAGTTTGGCTTATATTGCCAATGTCGATGATCCCATTGATGTCGACAAGTATCCCACTGATGTCGACCATGGGTTAACCGACATTGGTGGCCCTAGAATAGGTAAACCTTTCTATTTCTAGCCTATTTTATAGTGTTGTTCATGCTAAGTGTGACACCCATTATAAAATGGTAAAAGTAGGAGGTTAGGAAGGAAGTAGTTGTTTAGGAATTTAGTTTGGAAGTGGGAATAAGTCTTAAGTAGTTAGGATGAGGGGACCAAGTCTTGAGGTGACTCACCAAAGGATAATTAGTCATAGGGCTAGGTGGCCAAGTAAGGTGGCAATAGGGGTTTTTAATTAACTTAATTAAGTCTTTTAAATTAATTAAATGTGTGAGGGGTAAAAGTATGGTTAGGGAGATTAATTGTCATTATTAAAATGGGATTAGGGGGGTTTTGACATAGGTATTTATGCATGTTTGTGTGATGTAATTTTGGTGTCTACAACTCCATCATGCACAAATTCCCATGATGATCATCTAAATATCTGGTAGATGGATCGCTAGGCTTATGTTCTACCCCCATTATTTATGAGGGTACCTCTTTCCATAAAATTCCCATGATGAACACACCTAATAGTGGTAATAATGTATAAATATCCATTTTCTCATTTTAATCCAAACACTTGACACTTTGTGATTTTAGAGCAAGCATTGAGGAATTGGGAATGAAATAAAGATAATTTGTAGCATGAACATGGTAGTAACCATCAATCTAGTCTAACAGGTAGAAGCAGAAAAGGGTCATTAAAATAGATACAAATGTGGAGGCTTCTATGTCCTCATCCAATAATGGTAAGCATCCCTTAAAGTTGAGAACCCATAGTTTAGATACCGGAGGAGATTCTACCTTTAAGCACATAATGGACAAATCCTACACTTCAAACCTTTCTCAAGTGAAGGAGAAGGTGCCATATACCAGATCAATATTAAGGGGACCTTACAGATACTGAGCTTTGGTAACTAATTTTATAGATAATATATTCGACCCAAAATTGGACCCAAACACCAAGAATTTAAAAGAGGGCGCTTATACTCAAATCCCTGATAGGGCAATTAAGAAAGATTATAACGCCTTCAGATATAGATTTTGGGAAAGCATGCTACCAAAATACATGGTGCCTCAGGTACACTCATACCCTAAGATTATTACTCTCTACCTAGGAAGATATGACACCAACATTGGGGTGATCGCTGGTAATACCCACTTAAGAGTAAAAATTAGTGTAGATGATATCAGAGAGATGCTCTAGCTTCATTATGACCCCAAATCCATTATCTACAGCATCGAGAGCCTTTAGCTTGTCTAGTATTCCTAGGTTAAGGATAAGGCAGGTTTCTTTATAACTCTACTCAATTGTGAAGTCATCAAAATGCCTCATATACCCATGCCCTAGTTGACCTTTCCCATGTAGCATCTAAAAGACACTATGACTATGATAGCATTCATCCTAGGCATGGATGGAGATGTCAATGTCTATGGCTTTCAATTAGGGGTGCTCTTCTTATTGAGATCAAAATAAAAGGGACAATAATTTAGAATGGACTTTGCCAAAGCTATTTCTTCCAACATAAGGAATAAATTAGAGAATTTATTGGCAATGAGTACCTTCTGATACTCATCCTTCTTCATGCACCTAATCCTACACCAAAATTCCCATTTATTTTCCAATTATCTTTAGATTAACACCTCTGATACTGAGAATTTTACCCATGTAGTGGCCCCTATCTAGTATGGACTAATATCCTATCAAAGACTAGGTATTACTATGAGTTCTTAGAGTGGTTCATGGTTCCAATTTTTATGGATCTTATTCAAACAATCAACACTTCTAAGATGGAAAGTTTTCAATAAGCTTGGCTCTCAACCAACAAAGTCTTAGTTGACTAATTATGGGGATCCCACTTCTCTTTCATAAAAGTACATGGTTTCAAAAGAGACCCCTTTTGGCTTGCTTGTACATTGACAAAGAAAACCTTAGCTCTTGAGTTGGCTCACCAACTTGATGCAATAGACCTTATCTATGGGGATAGGAAGAAGAAAAAGGTTGTATATGATGTTCCCTTCACAAGGGATGGCATCATAGTGTAAAACAGGCATAAGGGGCACCTTCTCATGGCCAAGCTAGTGGAACTTGGCCTTGATTTGATAGATGACTGAAAAGACTATGATCCGAAAAGATACATAGCTAATTTGAAGACTGCCAACACTCCTAAACATTAAGTTTGGACCTATTTGGAGTAAAGGAAGTCACCCATAGAGAATGTCTCCCAAAATCATGTGGAGCTAGTTTAGATATCAAAAGATGCCCTTAAATCATGTGAGTATTTTTCTGACAAGGTCCAAAAATATGACCTAACCTAAAAGTTATCAAAGAAAATGAAGTGCTTGCTCACCTAATTAACTTAGAATGTAGATCAAAAATCCACCTTCATCAAATACAAGTTTGAAACCAAGAAGCCAACCAAGGTCTTATATGATGATGACCTAAATGAGAAATTTGAGAAGCTCTATGATGAGTTTCACCTATAAGAGGTTAGGTCTAAGGAAGAATCTAATCCCAAGGTCGAGATGGGGGGATGAAGAAGAGGAAGACACTCCCATGGAGGAAGCATATGACACACCCCTATAAGTGGAAGTAGAATAAGTGGAGGTAGTGGCCATCTAGGAGACTTTAATGTGGCTGACTCCCATACCTTCAAATCCCTTAGCCCTAAAACAACAACAAGATCCATTTAGGAACCTTGTGGTTGGGTCATCCTAGCTAAAGCTCATAGGGGCACTCATTTCTATCCCTTTACTGGATTCCCCTTAAAGGAATATTTTCTTTATAGATCCCTTAATTTCCACCTCTGCATCTTTCTCCACTACCCTGTCCCCCTCTATAGCTCCATAATAGGTTGTGGCATCATCTACTTACCCAATTAATCACTATGGATCCCGTTGTCACTTCATCATCTACCTTGGCAGCCCCACTATAGGTTACATTACCTTCCACTACTCAACCTAGTACCACTTTTCCCTTGATCTCCACCTCATCAATTCAACCTATCATTGGGCCCAACCCCTTCTATATTGCTATACCTATCTCCTCCCACATCCCTTTCCTCACTCCCCCACCTTTATCTTCCATGTCATCCCCTAGTGATGTAATTCCCATTCACCTCACCCTATAAACTCCCATATTTATCCCATTCAATAGTTTACTTTTGTTCACTCACCTCTATAAGTGTAGGGCCCACTACTTCACATAAAAAATTGGCTATCCCATTCGTGCTTCCATAAGGGACCCCCTTTGTGAGAGAGATCATTTAAGTAATAGAATAGTTCTAATAGTAGGTAGATGCATCAAGGGCAACCTGAAAGGCCTAAGTACAAAATAAAAGGGTAAAATAAGCTAAAGATTACACCTAGGATCACACATGATCATTTTATGAGCCAATGCAACAATATCTTATGGTCACTCACTTGACTCCCCAACTAGTAAAGCCCCTTGAATAGATACAACTAGGGGATTATGCTATCCAAGGTATCGACCTTAACCTTAGTCAAGCCCAACCCATCGATAGAATTGAGTTTATGGAGGAGATGCAAAATTCTATGACAATGAACTATGTTAAGGTGGCCCATCAGTTAGAGAAGAATAAGTTAGAGCTCTCAAGAGTAAACTCTATGATCAACCACCTTAATATTGAGGCTAAGGCTAAAGACACTAACCTCAACAAGTTATGATTAGAGCTACAAGGTAGTATCCTAAATGAAATCTTCCAAGTCAAAGTTGATTCACGTAGAGACACTGAGACCAAGTTGTAAGAGTAAGACACATAGCTAGATGAGATCTGCTAGAAGCTCCATGATGCAAATTGGTCATATAAACTATTGTATAATTAGGCATAACAAGACTCCTTGGTCAAGGACCAGGAGATTGAAAATTTGAAAAATAACCTCATATCTCACCCTTAGACCGTTGAGATCCTTTTCATAGTCTAGTAGCTATATAGATCATATTGGAAATATATCAAAGCCATGGTGGTAAACCTAAAGACAACACTTAACGTCATCATAGATGTGCAAAATTTACCTCTCAGATGAGCACATCTATTGATTAGATGATTGATTTCATCTCCCTTAAGGTCCCAGAGTCACAGAGCCTTATTCAAAAGCTATATAATTACTCTCCCAAAGCATTAACGATAACAAGGGTGATCAACTGGAGGTAGGTAGTAGCAAAGGTAAATGAGTTTTAAAGCTACAATAAGGTAATAAATAAGTGTAAGGCATTGCTTAATTCCTTGGATCAAGTGGCCCAAGAAAGGTGGGTACATATAGAATAATTTTTCTAGCTAGGACTCCCCTCTCATTTCTCGATAAATAATAGTGTTCTCCTTGAGGATCAAATCAAGGCACTACTTGAGAAAAAGTAGGATGACCAAACCATTTTTGGGGTTATTGATCAAACACTTGATGCCTCTAAGGTGGAAAAAATATTACACCCACTGACCTAGTTGGATTTCCAAACATTGGAAATAGTTGAGGGATTGGGAAGTATCTCCTTTATGGAGATGATAGATCTAGATAGAACCTTTGATTCTCTCAACAAAAAGACCCAAACAAAAGAGGAGGAGTGGGTGACCTTACATACATCCCTTCAAAAGTTTTAGACTTGTTTTGTTTAGTTTGAGCATCAGAGTTTTGGGTTCTCCCACTTACCCCTATGAGTTACCAAGAACCATGGATTGGAAATCCATGTTTTTTAGTTTTGGAGTAGTTCATTTCTTTCTTCAAGCTTGCTCAGCATCGACACAATTCCTTGACACCTTCTAATAGATCCCCTTTCAGTGCTTCTTCTCTGAGCCTCCTTTCATAATTTTGATAAGGTCCCAACCTTTATCCATCTTTAACACATGGCATTTCCATGCTCAACCTCACCAAATAAATCCACAACTACTATGAAGAATTACCTATATGACATGTGCCATCTTTGTGCTTGCCATGGATCTGTGTTAGTTCATTAGTATTTAAAGAATCACAATTAGAAGATAATATAAGTAGGACATCTCTAGGATCAGACACATGGCACCACCTCGCTTCTCCCAAGTGTAGTGGTCTTAACATAACAATGCAATTGATCTGGAGGCCAATTGTAATCATGAGCCTGAGACCTCCTTTTAGTTGCCTCACTTATTTATTCAGAGTTTTTTTATTTTGTAAGTGGCAGTTGGAAATCATTTTATTTATTTGCATTCTCATTTTTATGGATAGCCATTATAATAGACTAGGATAGTTTTAGTTAACATTTTTCTATTCTAACTCCTAGAAATCATAATTTATTCTCACATATGTAAAGCTTTCCATAGGAAACTATTCATTGAGAGCAAGATTTTTAGGCATCAACAATATTGACTAGGAGAATATTTCATGGGTAACTTGAAATATCTCCTAGGAGATACCTTAAAGAAATTATAAACCTTAATAACTATGAAATTTCATACTTGAGGTATCAAATAGGAGATTCCTTTGAGGGCCTTCTAATACCTTCATTAGTAACTTGAAGGTATCTCCTAAGAGCTACTTTGAAGATATTAAAAGGACCATCAAGGGAAAAATTGTTAAATTGGATTGAGGTGGAAAGAGCATGTGTAAAGGACCTAAAATTCACTCTTGTAAGAAAAATTCACTCTTGTAAATGATTGAAAGGCATCTCCTAGGAGATAACTTGAATTTACCTATTTATGGGCATTTTAACACATATTAGAAACACATTTCCCCTCACCTTTCTCTTTTAAAACAAATGTTTATGGATTCCTTTGCCCATCAGATTATATTCATTGGTGGACATTTTTTTTTTTGATTTGGTCATACCTTATTAGTTAGAGTGTGAGTTAATGTATATATTATGAAGATTGTATATGTATTTTGTATTGTATTTTAGAATTAACATACATTTAATCACTACTCAAATATAAAAAAAATTCATGCACCGATGCAATATGCAACTTGCATTTTACAAAACATCGATATTTAGATCATTTTTATTTCTTTATATAATGTCTTCAAGAAAAAAAAGAAATACCACACTTATAAGGTAGAAGGCAGCCTCACTTAAAGAGAATTTAGATAAAAGGTAGAAGGTCTCACTCCAAGAGAATTTGGATAGAGTAAATTATAAAATATAAAAACTAAAATTAAATCCACATAAACATCTTCCATTTTATGGTGGCAACAAAATTTCTCTTACTGATTGGCATTTTGAATTATTTAGTTTGCTAAACATGCATCCATATATATACTTGTTTAACAATACATTAGGAAAAGAATCTTCTTCGATTGGAATAATCTTGACCAATGATAAGTATGAACTTGAATATGCCCTTCAATTCCAACTAAAAGTATGGAATGGAGAAGAGGGAATTCTCCATTGAGCTACAACTAATTTCCATAAATTTACACTATGTAAAATGGAGTTGATAAAAATTAATTTTTCTCCTTCTTGTGAGACATTTGGGTTTCATTTGAATAGCTATGACAACCTTCAAATGTCTGGGTTGATAGATAGAGATAATTTGGTCATTAGAATACAAAACATGCTGAAGACAAACATGAAAAAGGGGCAAAAACTTCTTCTACTTGCCACCATACAAACATGTATTTAAGATACCCTATAGACATGTGAGAATAAACATTGAAGAAAAGAAGACAAATAAGGGAAACATATTTGTATGCAAATTTGAAAGAGGCCATACAAGTACTCCAACCAATAGAGAAAAATAAGATTGAACAAAAGGTTGGAACACTTTGGTTGACACAAAATTTTGATGAGACCCACCATGAATTCTCTACATGGTATATTTCCTCTAGCAACTACACCTTGAACATTCTTGTAGGGCTCTGTGAATTAGGGGACACAAATATCAAAATAAGAAATCTCAATGAAAGATGGGTGAATGATATAATTCATTCATTTTTAAAACATATTGAGGTTCCAATGAAGTATGCTTTGTTAATTCATTTTGATTCAAGTAACCTTGACTATTTTATTGAATCAAAGGAAGTCCCAGAAGATATGATGGACAAAAAAATAGTAAGGTTCAAAATTTCAGATGGCCAACACACAATTATAGCATAACAAAGAATTATTTCAGAGGAGGAATATAATTCACAATCATTGAGAAATAAATGTTATGTTAGAAGGGCAAGATTTCTTAAAACTTGTACTCCAGTCCATATTATGCACAAAATATGTATCAATATAATGAATTAATGAAACAATTAATAAGGCTTCATTTGTAGAAATATTTTGATCTGCACGTGACCTTATCAAATTGAGAGGTTAGAAGAATCTTGAAACAAGGAAGAAAAAGATAGAAGAAATACATGATCAAGATAAATACTTGTTCACACAAATGACCTATTCAGCACAATAATTGTAGGAAAGAAAATGCCTTCTTTCATGGAATAACTTGTTTGGGATTGTTTTGATAAGACATTTGATTTGTTTGAAATTGGTACTTTACCTAGTTCAGATAAACAAGATTTAAATCTACTTGGTAAAACAATACTTAAAAATATTCAAGGGATTTCAGACAAACAAAAAGTAGAACTAGCAAATTTATTGGAAAAAGGGTCTATTTCCTTCTTGAAAACCCTTGGGTACAACATCATGGATAAATGGTACAAAAAAGTGAATCTAGAAAGTAACATATTATCAAAAATTGTAGATTTTTTTAGCAACCATGATATGATACTACCACCAGACCAAATAATCACAACTGAAGAGGTAATTGAGCAATATAATTTTTTTGTGAAAAGATTTGACGATTTATGTTTCTTGAATGAAGGTATTTCAAAAAAAAAAAAAGGTTGCGAAGCATTATCTTAAGATTCATTAATCATATTGAAAATTTATCTACATAATGATGGAGGTTAGATTCCTGAGATAGATACATAAATATTTAGCTACCATTACATGCCCCCTTGTCTTTGGCCATCCATTTTAAAAGATTTTAGTGAAATGTTCATTCTTGATCTGAATGCCTACTTCATAATTATTGGTCTTGTTGGGTGAATATTTTGTCAACCAGCTAACTGGTGAGCAAAATAGGTCTCTTTAACCATAGCATAAGGAGATTGGTCACCCAAAGTTGTAGGTTTACCACATCCAAAGGGGACGAATCTCTCCTCTCATCAAGGGGAGGTTCCCTATTAAATATGCAGGAGCTATATACTATATATATAAGCAAAAAATAACACATAGGGGTAGGGTATCACCATCCATCTCTCTTTTTTTAGAGATGATGCTCACAGATCAAAGGAGAAATCTTGGGTGATTGGTGAAGGTACTTCTCTTCTTTCAAAAGTAACATTCAGCCAAGAGCCAGATCTCTTCTTGGATAGTAGAAATCTTGGTGAAATGATAGAAGGCACTTCTCTTCTTTCAAAAGTGATTGTTCATGCAAACAACATGAATCTTTCTGGTAAGTAACTGGTAACCAAAGGTGTAGAGTAACCAGTAGCTTGAGATGTAGAGCAAAGTCTCCACCTCGACTGCCCAAGAGTGAAATACGAAGAATAATGGGGGCACAAAGTCATCCCAAGGTCCTTTACACAGGAAATAGAAAAAGACAAACACACTAAAGTCAACTATAGGCAGCACAAAGTCTTCTTACAGTTGGATTTGGGACACCTTCCTTATCACCTCCACTAGCTCTGTTTGTTAAATTGAATAAACAAGAATACATTTAGGAAATAGACATAAGAACAATCTCCTAGAATGATACAAGCTATAACATCACAAAGTCTGAAAGTAACTTGCTTTTTGATTCAAACAAAGAAATATGATGAATAATCTGAGCTCAAAATCTCAGTAATGCCTTTCAATTTGGGTAGAGTTTTGCTTCTGGTAACTAAAAGATCTCCCTTAAAATAATAAAAGAGATTACAATATATAGTAGCCAAGAAAGACTTGGTGCTTTGTTTCATGGAATGGCCCATGTTGTGCATTCAATGCCTTGAATGCATTTTCAATTTTGTCAAGGGACCATGCTGGAACAGGGTGGATGCCTTGACTGTGGCATGTTACTTTATCTCAAATGTCTCCTCTTGGGCCTAGGTCATTTGGTATCTACACAGCTGTCCACTTTGCCTTTACTCCAAGAGAGACAAACAGGTTGTGCCTTTAATGTTTGCAAGCCAAAACATCTACTTGGTGGATTGTTCCACCTACTGAAATAACTTTTGCATAGATAGTTTTGGCTTTTCCCTCTTTATCTCTTCCTAGTTTTGTATTTTTCTGGCATTTGAGCTCTCGAGGCTGAATTCCCATCTTTGCTGGCTCTTTATGCTCTTCCATCAGTGGTTCTTCCCTTTGGCATTTTGACTGCTTTCCACTGATCTCAACAAGTGACACATGGCGTGTTCCACTATGAAACAGGTGAGGACACATGGCAACATCCACTTACTTTATCAACTCACTCGGGGCCCACCACAGTCTTTATGAAATGAAAGGGAGAGACTGTAGATGTTGACACTTGGCAGCTTCTGTCGAGATTTACTAGGGACATGTGGCAACTTCCATTGCTTTGAAACTTATTAGAATTTGTGTCCTGATAGATGACACTTGGCAGCTTCCACTTCAACTCTATAAGGGACACGTGGCAGCTTTTGCTACACTTTTTCTTTTTCCATCGAGATTTTCTCTTCAGTTAGGTGAATTCCTTCGAACAAAATGTCTGAAGAAATTTTGCCTTGGTCATTTTCCCACAGAAAAACCTTTTCAAAGGAATTATTTCGACCTCCTTCACTTAGTCATTTCCATCAGATAAAAAGTCTGAAGGAATTGTTCCTTTTGGGCCTTGAACCAAATCTGAAGGAATTCTATCTCTTTTGGCTTCTCTTTGACCCTTGAACAAATGTAACCTGCCCTCTACAAGGGCATTTGTTCCTTTAGCCCTGGGGCAGCCCCTTGAACCTACCGATTGAACCAACCGGTTGAACCAACTTTGGTTCAACGGTTCAATGGTTCAATCGGTTCATTCTTTGTTATTTGGCTAAGTCTTTTGATCACTCGAACAAAACACATTGAACGAACTGCTCATTGAACCTTTGCTGAAGCACTTAACTCATTGAACCTGTTGAAATAAAATGGTTCAAGGTTCAACGGTTCAATGGTTCATTCCTTTGCTTATGAACATTTTTGGTTAAACCAAGGCGTTGAACAAATCCTAAAAGTGACTAAGTGTTGGAAACTAGTTCTTTTGATTGAATTCACCTGTAGAAGCCTTTGAACCTATTGAACCTACTAATTTCAAGCATATTGAGTCCGTAGAAACATATCTGCAGAGTCTGTAGATTTTTGGAAAAGCTTGAAGAATCGAGAATTTGAAAGCTCATAACAATTTTTGAAAAGGGGAGAGGATTTTGGTCTGTTGAACCAAAATAGTTCATATTTTGTCCTAAAAATGAGAAAGCTATTTTTGGGGACAACAACTGGCTCCAGTTGGGGAACTTTTGTTAGATGAAAACTTGGAACAACTGAGGGGAGTAAAAACTAGAATCTCTAGTGCCTTTAAAGTATGCCATTGGGCTACGGAGTCATGCTACCTAAAAAGAAAGGCAAAAAAAATGAAAATGAAAAGCACAAAATAGAACTAAAGACTATACAAATGTAAATATGTACATGTGAACTTATCTGATACTTCAAGAATTGAAGTGATTCAGATGCTACCCACAACGAGACAATGAAAATGGTGTTTTATCTTGATAGACCAACAAGAAACTATTTTATCCCCAGAATCGGTGACAAGCGAATGTAACTCTCCACCAAGAATCACATTTATTGTGCACTCCTTTTAGTTCTCTCTTCTTTCCCCATGGCAAGATGTGGTCTTCAATCTTAAAACCATAACTCTTTGCTCTCTTGGCAGAGAGTTCCTTTTGCTGACTTTGGAGCGCAGCAATATGGTCCACTACCATAGCTTGCTGTTCTATTGCACCAATAGGGTCAGCAACACCTTGAGCTTTCTCACTTCTGGTATAGCGTGGAGCTACTAGATTGTAGGAGAAAAATGAGAAAGAACTAGTCTTGCTTCATCTTGAAGCTTGAGGCTTCAAACTGCGCATTATACCTAGTGGCTCTAGTTTTACAGACCAGATAATATAATGGAGACTGAGGAAGATGGTAAGGCTATAATGATAATGGGTAAGATACATAATAGATTAGCTAGAGTCTATAATGGATAAGGGTATGATGATAATGGGTAAGACATAGGTGATGTTTCAATCTGAAACTTGAGGTTCCAAATTGCACAAAATTACTGTGTCCCCGGTAGAGTCACCAAAAACTATTGGGTGAATATTTTGTCAACCAGCTAACTGGTGAGAAAAATAGGTCTCTTCAACCATAGCATAGGGAGATTGGTCATCCAAAGTTACAGGTTTAGCACATCCAAAGGGGACGAATCTCTCCTCTCATCAAGGGGAGGTTCCCTATTAAATATGCAGGAGCTATATACTATATATATAAGCATAAAATAACACACAAGGGTAGGGTACCACCATCCATCTCTCTTTTTTCAGAGATGATGCTCATAGATCAAAGGAGAAATCTTGGGTGATTGGTGAAGGTACTTCTCTTCTTTCAAAAGTAACATTCAGCCAAGAGCCAGATCCTTTCCTAGATAGTAGAAATCCTATTAAATGATAAAATGCACTTCTCTTCTTTCAGAAGTGCTTATTCTTGCAAATAATAGGAATCTTTCTGGTAAGTAACTAGTAACGAAAGGTGCAGAGTAACCAACAGCCTGAGATGTAGTGTAAAGTCTCCACCTCGACTGACCAATAGTGAAATACAAAGAACAATGGGCGCACAAAGTCATCCCAATGTCCTTTACATAGGAAATAGAAAAAGACAAACACACTAAAGTCAACTGTAGGCAACACAAAGTCTTCTTAAAGTTGGCTTTGGGACACCTTCCTTATCACCTCCACTAGCTCTGCTTGTTAAATTAAATAAACAAGAATACATTTAGGAAATAGACATAGGAACAATCTCCTAGAATGATACAAGCTATAACAACACAATGTCTGAAAGTAACTTGCTTTCTAATTCAAACAAAGAAATATGATGAAAAATATGAGCTCAATTTGGGCAGAGTTTTGCTTCTGGTAATCAGAAGATCTCCCTTAAAACAATAAAAGAGATTACAATATATAGCAGCCAATAAAGACTTGGCGCTTTGTTTCATGGAATGGCCCATGCTGTGCATTCAATGCCTTGAATGCATTTTCAGTTCTGTTAGGGGACCATGCTAGAATAGGGTGGCTACCTTGACTATGGCATGTTACTTTATCTAAAATGTCTCCTCCTGGGCTTGGGTCATCTGGTATTTGTGCAGCTGTCCACTTCGCCTTTACTCCAAGAGAGACAAATAGGCTGTGCCTTCCATGTTTGCAAGCCAAAACATCTGCTTGGTGGACTATTCCACCTACTGAAATAACTTCTACATAGATATTTCTATCTTTTCCCTCTTTGTCTCTTCCTATTTTTGTCTTTTTATGGCATTTGAGCTCTCCAGGCTGAATTCCCATCTTTGCTGGCTCTTTACGCTCTTTCATCAGCGGTTCTTCCCTTTAGCATTTTGGCTACTTTTTACTACTCTCAACAAGTGACACGTGGTGTGTTTTGTTGTGAAATAGGTGAGGACACGTGTCAGCATCCACTTACTTTATCAACTCACCTGGGGCCCACCACAGTCTTTATGAAATGAAAGGGAGAGACTGGGGATGTTGACACTTGGTGGCTTCTATCAAGCTTTACTAGGGACATGTGGCAACTTTTGTAGCTTTGAAATTTATTAGAATTTGTGTCCTGATAGACGACACTTGGCAACTTCCACTTTGGCTCTATAAGGCACACGTGGCAGCTTCCATTGCACTTTGTCTTTTTCCATTGAGCATTTTTCTGTGGGCTTTTCTCTTCAGTTGGGTGAATTCTTTCAGACAAAATGTCTGAAGGAATTTTGCCTTGGTCATTTTCCCACAGAAAAACCTTTTTGAAGGAATTATTCAGCCTCCTTCACTTAGTCATTTCCATCAGACAAAAAGTTTGAAGGAATTGTTCCTTTTGGGCCTTGAACCAAATCCGAAGGAATTCTATCTCTTTTGGCTTCTCTTTGACCTTTGAACAAATGTAGCCTACCATCCACAAGGGCATTTTTTCCTTCAGCCCTGGGGAAGCCCCTTGAACCTACTGATTGAACCAACTTTGGTTCAATGGTTCAATCAGTTCATTCTTTGTTATTTTGCTAAGTCTTTTGATCACTCAAACAAAATGCGTTGAACCAACCGCTCATTGAACCTTTGTTGAAGCGCTTAACTCATTGAACCCATTGAACCCGTTGAACCAAAATGGTTTAAGGTTCAATGGTTCAATGGTTCATTCCTTACTTAGAAGCTTGTTGATGAACATTTTTGGTTGAACCAAGGCATTAAACAAATCTTGAAAATGACTAAGTGTTGGAAACTGGTTCTTTTGATTGAACTCACCTGCAGAAGCCTTTGAACCTATTGAACCTGCTAATTTCAAGCATGTTGAGTCTGTAGAAACATATTTGCAGAGTCCGTAGATTTTTGGAAAAGCTTGAAGAATGGAGAATTTGAAAGCTCATAACAATTTTTGAAAAGGGGAGAGGATTTTGGTCTGTTGAACCAAAATAGTTCATATGTTGTCCCAAAAATGAGAAATCTATTTTTGGGGACAACAACTCTTTTACATCTCACTAAAGTTTTTAAGGAAGAACATCTTCACCTTTTTCTTTAGGCATTGATTGAAAAAGTTATTGTTGGGGCCTTCAATGTATTCAACATCCACAAACTAGAACATTATTTTGTCATTTAGACCTCTCTCAGAAATCTGCATGTTGGTGATTTCCATTACACACAAGATACATGTGTCATACTATAGGGTCTAGATAGTTATGGATTCAATTGGATACATATTATCGATATCAAATTTTCTCAAGATCTAGCTCATTTTTAGTTGTAATATTTCCACCTCCATTCACATTAATGTAGATTAGAGGATGGTTATGACATCTACAAAAATGTACCAACATTTCAAATGATTGGTTCACACAAAATAGGAAGGCCATTCAAAAATGAACTAGATACCATATTTTGGGAGACACTTATCTCTACTTTTCATGATCTAGATGCATGTGACCTGCTAGGGGTATATACATGAGCTGGATTGGTGCATACTTGTATAAAATTGAAAAATAATTTATCTTTCATTATAAAAATTGAAGAATAAATGATTTTTTAATGTTTAATTTCAATCTGTTTGAAAAATTTAGAGAAACCAATACAAGAACAACTGCTTCGATCAGTACTAGGTGCATAACATTTTTAATCTATTTTATAATCATGCTTCATTTTCCAAATACAACATCTTAACAATATTTTGGTGTGTAAAGTTTATTTTTCAAACCTAATAGATTATCAATCTTTCAATGTGTATCACTAATGGTATTACATGCAAGTGAAGAAAAAATCATAACAAAAAATCATATAAATGAACATGACACATCACAAGTTGAAGAAGGTAACATATTAAGATCATGCATATTTTTTCAATTATATAATATTTTATTTATCAATGATTCATATTACTGATAGAATATTTCTTCATCTATTTATGTCTCAATTAAAACAATTCACAATGCAGCTCTAGCACTTTGTGTCTACAACACAACAACCCATGACACAACTCTATAGGTTGGTACCTCCACAAAAATAACACAAGGTAAAACTTTACAACAAGACACATTTTTAAAATACAAATATCAAATCTATTGATTATTAATGAGAATTTTTAATTACTACATTATATAATACCTTACAAGGAATAAAGAACCAAAGCTTCAACGAAAGAGTGCACCCATACAAACTATAAAAAGGCAAAAAAAGGTGAGAACCTCTTTCAATAAATGCATAATTATACAATTTCATACAAGTGAAGAATATATTAATTATCGTTATTTATATAAACACATTATAATTTAATTTTTATTCATGGACAAGATATTGTAGATGATAATAAAATATAGATTTGCATCAGCTTGGGATTTGGAAGTGTGGTTCATTTTATTTTTGTGTAAGTTGAATGTGGTTGTATTTGCCCATTAAAATGTTGTTTAAAAGTTTAATTTACCCATTACAATGTTGTTTACATGTTTAATTTATCTAGTTTAAAATAACACAATATGTGTTATATTATGTCTTCAATACAATACATTTTGATGTAGAGTATCCATGTGTTCTTTATCAATAAAAAAACAATAAAGTATATTGTGATAGAAATAATTATATTGCTATTGATTCAAACAGTTTTTAATTTGATGTGTCTTATTGGAAGTATATGAAGGGGGTTCAACTATTAAGGTGTATTATATTCATTTGAATTTAGTGATAGTGAACTACAACTTAGAAGAGTTACTGTAAATCCTATTTTATTTATTGTGATGGGTTGCGTAAATATATACATATAAATGTTGGTTGATCATACTTTCATTATTGTAATAATATAGATATTGGTTAATCAATTTAAATTCCTATCAACGTCTATGAGAAATGATTTATGGTAAAACCGAACTGATTTAGATTATGATACATTCATGGTCAAGATATGTATGTGTGTTACAAAACTGGGAATAGAAATGGTACATCTGTGTATAATGAGTATTATAATTACAATGTACCTGAGCATGTACTTATTTTTATGTGTTTATATGGATCTTTATAAGATTTAAATAAATTTAAAAAAAATTTATATGAAAATCGACTTTTAAAAAACTATTGATTTTGGGGTTGGATGACTTATTATTTGTTGTGCACAAAATAAAAGATATGCAAATGCATGATACAGGGAAAAAATAAGATTATAAAATAAAAAATATGTCATACTAAATTTGAGATCAATCCAATGAAATTTTGAAGGTAGCATTGCAATCTTTTTCTCACGTTAGCATTTGGTCAGCGATAGAGGACAATCATTTGAGGATACTCATTCAAGCCATGGGTTACACAAGTTCAAATTTCATGTTTGTTTGGGGTAAAAATATTCTAAGCCATTTAATATAAATATAAATAAATTTGTTGAATTTAATTTTAAAGGGACCTTCAGAGATGATTTTTCAATTGCCAACACATTGTTCATTGATTGTAATTCTCATAATTGTGTTACAAATCAAAAATTGAAAATGAGTTATGTTATGTCAAGTAGATATACTGGAAATGGAAGTCAGAAAGATGAAAAGTATTGGAGAATCAAAATGATGTCAGCCATCACATTCTTGGAAGAAAACAAACAATCTATGCCAACAACTGTGAACCAATGTTAAGAAAGATGTAACTTTCCCTGATTCTTTCAAGTGTATTTATCATTATCATCAATTTCATACAAATCAATTCTAAATTATTTTAAAAAATAGTTCAATTAATTTCAAAATAATTTATTCTAATTTATAATTACTTTGTTTTGGTTATTAGTGCAATTTGATTTATTGCTGGAGATTTCTTGTAAGTATTGAATTAGTATATTGGCACTTGCTCATTAAGAAGATCTTCCCAATGAACAACAAATAATTGTCAGGATATTTTATTATGTAGATGAACTAGATTGCTTAATATGTTTTCACCCATAATTTGGCCAATCAAATGGTGCCATGTGTCCCAAAAATGGAAGCTACTTCAAAGGATCAATGATTGGTATGAAGGCCCAGAAGGGTGCCATGATTTCATAACAGTCCAATCTATTCAAAATGATTTTCTACCAAATGGTTTAAAATAATTTAATTTATTTAGAATATATAAAACACATATATGGAAAAAAATATTCTCCACTCCACTTTAGTGGGTATAATTTCAAATTATTTAAAATAGCCCAATTTAATTGAAATGATCAGTATGCTCAAATAGTTTGAAACAATCTAATTTATTTAGAATAAACAAAATTTATTTTTGGAGAAAATATTCTTTTGAATTGCTCCATTTTATAAGTATATGTTTAAATTAATCAAAATAGCCCTATTTACTCAAAAAGATTCATGCCCAAAAGCTTTGAAACAATCCATTTTATTTCAAATATAACAAATTCATTTTTGGAAAAAATTCTCTTCACTCCACTTTGGTGGGTATAAGTCCATTTTGTTTAAAATAACCTAATTATATCAAAATGATCTATTTCCAAATGGTTTTAAACACTCCAATTTATTTATAATATATGAAATTTATTTTTGGAGAAAATTTTCTCCACTCAACTTTAGGTGGTATAAGGCCAAATTAGTCAAAATAGTCCAATTCATTCAAAATGATCTATGGCTCAAGTGGTTTGAAATAGTCCATTTTATTTGGAACATAATAAAATTATTTTGGAGAAAATTTTATCCACTATCTAAATTACAAATAAAATAGTCCAAATTATACGAAATAGTCTTTAAGTAATAAATATCTAAATTCCTTCTCTCACTATCTCAATAATAGGGGATAACAATAGACAATGATTTGAACAACTCTCTATTAATTCATGAACTAATTATGTCGAGGAACATCTACTAAAAATCCTCACAACCATTAAAACTAAGAAAAATACTTTGTGGATTTAAAAAAAAATCAATAAATGGAAACATTCCACCCCTAAACATAAAAATTACTATAATATGAGATGTGGAATGGAAAAAAGATAAATTTGAAACTAATTTTCAAGAACATAATGAAGATATAATTTTATTCAATAAATTGGATGAATAATTTCCCTATGATGCATATTTTGAAATAGGATTGTAAAATAGGTTAGTTTCTTTATTAGTATCAAAATATTAATAAATTCACAAAACTAACATATTAGGAATATTACATTGGTTGGTCAAGATCTACAGAATCAATAAACTAATCAAGAAGCATAACAAGATAATTATACCTTCTCAGAGTGAATTCTCTTCATGGACAGTCCACAAGCATATTTGTGCCCAGTTATGGAACTCAATATCTTTAGAAATTTGGTTGGACATGTGCCTCCAATATATCCTCATGCACCATTTGGATTGGATTTTTGAATAAAAATGGAGGAAATGGTTTATGCTTTAGAGTAAATTATGCATTATATCTTTGTAGTAGAAAGCTTGTTAATTGTCCATGGTGGCTTTTGTGTTTATACACTAGACAAATCAATTATGGCCCCTTGGATCAATAATGATATGAGTGGTAAAAACTAAGTTCAATTTTGGAGGGATAAGTAATTAATATTTTAAAAGAAGGGAGCATTAATAAGGCATGGATAGCCTTAAGTCAAATATTTATCTCCATAAATGTTTGGTACATGACACCATTTTAATAATGTCATGGGTGATGCCATGTCCTTGATATTTAAAATTTCATTTTCTAAAATTATATATTCATTAACTTCTCATGGATTTTTCACTTAAGCATTTGATTGGATTTGCTTAGCTAAGTGATTATGATTAGGATTTTTGTAATTGACTTGTATTATTAGTTGAAAATTTCAATTTGTTAGGTCAAAATTTGACTATAGATGAATTAGAATAAGGTAAAAATTTCATATAGGGTAATGTTATAATTAGGGACATATTGACGTGAATAAAAAATTGCACGTGATGTGAGTGAATGAATTAGAGTATTTCAGTGGTTTTTGTTTAGTTTGTACATTATTATGAAAAGTCGTTCAAACTTGTAATTTTGATAGGATAGTGGTGATAATTGGATCTCTATATTTTCCCCTATTAAGAAGGGCATGGCAAGACATTTTTTTGAAGCAATGTATTTTTAAAGAATAAAAAGGTCACTTAAAATGATCACAATTAGAAAAAACAATTTTGTTCTCATTTTCATTGATTTAAATTTATTTACGTAAAAATTGGTTCATAAAAATGGCCTAAATAATGTTTGGGAGACCTAATATGGCCCCTTAATGGTGGGATCAAAAAAAGTAATTTTAACTGATGGGCCCTCAAATAGAAGAAAATTGCATGGGATTTAGTAATAGAGGTTGAAAAACTGAGCAATTAGAAGAAAATAGTTTGGAAAATAGATAAACAAGGTAAAAATGAGCCTTATGGGAAGAAAAATGGACCACAAATAGGGACAGGGGTGAAAAATTCAAATTTTAGGCTAGAAATTGACCTTTAGGGGTGAAAATCATTCATTTTCACCCTTCACTATTGAAATCTAGAGCTTTGGTTTTTGCGTGCAAGAGAAGCAAACAAAATGGTGAATATCCCTCACCACAAGCATCTAGGTGAGTAAGTGAGAGAGTATCAACAACCATCGGGGAGTGGGGCATTGATAACTACCTTTTTTATTTGAATTTGGCATTTATTAAATTTATTTTATTTATTAGGCTATAGAAAATTGTGAAAAGGTGAGGTCACCATTTTTGAACGTTGAAAATGGTAAAATCATCCACAAAAATAGTGATACCACTAGCTTAATGGCAAAGTTGAGAGAAAATGGTGATATCTCCAAAATCCATTAAAATTTTCAAAATGATTATATTATCAGAGATGTTGTCAGTTCTAGATAATATGAATGCAAAGGTCGAGATCACTTGAGACAAAGCTTGTTAATACCACAATGTTGTTGAGGCAAAATGAAATCACTCAAAATAATATTGCAGAGAAAAAAATCAAGTGGAGCAAAACCCAATCTTTCATTAAGTTGAAAATCTCTCAAATGATATGAGTATATATAGGAGAGTAATCAATTAAATCCTCCACAAAAGGTGATCAACAAACCCCTAGAATAGATAAGTAACTCCTCCACAAAAGGTGGTCAATAGGGCCAAGAATAGATGAGTAACTCCCATACCTAGAATAATCGATCAAGGAGTTACTTCCTAGTCACCCAGTCAACCTGCACACATAAGGAAGCAAATCCATGAATTTAGTAAATATCCAAGTGATGGAAAAATCCAATAATAAATAAATATAGGAAAAAAACCCCCTAATCTAACACTCTCCATAAGCACAGCTTAGGTGAGCAGTGTAAAAAATAAATGGGTCCTAAAAACTAGGCTTGATCAGGTACCCATGTACAAATCAATCTCTTATAAGTAGAGAAAAGGAGAAAATCCATAGGAACCCCCCCCCCCCCCCCCCCCACAAAAAAAAAAAAAAGAAAAAAAGAAAAAATAGAGACATAGAAGTGAAGAGGATAGAATGGCTCCCTTCAAGATGATGTTATTGCTGACATATTATAAACCCCAAGAAGAGCTCGTAGATGAATGGACTTGATCTTGATGAAGGGTTTGGTAAAGATATTTATAAATTGTTTTGAAGATTAGAAAAATCTCAAGTCAATGACTTGACCATAAATAATCTCTCAAATAAAATTCATGTGAATCTCAATGTGTTTAGTCCAATAGTGCTAAGTTGGATTCCTACATATCTTTGTAGTACTCTAGTTGTCATAATAGATTATGGTGGAATGCTTGAAAGGAATGCCAAACTCAGATAAAATATCCTAAAGTTAGCATTAATATCTTCCTTGTACTTTGCCTCTATGGATGATATAACAATAGTATTTTTCTTCTTTCTAGACTAACTGATAGGACCAAAACCGAAAAAAAAACCATAACCTAAAGTAGACTTGTGATTCTAAGTATCACCAACCCAATTTGAATCTAAAAAACCAACCAAGTCAACCTCAGTGCCAAATCTATATTGAATCCCAAATATATAAGAGACCTAATGTAGTGGAGTATCTAATTGGTTGATTTCTAATGTATCTCATGGGGCTCCTACATGAATTGTGAAATAATGCCTACTACATATGAAATATTAGGCCCAGTATGAGTCAGATAAATGAGGATGCCAACAAGTTGTTAATACCAAGTGGCATCAACCAAAGGTGTAAAATAATCAGCCTCTATCTTGACTCTTAATATAAATGGAGTCAAATATGGCTTACAATTAGCCATGTGAAATTGAGCTATACTTTTGAGCGCTTACTTGGGCCATACAAGTGAAATCCTTGAATCAAACTATGAAATCTTGATGTTGAGGAAGTAATGTAGAATACCCATGTCTATCATGTCAAGTATATCCTATAGATTTGTCTTCACCTCTACAATAGATGATGAGGATTTCCTGGTGAAGATAATATCATCAACATAAATGACCAATATCAGTAAAAAATCATCTTACCATAAGAAGTATACATTGGGGTCTGAATTACACCTACTAAAACTTGAATCAAGGAGGAAGGAATCCATATTAATATACCAAATTTAGTGGGCCTATTTAAGGCCAAAGATGGATTTCTTAAGTCTAAAAACTAAGGATGAATTTTGAATAAACTTAGGTGAATGCTCTATGTATATCTCCTCCTCAAGGTATTCGTGAAGAAAGGCACTCTTCACATCTATCTGGTGCACATCCCAACCATGCATTATGGAAATAACTAGTGTGAGTCAGATAAAATTCATCTTTGTAATAGATTCAAAAGTATTTGAGTAGTCAATGTTGAATACCTATGAAAAACCCTTGGTGACCAATCATGCTTTGTGCTTATCAACTGACCCATATAATACAAACTTGGTCTGATATATCCACCTACATCAAACCATATTATATTCCTTAGGAAGGGAAGTGAAATCCCAAGAGTGATTTTTGATTAAAGAAGAATATTATTCCTACATAGCACTATCACACTCAAGTATGCTTGAAGCCTCTCAAAATGTCTATGGATCTAAAACTAAAGTGAATAAATCATGTGGACCACTCTGATAATTTTCCTAAGTACATTTATCATCTATTAAATCCCATGACCAAGTGTCTACACTTTGAAGTGTATATCTATCCCAAAGGTGGCTAGATGTGGGTGAGTCAGGTGTAAATTCTTCATCATCTAAAACATGAATAGAGGTGGATGTAGAGGACTCCCCATCACTTCCCTCATTTTTAGAACTCAAATAATAAGAAGACCCTGGCTCAATAACCTACTCTAGATGATCCAATTTAGAAGAAGAATCATCAAGTCTAAGTGAATCTAATGAATGAGAAGTGCCAAATGTTTAGTCTTCAGGATTATATTGAAATTGAACATTTATCTTTATGAATAGATCATGTGTGGTTGAATGTAGAAGGTGGTACCCCTTGACACTATCTGGATAACCTACAAAGATGCAAGGATTAGACTAAGGTTCCATATATTTACATTTATTTTTAGGTATACCTACCATAGATAGAGATCTAAACACCCAAAAGTGTTCAAATTCAAATTTTTTTCCATGCAAATCTTCAAATAGAGTTATCCCTTTAAAATATTTGTGAGGAACCCTATTCTGAATATAAAATTCATTATTAATGGCTTTGGCCCATTACTGGGGTGTCAAGGTCTTAGAGTGAATCATAAAGCTAGTCATCTCTTTCAAGGATATGTTCTTGTGTGCTGTAAATCCCTTATATGAAGGATTATAAGTAATTTTCCACTACAAATCAATCCCTTCTATGGTGCAAAACTATTCAAATCTATTGCTAACATATTCACCTCCATTATCAGTTTAAAGAACCTTGATGGATTTATCAAATTATTTTTCAACAAGTTCCTTGAAGTCTTGAAAATATCCCAACACATTATAATTTTACTTAAGTAAGTATACCCATGTATATCTTGAGAAATCATCAATGAAAGTTAAAATATAATTATCCCTTGTAAAAGATAGATTGAGAAAAGGCCCAGATACATCAATATATACTAACTCCAATGCTTGTGAATCCCTCAAAGCTTTGCCTTTGTCAAATTTTGATTTGGGATGCTTTTCAAGAGAGAAACCCTCATAAAGTCACTTAGAGAATTATACTTGGGGCAAGCCTATGACCATGTCATTTTTGGTAAGTTTTTAAAGGTAGTGATAGCTAAGGTGGCCAGACTATTTATGCCATAATTTGATAACTCCATCTGAATGAGTTAGCAATGTAGTCAGAGAAGAATTAGGTGCAAAATATGAGAAGGTGTATATCATAGATTTGTGATTTTCCCTACCCACTGCCATTGTAGAATCACTATGTATATCCCTGATGATAAAAAAATATGGTAAAAGCTCAACCCTCATGCTGTTGCTAGTATGAGTGATTTGATACATTGATAGGAGATTGATTGAAAGAGAAGGAACACTTAGAACATTATTAAATGTTCCTCCTTCCATTTCAACAAACCCTCTCCCTAAAACTGATACATAAGTGTCATCACCCAAAGTGATATAAGACATGATACAAGACTCTAAGGAAGAAAACTCAACTAGTGAAGGGCCCATGTGGTGAGAAACATCCTAGTTAATAACCCATGAATATATTCAATCTTTAACTACTACAATATCCTTTCCCTTTTCTTTCTTTTTAACCTTGCCTTTCACCTTGGAAGAATCTTGAGTTGATGAATTCTATTTGATAGGCTTAGGAACACCTATGTTGTTCTTCTCTAGGAATGGACTATTTCAAATAATTTGGACTTAGTACTAATCCAACTTCAATAAAAAATATAATAAATAAGTCTTAATTATTCAAATTTTTCTAATTTTAAATTATCTTCAATGTAATATATGGGAAATATGTCCAAATTATTACCATACTCATGTAACAATTTATTTGTAATATATGAAAATTATTATTTTTATAGCATTCTTCCTAGTCCAACTTAGATTCATAAGTCTAGATTATCTGAAATGGTTATTAAGAGATGAATTAGGTGATCTATTTGATTATTCATGCACTTATTTTCATCATGCCCATTTTTCTTAGAATAGGCACACTTAACCTTCTCTTTCTTAGGTTTGTCACTGGAAGAGGAGGTTTCAGTGGTTGATTTATTAGAGATTGATTCTTTCTTATTCTCCTAATCCTTCTTCTTCTTCTTCTCTTTGTTTGAAGTCTTTACTTTCCCATTTCAAACAATTAGGGCTTGAGGTTTTGTGAACTTCAATGTTTCCATCTATATAAATTTTATTACTCCTTGGTTAAGTAGGCAATGAAAACATCTAAAGAGGGCATTTTCCATGTAGGGCCTAAAGCACTTTTAGTGTCATGGAAAGTAGAGACAAAGACTGAGTAGTCAGGACCTAGTTTAGAGAGTATAGAAAGAATAAGTTGATCATCTTATGTATTTATCCCACACTCTTTCATCTACAATCTCAAGGATTTGAACTTGTGAATTAATCTTAAAGGATGTCAAAATTTCAAGGACTTAGGATAATGAGTTCATTCTCATGTCCATGACCTCTCATCACATCTTGATCCCCAAATAACTTTCCAAGAATAGTCCATACATCATGGGGTGATTTGGAAAGCTCTAATTGAAATATGAGATTAGGTGCTATAGAAATACATAATATCCCATAGGTTTTATCACTATAATTATACAACTTAACTTTTGATGCATTTATGTTAGGTTCAGTTTCATCACCCATGGTTATTTTATACAAACCCTTAATCCTTAGAATGATTACCATCTTGATTTTCCATCCATGATAGTTAAAATGAGTTAGTAGGTTGATTAAACTTAAATCCATTTTAGTGCTGAGTTAAGTTATAATAGTAGTACAAGTTGATGTTATTACATAAATGAAAGTTCAAGTAGAAAGGAGTAACTCAAAATAAATTACACCCCCTTGAACTATGAAATGTTGAACCCCCCCTGAATTTTACAACTAATGCACACTCAAAAGATGTCAGGCATAGTTGAGAATGCATCTATAGTAGCCAATGCAAATGTCAAAAATATGTGACTTATAAATTGAGGTAAGGACATTGGACTCGGCCAAAAATGGATCCAAGACAAGAATACAAAGTGAGCAAGTGAAAATATGATTAAAAATTACTCTTTAAATATTGCCCATAATATATTTTTTTTATAAAAAAACAATCAAAAAGTCCTCACTAACATTGTTAAAATTGACCAATAATCTTATGCATTCAAATAAAAGTAGCCTATTTGACCTTGTTTTAAATTAAGATTTAAAAAAAAAGGTGATTTAATATGTTATATTTTCAAACACTTTAGGGAAAACTTTGAATAGACTTAGCTTGTTTTGGAATAAACTCTCAACCCTTTTAAAAATATAAGATTATTTTATGTTTTCACTTAAATAACTCATGCACGAATCACAAACACTTGGTACAACAAAAGGCCTAGCTAGGGGGTTAGAGGTGAATCCTATATCCCCCTCCTGTAGTTGAAGGTCATTTCTAGCAAGCTTTTTAAGATGAGTAAATAAATTTTGGTGTAGAGGTTGCATGGAATGGTGTTTATAACTAGGTAGAAACAAGATTAGACTCAGTAGGTAAAAATGTTGTAGATGAGAGCCTCCTAGAAGCAACACAAAACCAAGAGTTGAACAGTCTCCCAAAAAAACAAAACTAACTAAGGTTGATCTAAGGCCAAATTGTTGGAAGCACAATTACTAAGAGGAGGGGTT
This sequence comes from Torreya grandis, assembly GCA_037957365.1. NCBI lineage: Eukaryota > Viridiplantae > Streptophyta > Pinopsida > Cupressales > Taxaceae > Torreya > Torreya grandis. The sequence goes on along the minus strand of JARHVA010004345.1, from coordinate 268,698 downwards.
GAAATATTATTCAAAAATTTCATTCAATTAATCATTCATGAGCCATTCATACAAGTATATATATATAACAAGTATAAGTAACCATACAAGAGCATGAAACAAGATAACACACCATATATGTGGGAAACCCTAAAGGGAAATAAAACCCATTGATATTTTTAAATGGAATAAAATATTATATGAAAAAAACCAAAATTTATTGAAGCACCAAATCTACATGGAACACCAACACCAACTAGCCAAGCACCCACTTGAAACACTCACCTACTTGCAAGGAGGCACCAACCCCTAGATGACTCAGTACTAACTCATCCACCTAATTTATTTGATCACATTAATAGAAATATATTTCTCAACAAAAAAAATGATGACCACTTTTTCAATTCTTCATACTCTTATCTCACTCAAACAACCTTCTAGGCCTCTTCATTCAATTAGGTATCTTCAAGACAAGTTAGGTCATATGAACTTGATAGTCATATGAAAAAACACTATAATATCTTCATTATTGATCCTATACACCCATATTATGGTCTACATGGCCTCCTTCTACTCCTCAATATTTTTTTTCATTCATTTCCTCTAAGCATACTCATATAGGCCTAAAATTTGTTAGGTTGTGGAGCTAAAAGCTTCACTGATGCAGACACGGAGGAGGTTGCAGGAGAGTTGCGGAGTGTTACTATCGCCAGCGTTGATTAGGCCAACCGACATCGGCAAGTTGAGGCAGGAAGGCAACCGATGTCGGTCAGTAGTCAGCCGACGTCGGCACCCCCCAGGTAGACAGGGACCGACGTCGGTCACCTGTGTGGTTCGACTGCGAGTATATTACAAGCAATGGGTTAACGAACCAAGTGTTTGCATGATGAGAGCTAATTATAGACTGAGAGCTGTGGATCTAATTATTGTAATTAGATGTCTAATTATTGTTTGGATGAGATCTATATAATAAACTCATGGTTGTATTGGAAACTTGTGCTAGGGAGTAAGAGAGCAAATAGCTCCTTCAGAGAGAGGTAGAGCAATGGTGCGTTCCTCCTAGTGTCACAGTACCAGGCATGTTGGTGCTGGATTGGAGAGTCAGCTGGATTCTTTAGGTATGTATGATCTTGGTCATCAGGTGAGCATGGCCCTTATAGGATATCTACATGGTAAGTAAGATCGTTGATCTGTAGGTGTGTGTGTGTGCAAGGTCAAGGTTCACAGGTGTGTAAAACCATTATTGATCTGTAGGTTGGAGATCAGATAGGACAGCAACACAACAGGGAGCAGGATCAGGCAGGATCTACTTGGAGTACGGTGTGTATTCACTGTGATGTACGTGGAGTACATGGAGAGCTAAGAGGAAGGCAAGGGAGTTCCTTCCATAAGTATGGTCTGTTGAGGTGCAGATTATTGCAGGTTCATGGGAGATCTACTTGAAGTACCTTGAGTACTTGTGGAGTGCGTGGAGCACTTGTGGTGTGCATGGAGCACTGGAGGTGAACACCAACTCTGTGTTTGAGTTGTGTGTTGGGACCTGAGAGAGAGAGATTTGAGGAGAGAATTACTATTCACTTGAGGTGTGGGAAACCTCTGAAGAGGTGGTGGAGAAGAGGTGGCATCTTCTTTATTGTATTCTTTTCTATAAGAGTTATTAATACAAGTTGTGTATTGTCTCTCATATTCTGTGTTATTCTAAATTCTAGTTACTTGTGATTCTGGTTATTTCCGCATATTAAGTTGCTTGGTTTGGTAATCATATTGTGCTCTTTCTGAGGAGCAAGATCCTAACAAGGGGAATCAGAACAGGTGTGTTTGTTCTTGGATTTCCCCCTACAAAATTACCTTAGATTTATACAAGCCTCCTGCTCATATCCCTCTTGGTCAACCACACACATTTTCCCACTTATATTTTAAACTTAATAGGTATTATGAAATGTTACAACAATAATCAATCACAATCTCATGTTGGTCACAACTCGATAGGCTACATTCCTTCTTTAGGTCTCATGGAGACCTATTAGGCCTTCTTAGTCACACATCACACTTTACCTTCCTTGGAATACTTTAAAACTCCACACACAAAAATAAAAACTCATATATCAATCAAATATATCCTCACTATGATCATATTAGGTCCATTACACCTTTTAGGTCCAATCACCACTTGAAACACTCCATTAACCCTATTCACATTAGGCCTATGTGTACTCAAACACTATTTGATCTCTCTTATACTTGATCATATACATGTCATGTAACCATAGCATAAAAAACATGTTTATATAATCTCTGACCTTAATTTAATATTAATTCACTTGGTACATTCTGACTCAATAACCAACATTGGTCTTACAGACCCTTTAGGTCTTATGGAAACCTTCTTCATTAGGTATGCTCTCTTGACGCTATGACTTGATCTTATTGTATCCAAATAGCCTTATCCAAACATAAAAAACCAATCAAAAATTTTATAACAAATTATTTTTACCTCTTCCATTCTTTTTTATATCTACATCCTACGTTCATACTGTGAATCCCTCTTTAGGACAGACTACCCTATTAGGCTTACACACCTCAGAAACTATCTTAAAAGAATGAAGTTCAATCACTTATTTAGTAGATATATAATGAAAAATGAAACATGTATACATATAAAAAATGACCTAATGAACATCCCAAACTATTTTTAATAACTTCATTTAGACATTAATGGCTCAAGAATAACTTTGTAACTTGTTCACTTAGAACTGCGAAAATACTCAAAAACATAGTCATAAGGAATTAGACTTCAAACACCTATGTAGACACTTGTATTGAATATTGATGAATTAAAAATATATTATGAAATATCCAAATCATCCTAAAATAAAAAACTCATAAGGTGTAATGTAAAATATTGGTGTTACAGACCATTTCCTTGACTTATAGTTTCATAGTCCAAATCTAAATAGACAAGCCATTTTGTGAACACATTTTATTCATTTATACTAACCTAAAAAAATTATAACAAGAATTATAATGACTCTAAATTCACTAATCACAACTCCATGCACTACATTTCATCACTCTTTTATGAAATTACACTCAAATCTAACTTTTCATTACTACAACTCATAACTGCCAAGACTATGAAAAACATAGTCATGAAACATTGACCTTATAACACCTATATAGGGAGTTTAAAATACTTAAAATGAATTAAAATGATTATATTAAATTTTAATACCATTTTCAAATATAAAATCAATATGTTCTAATGTCAAATATTGGTCTTATAGACCAATATTTTGACCTCTCTCCTCACAATCACACCAGAACCAGATAAGCCATTTTGGATTCAAATTTTAAACCTCTATAAATAAATTACAAAACTTATAAAAAGTATTAATAGTATATAAAAGTTCCAAAAAACAACACCATGCACTTCAATTCATCACTCTTCCATGAAATCATACCAAAAACCAACTTCTCAAACTGCCTGGGTTTTACACTGTTCTTCTTCATTAGGCATGTTAGTGACTAACCCAATTAGATCACCAAAATTTAACTCTTAAATAATAGAATAAATCCAAAATAAACCAAGGAAATAAAATATTAGTCTCAATATTAAACCTTCATCAATTTTCAAACTTTGTCCAATACAACTTTTGACAATTATAGTAACTTCTTCAAAAACTAGTTTGTATCTTCAAATTTTCTCTCTCCTCTCTCTAACCACCACCACTTGGAGGTACCTAGGAGATTTTAATAAAGTATTTTATAGAAGAATTTAAATCCATTTTGGTCAATTTTGATCAACATCTTCAACGTTGAGTCCTGATTAGGGTTCTAGAGGGTTTAAACCTTTTCCACTCTTAAGAATCATTCATAAAGCATAACCCCTCAATTCAAAAACTAATGCCCATAATTTTTAGATAATAACCTTCCCCATATACCATTAATATATTAGGTTCCAATTTATAGGTTTGATGAGTTAATAAACATAATAAAAACCTTCTCAAGTAGAGAACCCTCCATTTTGTGCACTTGAGAGACCTAAAAACCACTTTTCATGCCTTGTCCTTAAAATTTTGACCTAAAAATTAATGATACACTTAGAAAAACCTATCACACATCAAAAAATCCTCACCTATGTATACTTTCCTTGGAAATTAAATGTCATGCCTCATTAGGCCATGCTATCACCACCTTGATTTCTTCACCTTAGTCTTCATATGTCATTAAGCCTTAAATTGACCTTCAAACCTCTTTTCAAGCTCTCAATAATTCACTAAAATTCACAAACAACATCTCACATGTGCAAACAATGTCAAACATCCTTCTACAATCTTATCTCACCATGAAACTAAGATTATGCCTTCACACAAGGTCTCTTCATGTCATAACTAAGCTTTATAAGACACCATCAATCTTCTATAACCTTTATAAATGAGAGAAAATATTTGTCACCATGCCACAATGCCACCATGCCACCATGCATCTTCATACATAAGACTAGGCATCATATGCACATACCTTCTCAAGACACTACTAGGATGAAGCATTTGACAAATTTGATAATAAAGACCTTCCATGCTAACCTTCACATCATTTATGCAGACTTGAGGATATATACCAATCATATCTTACACTCTCATAAACACTTCAACACTGATTGATATTCTCTCTAATAGCTACACTATTCAATTACCCCATGAAGACCTATGACCTCATGACCATGCCAATTAACCTTCAACACTTTAGCTTGTTTACAAAATAACACTCACTAGAACACCATTGAGACATTAATGATAAAAAAATGATAGTCACATGACATCAACCTTCATAATCACCTTTGACATCAATCTTCATAAGAACATTTGACATCAATGACAACATCAACACCAAACAGCAACAATAAGAACAATGCTCAACATAAATACATAGGCTAATACTAAATACATGAGATCAAACTTGAGGTTGTATGGAGGCATGAAAATATTTTGTAGGAAAATGCACCAAGGCACACAAAACACGTAGTTATATAGAAACCATAAAAAATGTGGTAATGGCTACTAATGAACCAAATCTGTAAAAAAATGATTGTACTAAAGATGAAAAATCCCACAAATAGATTATATACCAAGCTTATTTTTTAAATTAAAATATCATAATTCTATAAGATAACTTAACAACAATAAAAAATCAAGCATAAGACTACCACAAGTGGCTCAGATACCATATTAGAAATTTCTATAGTTTTGAATGCAAAGGTTGAGGTCACATGAGACAAAGCTTGTGCACACCATAATGTAGTTAAAGCAAAATGAAATCACTCAAAGATAATATTGAAAGAGATAAAAAGTAATTGGACAAAAACCCAATATTTCATTAAGTTGAAAAGCTCTCAAATGAAAAAGGTGGTCAATAGACCCCCAAAATAGATAAGTAGCTCCTCCAAAAAAGATGGTAAATAAGGCCAAGAATGTATGATTAACTATTGTACCCAAAATAGATGGTCAAGGGAGTTACTTCCTAGTCACCCAATCAATTTTCACCCATAAGTAAGCTTCTTCATGAAAGTAGGAAAACTCTAAATGAGCGAAAAATCCCATATAAATAAATATGGGAAAAAGTAAAACCCATACTCTAACAGATATCTCTCATTTGGCCGTAAATTACTAAAAATGATTGTATCGATGGTCAAATGATAGAAATGATAATAAAATAGTGGAAATTCTAGTCAAACAAAGGGATTTCCTAGTTAATATAACCAGACAATAAAATGACAAACTCACCCATAATAGTAAGGCCATCCTGCCATTTGGTAGGAATAACCTATAAAATGATGGGTTCATAGACTAGTGAGGGAATGGTAAAATGCATTGTAAAATTATGAGAACTCCAAGGAAAATAGTGAGATCACCAAAAAGGGCTAATGGCATAGTATAAAGGATAAAGTAAGATAGAATAATAGAATGCCAATGCTAAAATTAGAAGAAAGTGGTAAAATAATTAAATAGAATAAAAATCAATAAGTGATTAACTTAGTTTGGTTTTGATTTATGATATACAAGAGTGAGTAGGTGTCATAATGGTGCACGAGTAGTGATCATGAGTATTACATCATCACAATATCATGACTAATGAGATCTTATGACTTCTAGAGTCCATTGAAACATGGCACATATTTTGGATGTCAATTATATGAGTAGATCGAGTTTATTTTCAGTGTTAGCAGAGTGTTGGAATTATGAGACCATAAGTTTCCATCTCCCTAAAAGTGAGGCCATGATGATCTTGGATGATATATTATAGATATTATGGGTGCATATTCAAGGTTAGAAGACCTACTAGATGTTATAGGGTAGGTGAGTTATCCTTGAGGACCTAATTAGAGTGATGGATATACAAGTTTTGAAGAGGTCTATTTATATTGATTCCTTATATAACTTGGGATGGCCTTTAGATGTTGTTCTTAGAATATCAGTAGTGGGATAGGTAGTCGTGTTGCCTCCACCAACAAATTATTAGTACCCAAGGAAGTATTTATTCTGATGGCTCTTGTCATTAGCCTCCTAATGCCTAAAAAGAGTGGGAAGTTCTTCCAAATCAATCTTATAGGGTGATTCAAGACATGCTCAATTATAATGCATGTTTTTCATGGGGAACAATTATATTAACCTAATTATACCATGACTTGAACATGATTTTATATTATATGGGTTGCAATATCAGGCATAACATCATGCTTTAGGTTTGGGCCTATGAGCACATCGATATATAGGGGTTGTTGGTTATAAGTTTTAGTGGGGAATTGAGGAGCCATTGGCCTATGGTTGGTTTCAAATGGGAGTGTGTCTATGAGGTGATAAGGGTGACTTATATTTATATCGATGGGCTATTAATGATATGGTAGATGGAAAATTTATCTAGTGGCCATATATGACTATTCAGTTTGGTTGGGTAAAGGAAGGACATTTGACTAGATATATGCTATCACCATGTCACATTACTAGTTGGTATAACTTTATTGTAGAGAGATATAAGCCTAATTATGTAAAATGATAGTTTGATCTCCAATAGGATCTACTTAATGGACTAAATTTACTTAAACATGTGATATGAGAGATTAGATAATAGGGGATACCAATGCCGAGATTTTAGGTGATCACTAGCTTTGATATGGTATAACCTATAGATTTGGGCCTATACAAACAAAGTTGTAGATGTTGGTGTGACCAATGCTTATGAATCTTGGTGGGTAGGCTTCAAGCCCATTCAATTGATGAGACCATATCCCAAACAACCTATACAACATAGGAGTGTAAAACAAAGACAAGACCCAACATAGGGGAAACCTTAGGTACAAGGACATGCTATAACATAGTTGGTGATATCATATGCTATCCCATTATAGATTATTTAGGTTCTTATGTAGTGGCCTATGTAGTAGGTTATCCATATTCTAATTTAAATTGTGGCATAGATTTATCTCTTAGTTATATACTTGGGCTTAGATTCCAATGATAGTCAGGGAAGAGCCTTTGACGGAGATGGAGATGGTGGATAAGGTCATCCATTAGACATAGATATGGCCGAGGCAACAAGTGGTGAGTTGGTCCAGGGAAAAAATACATGTATATAAGAGGTAGGGGCCTCTGATCAAGGCATAATTATAGGCCCAAGTGAGGCAAGGACCTCAGGTATAGGTATAGGGGAGGATGGGACCTCTAATACAAGCATAGGGGAGACATGCATCTTTAGTATAGGCATATGAGAGGTAGGGATATCTAGTATTACTAGGTTGGTTGATGATCAGGTTCTAATTAATAGGCTCCACCATGATATTATAGTGAGATTAACTAAGATAGCTAGCCTGGAGTAGTATATAGTTGGGTTACAAGCTGAGTTGGTGAGAGCTCAGGATATGACTACCAGATTATAGCGTATCATTGATAATAAAGATACTAAGATGACAACATGAGGGGCCAAGTTACCCATATGAAAATAGTCTAGTGGCATCTTACTTATGAGATGTCGATCTCGTGACAGTAGTGAGTGAGTGAGATAAGGCTTTTATAGACTGAGATAGGTTAGAGTGTGATATTTATAGGTTATGGGATGAGTTAGAAGAGGCTTAGGAGATTATGACCACTTAGGGCTTGTCTAGATCACTTCAAGATGTGATCCAAGCCAAGGATGATTCATATTATGTAAAGGATGGCATCCTTCGTGTGAAGGATTAGGTGGATTACTATCACAACCTATATGAATCAACAATTTTAGAAAAGGGTAGGGAACCTTCCTATAGGGATTACACTTAGACTCAGAGGACCAACCCGACTTCTAGACCCTAACATACTACATCATCAAAGTGCTTAGTGGCATAGTCAACACCATAGTGGGGAATGATGGGTCCACCACCACCTATACCACCTCTAGGCATAGGCTAGAGTTTCGATTAGAGCCCCTAGGGTTGGAGCTAGATAGAGTTGAGATTATACTTGTACCTCTACATTTTATTGTATATTGGATGTATATATTATTTTAATGTATAAAAATTTGATTTTGAGATATATATGAAATTCATTTTAGCTCATGAATATTGTACATGGACTCTTGATATTATTTTGTGATGTTCTTTTCTTTTGTACTATTGTGATGTTAGATGTAGAATTTTTGATTAGAAGATGGATATTGATGTATATTTGTTTACCATGATTATATTATTGGTTTTTCTTGTTCATTTGGCACTTATGTTTATCTCATGGATGTACATGCAATATGAATAGATGGTATATGATTACTTTAGGAGATGCACATCCTTAGAATAGAGATCAACATGTTGGTTTTAGATTATGTTATGTGATGTGGTTATGGAAAATGATGTGATTATGATCATGTATTCCAGAGGTTGATAGTACTTTCATATATGTCTTTTGGTTTCAAATTGCTATGTAAGATTTTAAGCACTTGGTTTTTAATGTTGAAAATGAGATTATGCATCATAAGTATATATAACCTATGATAACATTGTATGTAAATTATGCATGGACCAGTTCAAATGTTAATATTTACAACTCAATATAATGATAAAACATCAAAACCTTAGTTGAAAACATAACACATTTGAACATAAAACAAAAAATAAAATAATTAAAAAACATGATGTAAACAACTCAAATACAAGATATGAAATATCAAGACTTAAGTGTAAAATATAATGTACCAAACACAAAGAAAAATACAAACAATTTTAAAACACAAAATGTAACCAACTTAAAATAAAGATATGAATCATTAAGACTTAAGTGGAAATAAAATGTTTTTAACAAAAATAAATAGATACTATAAATAATCAAAAAATATAAACAAACAAGCAAACAAACATGCATTAAAAGAGAAATCCAATGAAGTCATCAATAATTTTACATGTGTAATGAATAAGGTGTTATGCTTTGGATATTGTGCCCCTAGGATAAGGGGATAATGGATCAACTATGACAATAGGTGGAATAGAAGAAGAGGTAAAGGGTGGTTGATTTAATTCCAAGCAATGCTACCTATATAGTCCTATGGACATTAGGCCAAATGTAGTTCTCCTAGGGATATGGAATAGAGTAAAAGTGATGACAAGTAGGCATGAGATTTATAGACTAGAAATAGGAAGGGCACACTAAAAAAATGGTGAGAGTGGTAGAAAAAGTTTACTCATAAAATGATGAGAGTGTTAGGAAAATCTTGCTCATAAAATGGTGAGAGCATTAGATAAATGATGGAATATGGAAATGCAATTAGAAATGAGAAGTGGAGATGTATGAGTGGGAACAAAGAGTGGCCAAGATGAAACAAGATTCCCCATGCATTTAAGTGCTACCTACATAATTCTTGTGGACCTCAGGTTGATGTAGCTCTCCTATAAATGGGAGAATAATGAATGGTATGGTAGTGAGGATCTGAAATGACCCAAGCTAGATAAGAGGTTCCTTTCTAGAAATTTTTTAGGGCTTTATATCTCTAATGGAAATTATAAGCCAATTTTCATGATTTTATGATTTTAGGGTTTTTTATAGGTCTTTTTAATGTTTTTTGGAATAATCAAAATAAGGTAATATGTTTGAATATACAATGAACCATATATTAAAGGGAAATCACCTTTAGGTAGAGGCTCAAATAATAGCTAAACCAGTTGTAATGTTATCTACTATGAACCAATAGTAGAACCTGAGGCACCTAGGGACACCATGAAACATCTAGATTGGAACATAGATAACACATACAATGGGTAAATAATGTGGGGAGAATAAATTAGAGGAAGTTTCAAGGAAATATCAATTAGGTAACATCCCTATAAAAATACCTTAAAACACTTACTTGCAAGGAAGCTTTTGATGTTGATCATTTTTGGAGTGCCTTTGGAATAATAGTCATTGAATTTACCTTTTACACCTATTGGTCATAATCAGAGTAATGATTGATAATAATAACATATGGGAAATAAATAAATAATGGTCTATGGATCTGTATAGTGAAAGTATGAAGGTGAAATGGGTTCCCAAAGTGAGGACTCTCATAAACAATGGTTCAACTTAATTAAGCATAATAATGTTTAAGATGCATGATATTCAAAGGTTTATTAAGCTCTTCTCTATCTAGGGTAGCCAATATTTACACCATAGAACCATAATTTGTAGTAACAACAAAGGGCCCAAGCCAATTAAATTCAAACTTACGTTTCATCTTGTACTCAACATTGGTGTTATTTTAATTCTCTTTCAACACCTCACCAATTTCAAATTATCTACAGAGAATACGTTAGTTGTAGCTATGGTTTAGCCGATTTTGATGGGCACACAAATGGTCCAAAACTGATTGTTGTTTATCATCTAATAGGTCTAGATCTTACAATCTAGCTACTCTGTATTATTCATCATCAATGATATTTTATACAAAAATGCACATAGAGGGTAACTCGATCTCAACAAGAATAATTGCCTTAGAGCCAAATACTAAGTAGTATGGTGTGAATCCTGTAGGCATATTGGTACTGGTACAATAAGTCCATAAGGTTGGGAATAATTGTAAATGCCAATCTTGTCCAATGTCATTGACAATATTCTTCATAATTTTAACAATGGTTTTTTTTACGACTCAATTTGGTTATTACCTTGAGGTTAAATGTTTTTGGACGTCTTATGCTTGATTTAGTATTTGGTACAAAGAGCTTTGACATCTTTGTTTTGTAATGGACCACCATTATTAGATATAATGGTGGAGGGAATGCCATAAAGATAGATAAGGTGATAGTAGATGAATTTGGAGATATGCTTATCAGCTATGTAAGTGAGGGGTATGGCCTCTAACCACTTAGTGAAATACTCCATCATAGTTAGTATATGTTTGTGACCATCAAAGGAATTGGGGTTGGTTTTACCTATCAGATTGAGTCCCTAAGTAGAAATAATTCATAGTGAGGTGATCAGTTGGAGTGATAAAGGAGCATAGATCAAATCAATATGTTGTTGATAAGTGTCTTACTTTTTGACATGTTGACAAGCATTTGTATTCATTATTAGCCAATAATACCCAGTTCAGATGAGTTTATTGGCAATGACCAAGCCACTAGTGTGGGCCCCACAAATTCCTTTGTGTATATCCTTCAATGCTAATTTAGATTTTCCCAAAGATAAATAATGAAGTAGTGTTCCATCATAACCCCTAAGAAAGAGCATATTTCCAAGTAAGATATATCAAGTAGCTTTATGGATGAAGGATTTAGGTTGGTCATGTGATAGGTCTAGAGGAATAATTTGGTCATGGAGGTAGGTTTATAGTCTTAATACCAAGAGAGATCAGGGTCAGGAATATTACGTACCATCTTAGAATCTAGGTGAACATACACTAGCTGAATAAGATTCTCAATAAAAAACTTGTACTCTCTCTAACACTAGTAGACACTTTTATCATACACCCAATGGTCACCATGGCATTTATAATCTATTTTTGGCCCTTGCTATTTGTTCAAAATGAAGAGTATCAAAATGAGGCTTGATTTTATTGACCATACATTTAAGGTACAAGCTTCTCATCTCTGGTTTGGTACTAGTCTGTAGCATGATTAATGATTAACTAGGAATCCCCACATACCATTAACTATTGAATATTCCATTATATTACAAGATAAAGTCATAAAATGAGTGTTTCATACATGTCCATGTTGTTAGTGTAATGGAAGCTAATATGGAATTCCTTTGGGATGAGACCCCCATATGGTGTGACATACAAGATACTGACTCCTTATCCAAAAGATGTGAATGAGACATCAAAATATAACATCCTTTATTTGGACCTAATAGTTGTTGTTTCCAAAGTCAGAATTGATTCATTTAGGAAATCAAAGCTAAGTGATTATATATCTAATATAAGGGATTCAACAAGCTAATCTATAAGAACTTTACCCTTAATGGATTTTTAATTTTAATAATTCACATCAAATTCACTCAGTAACATGACCCATTTGGCCATGTGACATGTCAAAGTTGCCTTAGATAATAAATATTTGAGCAGATCAATCTTGGCGATAATAATGGTCTTGTTATTAAGCATGTAGTGATGTAACTTTTGGGATACAAACACCATTGACAAAAAAACCTTTTCAATTAGCACATAGTTGTTATCATATGTTATAAGTGTTCTACTTAAATAATAGACTGCATGTTCTTTACCACACTCATCATTCTGAGCCAAAAGTGTCGCTAGGGCATGTTTTGTTATAGACATATAGAGTAGCAATGGTATTTCTAGTGTTGGTGGCATCAATACTGGTAGGTTAGCCAAGTAATTCTTAAATTCTTCAAAGGATTGGTGATAAATTGTATCCCACTAAAACACTATACTTTTATTCAAAAGGTGAGTAGAAGGAAGTGGCATTTCTATTATATCCTTGACCTTAGCGGGATCAACTTCAATTCCTCGGTGTGACACAATAAATCTTAAAAAATTTCCATACGTGATACCAAAGATGCATTTCCTAGGATTGAGGCATACCTTATATTCACAAATTCTCTCAAACATTTTTCATATAACTTTGAGATGTCCTATAAGTGTCTTTATTTTGGTGAGGATATCATCCACATAGTCTTCAACAATGTCTTGCATCATGTCATGAAAGATGACAATCATAACATGCTGATAGGTTACATTGGCACTCTTCAATCTAAATGGCATGACTTGATAATAAAATTTCCCCCATAGAGTTATGAATGATGTCTTGTGCTAGTCCTTAGATGCATTATTGATCTGGTTATATCTTGAGAAGCCATCCATGAGGGATAACATATCATAGCATATTATTGAGTCTAATATCATGCCAATATTTGGTACAGGGAAATCATCCTTAGGGCATGCCTTGTTAATATCTATGAAATCATTGCACAAGCAAATTCCTTGATGTTTTTTACTGATTATCATAATGTTTGAGATCTACTTTGAGTAATCTAATGGTTAGATGAATCATGATCCCAATAGATTCTCTAACTCTTTCTTAATAAATATAGCAATATGACGATGCATTCTCCACAACTTCCATTTGAGTGGATTGGAATATGGATGCACCACTACTTGTTGCACCATTATAGATGGGTCTAAACCCATCATGTCAGAATAAGACTAGGTAAATATATAAGTAAAGTCCTTTAGGATAGTAATAATGAAATTGTATTCCTCTACATT